>VZRO01003478.1:1856169-2145434 GCA_013397915.1 Daphoenositta chrysoptera
TTTTTCAGGACATATTTAGAAATGTTAAATAGCTTTGGATCCAGAACCATTCTCTGCAGGATTCCAGTGGTGACATACTTGCTCAATGAATACTCCCCATTTACAATTACATACTGAGATGTACCAATTAGCTATTTTTTAATGCATTTGATGTTTGCTGCAATGATTTTGTAGCATTCTCCTTTATTAACCAAAATGTCAGGTGGTACCAAGTCAAATGCCTTACAGATATCTAAGTACATTATATCAGTGCCATTACCTTTCTCAACCAAGCTTGTAATCTCATAAAAATTATATCAAGCCAGTTTGACAAGATCTATTTTCCATAAACCCATGTTGAAAGGCATTAATTATATTACCTTCCTTTAATTCCTTATTAATCAAGTCTCATATCAGCTGTTCCAGTATTTTGCCTGGGATCGATGTCAGGTTGACAGGCCTATAATTACTCAAGTCATCCCGTTTAACCTTTATAAATGTTGGCTCTATATAAGCTTTCTTCCAGCCTTCTGGAACCTCCCCAGGGCACCAAGATTTGTTGAAAATCATCATTAATGGTTCACAGAGCTCCTTTGCTAGATCTTTCGAAATCCTCCGTTAATGTCTGCAGCCTCCGCTGTGACCGTACGTCATTCTTGTTGCAAAAAGGTCTGGGAGATCCACGAGACACTTATTGCATCTTCCAGTACCCAAATATCTATTCAAGCCTGGCTGCCAGCAATCTGCTTAAAGAAAGTAAAACAGAGAAATAAAAAAACTTTTTTTTTTTTTCCCCACTCTCTGCCCCTGGGCACTTTAAATATCATTTATTCCCATGAGAGCATATAAATTCACCAGAATATTTGTTGCAAAGCCCTGGCTGGAATAAAAACATCATATGATCCCACCTCAAACTCACAAAAACTGGCCATCATTCCAAGAAATGTCACAGATTTCTCCTGAGAAGCATGCCTAGTGCTGTAGCACAAGTCTTACAGTCTCTGCAGCATCCAAAACTCTGACGTGATGGACCTTTTGCTCTTTGAAGGTGCAGTTTTCCCTCTATGTGCATCATGGCACAGCTGAGCTGTATTCAGGCAATGGATGTACCCCAGCAATCTGATTAGTTCAATTAGTTTGTAAATACACGATACTGATAAATTCTACATGGAAAAGACTGGCACACACACACACACACACACATACATATATATTTGCCTGTGTCTGTGTGTTAGTCTGTGTATATATAAAGTATTGCCTGAAAGAAAGTCAAATGTCAGAAAATAATAAAAAAATTCCTGTGGTGCACAACTTTAAAAATTGAAATATTCCAAATACTGAGTTGCAGGATATGTTTCCAAAATGCTGATACATACAAATGGGACACTGCAACATTATCAGTAGTGACTTTTGGCTTTATTCTGGTAAGAGAATTGATGTTTTGGTGTGATTCATATAAAAGTGTCATTGCAGAAGTATATCCTGTTGTAATTTGTTAATATTCTCTTTTAAGTCCCTTTTTTCTACAAAGAACTTGTTTTGTGGATATCCAGGCAGCCCATCTTCTGACAGACTGAAGAGCAGGTATTGCAGGTATTTCTGTGTTCCCATTCTCTATGAACTCATGGCCTCTGTGTGGCAGGCAGAAGGGGTGTTTTCAATTCTAAGTGTGCATGCCTAATTTAACTTTGCCGGTAATTTAGCTAAGTTGTGCACTGAGATTTTTTGTGAACAAGTAATAAAATGCATGGACAATTTTCCACATAAACATTTTCGGAGTTACTTGCATGCTGTCTGAATTCTCTACATGTTCATTCTCACAGATGAAGCCCCTAAGTTTTTGGTTTTGTCGCTTTTGGTATTTTGTTCAGGTATCCTTGAGATTAGTTAATGAATTAATTATTTTCTAAATTGCCCTGTGCCAGTACAGCTTGTAGTCAGGCAGCATGAAGGGAGGGCTGTTTGAAAAGCTGAGTGAAATAAGCAGAGCAAATTCAGATGTGAGAGTGTATATACACAAACAGTTACATACACAAACATATAGACAGGTAGATCTATAAATATGTATGTTTGTGTGTGTGTGCATGTGTAGTTGCTAGTACTATTTTTGGATAGAGATACAGAAAATCACCCCAAATTTAGAAGGGTAAAACTAACACAAGAAATTAACAAATCTTTTAAACTAATGGAAAATTTTTAATTAAATCTTACCAGGTGGAATATATTTTGAATTGTAAAGGTGTGTTGAGTGAAAGAGAATTACTCTAAAAATATTGTATTGTTAAAGAAAAAAACAACCAACCAACCAAAAAAGATGTATTGCATAGCTGGTGTCACAGATCTGGTTACCTCACTGAAACAGGTGCAGCAGAAAGAATCATTACCAAGAATGGAAACCAAAGTGATTTGATGCAAGGGCCTTCTTCCTTCAGTACTGCAGGTTAGTTCACATGAAAATGAGCAGAAGTGGGTGATTTAACAAATATTCTACATGGGATAAATCTGAGACTCCTAAATAAATGAATGCAGTAAAATTAAATCTGGAAGCACAAATGCTTTACATTTCAAATATTTAACTTGTGGAACAGAGTGTTGGAGGATGTTAGTGACAAAAATAACCAAGGAGATGGTTAAAAAGGCAGCAATGGGAATAATGATGAGGTGAGCTGAATTACCACCAGTTACGAAACCTATATAAATACCAAAATATTACAAATCAGGGATTTTTTAACTTGGTATCCATATTTGGTGTCTTACCTTTATTCCAGGGCTATTTGCACCATTGTTGGAGGCAAAATATCTAATTAGATAAACTATGGGCTCATGACGTGAATTTCTGCTGTTCATCCAGCCCCACACTGCTAAAAGCATACAGTTACTTCAGACATACCTGTTAGCCACACCAAAGCCATGCAGGGATAACACTCTCCTTACTGAGAGAGCATTGCTTACACAGCTGGGGCAACCAGCTCCAGGCAACATTTGGGAGCAGCATTTGGGACCCTGAGCTAAACCAGACAGACCTTCAGTGTTGGAACTGTCTGGTTTACAAACCGTATCAATCACAAATAAGACTTGCATTTTTGGAAGCTTTGTTTTGGCAATTCACAGTTGAGGAACAAGAGTCACAAATCATAAATTTCATACCTTTGTCACCAGGATTTCAAAAAATCTGCAGGGTTCTGTTTGGATGCAAATCCCAGTAGTTGCACCTCTTGTGATGCACATCAAAAAAACTTTTAAAAGGTGCTCATTTTGGCAGCTACTGTCAAGGCAAAAAGATCAACCCTCACCATCCCTGTTCAGGGAAGGCTCTGCTTCTTCTGCACAGAGGTCTTGGTCCCCACCTCTTGCACCTGCATCTTTGAAGCCTAGCAGGAAAATTGGAAGTTAGTGATGTGATTTTTTTCCAAGCCCAACAGGTCACTTTATTGCTTTGCAGTAACTGCTAGTACCCTGTGACACACTGAAAAAGGTTGCCTTTTCCCACAAATGCCTCATAACAACGAGAAGTGACAAATTAAACTGCATTTGCCTTTTGTCTAGCATAATCCTTTTTAAAATTATTTTTATTCTATGTTTAATGTATTTTACAGCTCATTGGAAGATCCATGTTGGCAGCCCTGGTGAGTAAAGTTCTCTTCAGCTCCACAAACCCACTATTCATGGACTGCTGCCAAAAGGAGCTCATCCATAGGGTCCCATATCTGCCCTCGATGCTGTGGGGAGACAGGAACCAGCAGATCACCACTGCAGACCCAACCAAGCATGTCCTCCCCAGCAGGAGAATTAACAGCATAGGTCTAGGACCGAGTTCAGGGGGGAAACCCCCACAAGGAGCTGTGCAGGACATTGTCCCACAGCATCTGGGTGAGATCACCCAGCAGGGCACCACACAAAGTCTTCCTGGGTGCACCTAGAAGGAGCTGGGAGAACCACAGTGACCTTGATGGGAAACTCAAAGAAACCAGTGTTGGGAACATTTAGTAAGACATGGGGAGTCTCTGCAAAGCACCTCCTGACCCCAAAATCTTCACCTCTGAAGATTGTATACTCCTCCTCCCCAAGCAAACAAATTGCTGAAGAAAACTAGTTTCCACCTCTGCTATTTTCCTTCTGTCCTTCAGGCTGGCACTGCTCAGCCTCCACATTCAGGCAGCGTGTGTTTCCTCTCGAGCACATTTAAGGAGCACAGACACGATCATTTAAGTGCACGCTTTACTTAGCTATCCTTAAGAACACAAAATAGACCCAGAAAAAAAAGACGGTGTCTGTATGCTCATTAAAACGCTTTCAGCCCAGGGCAAGGATTTGATCAAAAGGATTCCTGCCAATGGAAGGGCATGCTGGAGCCATTGTAAGAAGTTATGTGTGAGCGTCTGCCTTCCTTTCCTTTTCTTTCTTGTGCCCTGTCCCTTCCACTGCCACCTCCAATCTCTTTTCTTCCAGCTGGGGGAACAGAAGAGATTTTACTTCCTTGATGACAATTGTGTCCTTTGAGCAGGCAAAGCAAAAGGCACTTTGAGTTCAAATGAGACTGTGACTTAAACCAATATTAGCCAAGACCAACACATGTTTATTGTAATATAAGTAACCTTCATTCTGATCAGCAGGTTTTCCTCACCCCACTGCAGTTTTACTCATTGCTTCTTTCATTCTCCCAAAATGAATAAATGAAATGGCTGCACATTTTTATTCACAGCAGTGGGTTTCAGAACTTCAAATCAGAGAGGCGTTTTGATTTTAGAAATAAACTCCAGAGGAAACAGTTTCAGCCAGAACTTTCATATATTTTTTTTACCAGTTTAAGGTAACATCAAAACTCACCTTTCCAAAAAAATGAAACCTCACAGCATTCTTTTAATCCAAATTAAATAAAGTGTCATCCCTGTGTCCTCTTCCTTCATATTTAGAGGGAAAGAAAACTATCCTGCCCATACTTTAATGGTTTTGTCTGCAAATCCTAAATGCTCTGCTGCTGCAAATTTCAAATGATCTTATACAGCCAAAGTCTCTTTGGTGTCAGCAGCTGCCCAGGTAGCAACACAACCACGAGAACGCTGCTGATCAGAACAATGAATGCCTGATCTACAGATGTCATATCAAGGTAGAAATCTTGATGAGCATTGTAGTGACATTACAAAGTGGATTACACATGCTGTATCTGGGTCAGAGAAGGAGTTATTTCAGTAAAGTCAACAAAGTACTTCTGGCCAAACTTATTTTTCAACATTTTGAGAAATACTCTTTCGTTTGTTACTTCACGTTGCATCTAATAACAATGCTCTCTCTGTTGTCCTGTATCAGTCTGGAAGCAAAGTTAAAAGGAAGGCAAAACACTCCCATGCCTGGGGTCATGCAATTTCAGATATGGGTTCCAGCTCCCTGCTCTGCTTTCCTTCATGACTGGGGGGCCCAGCTGCTGGTGGCCAGAAGCTTCTGAGCTACACGGTCAAAGTGTGTGTCCTTTGTGTCCTTCTCTCCCTGCCTGCACTCTCCACCCAGTGAGAGGATACAATTAGGACTTTCTTGCTTTCCAGGTGTGTTGGTGTTTGTCAAGGAAACAAATATAGCAAGGTTGTAGGTGCTCAGATGCTCCAGCCCACAGATAGAATAAGTACTAAAACGCTTACTTTTGGATGTGTGGGTCCCTACCTGGCAAAGTGGTCACTGTTCAGCACAAAACATGCCTCACCTTCAACCATCTTTCTCAGAGAAGGACAACAAGCCAAAGGCTAAGGTACCAGTCCTTCATGGCAGACAGGAGATGAAGTTGCCCTATCCAGGGAATGTGGCACTTCAAAGCTGTTGGCTTACAGCACTGTGGCTGGAAGGAAGCGATACTTGCAAGATTTTTTTTTTTTTTTGGCTGTACCAATGCCTTTTCTTGTCTTAATTTTGAATTTTTTTTTTCCCCAGAATTTTGGGCAAACCAAATACCAAATGTAGCTCTTGACATCTTGACATCTTATATTTCCAAATTCAATAGGTTCCCTGGGATGCTGGCAGCTGCAAACAAAATTGGAATGGCTGTCCATCCCCTTCAGCTGTGCTGGGGCTCTCAATGCCAGTAGCTCTGCAGCACCCACTGTACACACTGAACCTCTGGCTCCTCAACTGCCCTGCAGAGGACAGCCTGGGTCTTGTGCCTAGCTTGGTATGGCTTGGGCAAGATGTACATGCTAAACATATGCTATGAGATTGTCAAGAGAGCGATACCCTTGCATTGGAAAGAGAGACTCTGAAGGCAGAACTTCAGCTCTGTTAGTCCTTACCCACCCCAAAAGCTAGGGCTGCAACTTGGGGATGCACTAGCAATCACACCTGATAATCCAGTGGACCTCTTTCCACCATTAAGGGCTTAGAAACTTTTTTCCGGCTTCAAGTCTTGACAGAAATCTAGTTTAATGCTCAAGTATTACTCAGAGTGAACTCAGATAAATTGCCTTTTGTACAGGTCCTTTGCACCGCAATAGCCTGCCTAAAACTGCAGAGGCAGATCTTAAACTGAAGCATTGATGTCACCTCTGAACAGCTCAAACCTAAAAGGAGATACATGCCTATATATATATATCAAGAGAGAAAAAGTGTTCCAGTTATCACACCTTATTATAAACATAATTCAATTGTGTTGTTTCTATTTTTTTAAGGACAGAAAAGAGCTATTTCTACTCACTTGAAGAAGTGGAAATCCTAATACCACAAATCTTCACATTTCTGTAAAAGTCAAAAATGGAAACCAGATCTGTAACTGAAAGCTGTAATTATCAAGGCTAACCTTTCCTGACTGAGAAATGCAGAATTAAAAAAGGTAAAACATCAAGTTAAGAAAAATGGTTCAAAAGCTTAAATAATTGAAAGCAAGGAAAATTGTTTCTTTTTCCAGTTGCTATCCTGCATGTCAAAAAACTTGTGAAATCTTTTGGGTGTAGTAAGAAGTACGTATGTATGCTGTATTTATTTCTCCATGATGACAGTATACTTTATTCCAGAACAGTGGTGCGTGTGGCAGACACATCTGGCTCAATAAGGGTAGGATCCAACACCCAAGGAGCACAACTAAGATTATCCCATTGACTTCTGTAGGCCTTTTAATTAAGAAAACAACTCTTGGTGCTGCATTACTTCCCTTAATGGATAATTCTGAGCTCACATCTGTGTTCTAAAACGTTGCTGGTGGTACTTAAAGAGTGAGTTTATTTGCTTTTATTATGGTGTATAGTTCACATCCTATCAATTTAATTCAAGGTTTAAGTTTCATGTTAAATAATCGACCTGTTTAAGGAAGGAAACTAAGGCCACCCCCTATGTTTTAATAAAGCTTTACCACATATATAAATAAGAGGCACAATTTGTTTCCATTAGGAAGATAAGCTTTCTTCAAAGCAGTTCACTGTTTAAGGCTTTAAATTTTGCCAGCACTTGCACAAGGTTGCAACAAACCTTGACTTATTTACAGAGAGATGTTGAGGGGAGATAAAGTCACTTAATGATCCACCAGTTCTTGCTAAATACATTTTCCTTCCATGCCCTCTCTGAAAGCAGGTAGGATAGCACTATTCTTCGGCATATTCTTAAAATACTTGAACTAAAGATTTTACAGAACAGTTAAACAAATGGGGCTTATGGCTTCTTTGACCAAAACAATCCTCAAAGTGCTTAGGGTTAAAAACAGCAACAAAAAAGTCCTCAGGCATTTATTTGAAAATAATTATATAGTAAGAATAGAAAATGGGACAACAATAGCATGAACAAACCAAAAGTTTGATTTGCTTTGGTGCCTCATTCAAGACCAGGTGGTTTCTGTGACAGAAACTGTCAACTTTCAATTTTTTGAACTTTTGTCACATTTGCAGCAACAACAGCAAACAACTGCCTCAAATGCCCCAAGCATTGAGGAGAAAATATTCCCATCAACAGAAACATTTGACCTCTGCTTGTCTGAGTGCATTCCAGCTTCTCTGTGTTTGTTCGTAAGGACTCTGCTTGAGTGGACATCAGCTCGCAGCAAGGACTGACTTAGTAAAACCAATATGTTGCCATAGGGACCCTGATGTGTTTATCAGAATTTCCCCTTCCCTTGTGTTTGGTTTTGACTTGAATAAGACAAGACTTGCTTTGGGTTGTTGTGTTTTTTTTTTTCTTTTAATTAAGAAAACAAACAAACCAACCAACCAAAAAAAACACACGAAAGACAAAACTTAAACCAAACCAACAAACCAAATCAAACAACAAAAAACCCCCAACAATAATACCCTCCAGTGTTCATTTCTTATCATTGCATTTGGTACAGTTCTCAGGCTGCCCAGCAGGACCTCTCTCTGCTCACCTTGGAAATGTGCAGCTACCGGTTGTCTTCTGAGCCATGTTCCAGACCCTCGGAAGTCAATGCAAAGTGTCCGTGTGCCTCTGTTGAGGACAACACTGCTGCCCAGGAAGCAAGAGAGGAGTCTTGCTCCATCTCCCTGATTCCTTTGTCTCCTCTCCCCATAGGATTAGAGGTGGTAATTTCCTACACAGATGCTTAGGAATAAAATGTCAACATTGGCATTGACTGCTCCAATTCTACAGAGGAACTCAAAGTTAAGAAATGAGGGAGAGTTTTAACTTGGCATAATTTGAGCGCTGTGTGTAACTGGTGGTGACTGCGGCAGGTGAGGCATGGTTCTGAACCCAAAGGATTTGGTAACTATTTACTAACTCTGCAAGGAAGGTGTTGAGCACCTGGAGCATTAGTCATCACACATCTTACTCTAGATTCCTCCCTCCAGTTACTGCCTTGACCATTTCCCTGGGGAAATGCATCTCTTTCCCCATGAGAAGTGAAGCTGACCGAGATGAGCCCTTTTTTAACCTCTGGGCTGCTGGCAGTGAAAGCAAAGCAATCAGCAGGGTCTGTTTGCAGACACGGTTTGAGAAAATCCCCTCTCCCCCTCCCACAGGCTCCGCACACACAAGTGCCGCATGGGAAACAACAAACACAACGTTAGTCATTTCCTCTGTGCTGCCAGCTGCTGAGGGTTTGCATAAGAAGAACCCTTGGACTTCAGATTATTTCTTAAAACACCTCTCGCCCCAAATCTTTCAGCAAACAAATGCTGGACTGGTGCCAGAGAGGCCAGTTGAGCCCTGTTTCCTGGTGTGCCCTGCCACCTTCCTTGCCATCATCGCCCCCACACACTCCCATCCCTCACCCCACAGCCACATGACACACCTGCTGTCTAGTAGGAACTGTATTTTAGAAGCCCTCTGCCTATGCTGCAGTCACGCAGATCCAGGGCAGACACTCAGGCTTAGATGCTTCTTTTGTGATCAGTACTTAGGTGATGCTGGCATCTAAAAACTTCAGTTATGGATCAGGGGCCATGCGACGCTGCAGGGCTCATTGACAAAGGAGACAGCCTTTGCCCCCAGAAAACAGACAGTCAACAAGTCAGGCAGGAAATAACCTGTGTGGGAAAAAGGAAAACAGGTGGGATGAGCCAATAACGAAAAGAACAGATTTAGTAAAAAGTCAAAGCTTCAGCCTCGTAAAAAAGATTGTCATTTTGATGTGACCCCTGCTCCTGAATAAGAAGGTGATTGCACCACAGTCATTATGCTTCTGATGCTCTAAAGCATTTTGCTTTGTGTCGCATTTGTTCTGGCCTGAACCTGTTTCCTCAAGCCTTCCTTTGCCCTCCTCGGAGAAACATATGCTTGGAGAGACCGGGCACTGGCTTTCACTGATCTGAGTAACTCCTATGCTTTAGTATACAAAAGTTTTTATCCCTGAGATCACCATCGTGTTTGAAGCCTGCTACCTCATCTCTTCACACCCAGGTGGAACATGTCCCCAAGCAGGTGGGAGGATGGCAGCATGTCCTGCTTCTGTGCCCACATGCAAGTCTCTCCCTGGTGTTTCACTGTAGCATTCCCACAATGTGGAGCAGAAAAAGCCAAAATGAACCACAGGATGTAAGATGGAATGGGTGATCTCCTGGTCCTGTCAGCTGGCCCTTCCTGGGAAGATCAGCCCAGGGTCATAGGACTGTTGGAGAGCACTAGAGTTTCAAACAAAAAAACCCCAAGCCTGAGTTTCTGTAGCTGATGCAGTCACTCTGCTCCCTCTGTACACCGTACTCTACCAGAAACTTTTATTTCTTTCCTTATTCTGTGGCCCACATAAGCTTTCTTCTTTCTTGCTTTCACTTCCTGGGAATTTTCATATTGGGGTTGAGTAGTCTCAGGCATCACGCTTGTTAGTTTGGCCTACAAATGTGTCTCTCCTCTTTGTCACCACTTTATCCCTCTTTGACCACATTTTCCATTTCTTGCTTCCATCAAAATATTTTGTATCATAAATTGCCAAATCTGCATTACTTATCTTAACACAAAAGGCATGTTCTCCTTCAGCCATAATTATAAGTAAGGTACTTTTGGCAAATGTGTTCTGACATGGGGCAAGCTTGTAGAAGCTGGCCTATTTTATTTACTATTTGTTTTTCTTCCTCCTCAACCCCCCAGCATCACAACCCCAGGAAGTTATTTTCTGTAATCATGCTCTTATGTGAGCACACTGAAACAGTGAATTTGTTAATGTTTCTGGCTATGTCTACCTATCCTGTCAATAAGTCATGTGCACCACATACATGTCCTTTATTGATCCTCAGTTCCTTACATACTTGACTACTTTCTTATTATTTATGTTAATCTGCTCTACAATCTTACTGCATTCTTTTACCTGTTCTTGCCTTATCATTGTTTACTGTCTCGTTTTGCAGTCATGCTCAGAGCCTCTTTCTAATACCTCACATGCAGCACTTCTCACATATTTGTTACATGTTTGTTCATTAATCACTGGTCTTGGAGGAAAAGTGATTTTCTTCACTTGCTTCCCTTTTGGAGCTACATCACAGATCTCTCCAACTTTGCTTCCTTCTAAAAAAATCTATCAATGTTAATATCAAAATTTTAATCTGATCTCAAGATGACCATGGGCTTATACTCCTCAAGAGAAAACAGCTTGCCAGGAACAAAAGAAATTAAAATAAATTATGAAGATATACAAATATGGGTTTCCACGATGAAAACTCTCTGCCAGGCTCTTGTGGTCTGTGGGTATTGCCTCAGGACAATATTCTAAGTCTTGTTACAATAAACTCTATTTCTAGGCTTTATAGTCTTTTTACCTTGGGTTTTGGTCTCTGACTTATATCTCCTCATTGCTGGTCTTCTCCTACCTCCCCATCTCTTCATAAAAGTGGAAAGAGGAGGTAAAATTCAGCACACAAGTAGAGACAGGAACACATGGGAATACACAGGCTGAGCCATTACTTGATATTCAGCTGTTGGATTCTGTTGGTGTGCTAGGACTAGAGTGGCAAATAAATCAGAACAAAGGCTATTTACAAAATATTCACACCAAAGTTGCAGATGCTAATCTTTGTAACCACGCATGCTGCTGAAGGCTGATGAGAACTAAACATGTATTCCAAAACATATGGGAGTACCCTAAATATAACTCCTCTGACACTGATGTGTCTTTCAGTAGTCATAGAAAAGGGCAGCTGCTCAAGCTAGTACTGCTTATGTGTGAAGAGAATTTCCATGCTGTATTTTCTAATTCTCTTGTTCTGTTATTTCTTGTGAATCTGGGAAATAGCCTTTGACTTGATTGCTAGATTAGGAAGCACTAAGGTAAGCAGGGTTTTCTCTGTGTAGACCAAGACACACCATCAGCCACTGGTTCATTTTCAAGAACCATGGACAGTCTTGGCAATACTTGCCCAGAAAGCAATGGAAAATCTCATATTTTATGTTCCTATATATGTGTCTTAGGATACTCTCTCTCTTGCTAGATGTTCCTTTATATTGATCTATGAGTGACCAAAGGGAACAAAATCTCAAGCAAATGGTTTCTTACCAGAATTCACCAGAAAACATTCAATTGAATGATCTAGTTGGAGCAATGCCTTTCATCAACACTGACACTCTTTATTGATAGGTACTGGAACAGATTTCAAGGGAACAGCCCAGACAGCCAGAAGCCCAGTGAATACAGCAGTAATGAAGGAGGTAGGAGACAGTCTGAGTCCCTGCTTTGCCTAATGTAATCAGGGACTTGTTGCTCTGACACTGCAGGCTGAGTGTAAGCTTCATCTGGCCCCTTATAGATGCCTTCAATACAGGCTTCTACATCTGAGCTCATCATCCATACTGCCTTATGGCTGCTGGAGAGATGCAGGAAATTTTAGTACATGTTACTCAAGCCCTGAGTATGACTGCTGCTCTCCATCAGCTGTACGTGGAGCCAGAGGGAGTGAATCAGATTGAGAGCTCTACCCTGCACACTCTGCAGCTGAGAAAGAACCCCCCTGGACACTCAGTCAACTCCACAGAATGAAATAGTTTGAGCAGGAGAGGTAGATGGGCTCATCCCAGCTCCTACAGGTATGGTCACCTACCTGGGTCAGTGGCTGCCTTTTCCAGGTGCTTCCTGCTGCCATATTCCAGCATCATCTGCCCTTCTCTGCTGTGTGCAGATCACTTGGGAGTGCATATTAGGAGTTTTGTGGGCAATGCCATGTCCGGGTCTGCTCTTCTGCTTGCTTCTCTTGCTTTAATCTGACATGAATGATGTACTTCACACCTGACAGCTCATCCTCTAGAAATTCCACACCAGGTCATGTGCTCATATGTAGTTACCATGTAATTTTTCATGTTGTGGTTATATATACTAATTTCCACAGTCCCCTAGAAGGCTTCATGGCAATCAGGTACTGCCAAATAATTTCCTCTAACTGACAAAAAGTTTATACTTTTCCATACTAGGGGCTTGTCATATCACCTGTGGTATTTAGTGGGCTTTAGTACTTATCAAGTAAGGTATTTTTACCTCATCTGCTGCTGCTAAAAGAGAAGAAATAGCTCATCACATTCTTAATGCCATTGTTTCCTAGCCTGATTAAATCCTCCTTCATTCTTGCCTTTCGGGATAAGAATTAAGTTTCTTTAGTGTTTCTACTTTTGCCACAGAGACACTTATTTCTTCAGAGTGCTCATGCCATAGGAAATAGAAGGCTAAGTTTTAGAACTGGAGCACCAATTGATATACTGATATACCTGAGAGGACCAAGGTGTAAAGGTATTAATATAGCTGCCAGGGACAGCCAGACAGCCATATAATTTAGAGCAGTGTCAGGGCTGGTCTAAAATATGCAGGTGTTCCTGACCCCCAATGAACTCTCCATTAGCCAAGGATCATTGCAACTATTAGCCTCTGCTGCTGTATTCCCTCACTAGGCTGAACTAGGATGAATTTCAATTACTGCTCCATTCCCTTCCCTTCCAGCTTTATAGCCTCTTTCAAGAAATATCCCCTATCACATTTCCAACACATTACAATATTCCAGTCAATTTTCATTAGTACAACTTTCATTTGGTTAAATTTCTTCCTGTGTCTTATGTGTTTGTGTTGCCTCCTCTTGAGCATTTTTTTCCTGGTGATAGACCGTGTCACTGGATCCTAACTACTCCCCAACTTCAACTTGATTGATCGGACTTGGCACGTTTCCTAGAATTAGGACTGTGTAGGCTCAGACTACACAAGCTTGGCTGTTCAGCTGGCCATGTGAGATGGCAATCTTACATTACTTCTGGAAACCCATTCCCCCTCTTCACTTCTGCATCGTGGCTGTCCCAATCAATAGCCAAGTAATTAAAATCTCTCATGATCAATGTTCTAGCTGTTTTACAAACTTCTCTTATCTGCAAAAACATTTCCCAGCCTACTCTCTTTGCTTGCCCTGGGGGTCTGTAGCAACATCCAGGAATAGCATTACTGCATTTATTGTTCTTCCTCAGCTTCTGCCCAAACAGTCTGACAGGCAAAACATTTGTAGTGTTTCCTGCTCTGGACATGGATATATACTACTGTCTCTCTCATGATTGAAGAACACAGCCTGCCCCCTTTAATAAACTTCGCACCTCCCTACTCTGTTTTCAGGCCATTCTAGCTCACACATTCCAGGAATAGCACACTTAGCCTTGGAAATGCATGTTTTCAACTGGTGACCTTATTAATATGCTCACAGCATTTGTATAGAAGCTATTTTCTCCTCCCACCTTTGCTTTACATTCTCATTATCTCCTACAACGACAACCAGTGGATACATTACAGAGTGATCCATGCATTCCCTCCTTTAAATTCTTCTCCTCCCACACCACTAATCTAAAAAAATGACTAGATCATTTCCTTATTAGTGGACAATCTGTTTGCTCCCATAGGGTGTGGAATAATGCAGGCTATCTCTCCTTTGCCATTTTGCTTTCTCTGTTTTGTTGTTTACAACATGCCAAAGTCTCACATTCCTCCTTCTCTTGATTCCCCCTCCCAACCCTCCCCCCCCAATCAGTCTAATCTATTAACTTTACTGTGATAAAATGAGCCACTTTCATACTGGAAAATACCATCATGTTTCTTTCTTCTTCCCCGGGCTAGCTGAGGTGTGTAAGGTTTTCTTTTTACAAATAGCTGTACATCTTCCCTCTACATAATTTATAAAAATCACCATCCATCATGCTAGACTTGTTTTAAAGCCCTATCTGCCATAACCCACTGACTAAAAATTCCCTATCCCTTCTCCTGGAAGCATTTAAGTTGTATGCATTTGTGTGAGGATTTGGTGTTTTAAACAACTGTCTGCAGCATCAACTCTGCCATCAACACTGCTCTGATCTAATTGTGCTGCAGATTTCTCCATGCCCATTCCATCATTTTCTGAGACCACGTCTTCTGAATCATTAAAACTCCAGGAAATGTTCTCGGCACTGGCACAAGCCTCCCTCTCTTTATTACACTTCTTTCCTCCTTTACTACCACTTTTCAGTAACCCAGCCACGGTCCTTTATATCCTCCTGCTTCTGCTGGAGTAGGGCTGCTTCTCCAGCACAAGGCTGCACTTCCAATGCACTCATCCTGCAACTCGCTCACAGCTGGTTCTCCTCCTCCTCTGTCACTCCTTCAGAGTATGAAACCAGCCATCTGTCATCAGTGAACCTCTCATATTCATTGATCTTCCCCAGCACATCAACCTGTCTTTCTAATTCCACTCTCCAGTTTCTTAGTGCCACAGCAACTGGCAGTGTGTGTACTACGTACGTGTGTGCACACACACACGGTATTGTTCTGCCTTTGTCAGTCCACACATCCAAAACACACAGCAGCTGAAAAAAAAAAGAGTCTTTTTAGCTTTTTGTTTCTGAAACCAGGGCAAGGAGAGGATGACTGCAATTCTGTCACAGACAGTAGCAGACAAATTGCACATTATTTCATGAAACAACAAAGAAAGAAGAACCCAAAAATACCATGGAGCATCCCTGATTCTTGAGGAGCTGCATTTATGAGGAGTGGTGAACAGCCAAGCACTACAACTCCTAGGGAAAGTGTTGCAATGACTTACCGAGCTTCTTTTCCAGTGCAGTGAAGGGTGGGGTACAGAAACAGAGCTGTGCACTCTCCTTTCTCTCTCTCACCAATATGGATCCATTCTCTTTTGACACCACCCCCAAATCCTTTTCTTCCTCCACCTGTGGTTCATTCTCCCACCCTGTGCTGTGTTTGTACAGAGTCAGTTCAGTGGCCCTGCCTCATGGCTAGTGCTAGTAGCCACAATGGAGGGAGAAACAACAAAAACAATAGTAATAACACTAATATCAAGCCACTGTGAGGTCAGTCCTCCCACAACATAAGTCAGAAGGACCTACTACTATTATATGATTTACCAGGTTGGGGTTTTTTGAACCTTCTCTTATAGCTAAGCTTAGGTCCAAACTGTACTTGTGCCACTAACTCAACCCCAGACTGCTCAACAGAGAAATCGGGCTGGCTGCAAGTTGTATCCAGGCTTTCTGGTTTCTTGGATCTATTTCTCTTAAAGGATGCTATGAACTCCTCAGTTTTATGTATACAGTTCTGCTGAAATCAATCAGACCCTAGGATGACAGTGACTTCTGCTCTTGCATGGCAAAAAGATGTTTATGTTTTCAAAACAAAAAACTCTGTGAAAATGTGATTCGTCTTCTTTCACTTCCACTAAATCACGCTGCAGTCTCGTGATTTCCGTACAACTGATGACATCAGATTAAACCCTACAGAGGCAATACAGCTCACATCAAACATCACAGGCCTGTTTGTAATCATTGCAAAGTTGTTCTGTGTCAGCCTGCCTGCTGCATATGAACACTATATCCCTCTGCAAAAAATCACTGACATTTTGGTAGAAGACATTTACTGCATATGATCAGGGGCTGATTGTTTTTTAAACCTTGGGTATCTTGTCTGAGTTGTTTGGTTGTTTTTCCTCAAAATGTTAAAACTGATTAAAACGTATGAGCAGTTAATCTTTGTCAAATTCCATCATTATGGTAAGACACCTTTGCAGCTGTATAATGAAAAGAAGAGGCGTATTGTAATATTCAAAGCCCTTGTTTTGCACGTCTACGCCTTGTCTTACTTTTTGTTGAACCTCAGCCTTAACTGGTACTTCTGATCTTGCTAATTCAGCTACAGAAGTTAGAAGAAAAAACTGGGCCTATGAAGAAGACGTTTCTTTGACATAATCCAATTTATTTGTCAATTATATCCAGAAGTTCTTGCTTCTCTGAGAAATTGGGAGGAAAAGGAAATTCCCCATATAAGAATTCAAGCCTGTCTCTCAGCAAGGGCTTTGGTCAAATCTCTCTTTGATTTCTTCCAGGACCACCTCATCCTGCTTCTCCTACCTCCCACCACCTCTTCAACACCCAGATCCCCACACTTGCAAGGAAAAAATGCTTTGGCCTGCATGAATTCAAGTTGATTGGCTTCCCCTGAAGCCTAATTCCTTAGGTGAAGTCTTTCACTGTCTTTATCTTTCTTCATAAGGAAAACATCATCCATGTAACACCAGTGATACGTGGCTGAAAACCCATTTGCCTTAATGAGGTCAGCAACTGCCTGCAGATGACAGACAACTTGATTGCAGCCATTAGCACATTCCAATATGACAAACACATATTTTTAGTGAATGTTTTAGTAAAAGGTGCTGGGCTAACATTTCTGTAAAGTGAGGTTCTCTCTTGACCTACAAAGTCACTCTTACACATGCATTTTGCCCATTTCCCTCTTGTCACCTACTCATGCATTTGGCAGACCCGGTGGCCAATTTCAGGCAGCCTGATTTCAGCTGCTTGTCCGTGTGCCTCTACAACTGCCTCTGCTGGCAGGCACAGGTTGCATCTTGAGCTGGGTCAGGGAACTGATCTGGCTGAAAAGTAACAGGAAAAGTTGAAGATTGTTTTCAAGAAAATCTTTTTCCTGAGCTTGTTCACCAGAGAATCGTGGGCAATGGCTAGGGGCTTCATGCTTCCATAAGACTGTAGTCTTGGATGAGGTCCTATGGAAGTTTTAACCAGTCTAGGACAAATTCTGCCACATTCCACTCCAGTTGTCCCTTCTTCCCATATGTGCCAGCAGGCTGTGGATGCCACTAAAGACAGTGTCACACATCCAGTGAGGAGCCGAGATTTCCCACTTGCTTCTTAGAGCAGTCTGATAGATGGCTTTGTTTAAGACTGAATTCAAACAAATTCCAATTTTTTTCCCGCCATCTGGTTTCTGTCAATAAAATTTGTTTCCAAATTTTTGTTCTCATATTGCAGACTCTTTCTACAAAGTTTCTACCTGAGAAAAAAATCTAATTTCATTTTAGTTCCTTCAGTAACTCTGAGGAATCCATTCCTGAGCAGTCATATAATTTGACTGATTGTCCATGCTTGCAGATGGTGTACTCAAGCAGTAAGGGAACTCTTGCACCAAAATACAAATGAGACAACCAAAAAAAAAAAAAGAAAGAAGATCAAAAACTCAGTCGTGACCAAGAAGCTTTAAGCAAGGACTTTACACATAGTCATGGTGCATAGCACTCACAGAAACATCACTCATGTCCATACCTAATCTTTCCAGCTTGGATGTATTGAACTGCTTCAGTCAAAACAAACAAGAGTCCTAAAAAATTAGAACCAGTTAGAGAAAACTTTCCTCAGTTCTTCTTAGGCCTGTATTGGATTTTCTGCTGGGATGAACTGCAGGTGCTTAATTAATTTGCCTAACGTAGGCAGCACATGTCAGGGGAGATGTTGTAAGGTATTCCACCTGGTGGCCACTGCTGCTCCAGAAGGGTTTGGTCTCTCATTATCATGCCAGCTGGCTCCAAGAAAATATCTCGGATGAACACGGGTGTCTCAAATGGCAGAACAAGACTGGGTTTAAGCAACTGAATTTCTCCCCTGTGCTTAAATGGCTATTGAAGTACAATGTAGTTGTGAGGGAGGGAACACTTTCCCCTTTGTGTCCTGGCTCAGATATGTGCTGTGTCAATGGGCACACACAGAAAACCACAGGGGGATGTGCTGCAACGAGTAGCACCGAGGGTTCTTTCACAACCCACCAGCCAAATAAAAAGGAACAACAAGAGATTTGGGAACTGATTTTTTTCTGTAGTTGCAATCCACTCCCTTCCTCAAAGGCTGAGCATGCCAGAAATTGAGCCAGCTCTCGTACCCTGAATACGCACTGCCCTCGCTTCTCAGTGAGTCTCTCCAGGGATTGTCCTCACTTTCTGTCACATTAGAGAAAGGATGAGCAAGGATCTCGATGTCTTCAAGCATGGCACTGATGTCTTAGGGACACGGGTCTCCCAGTCTGCTGCTTCCACCCGTGAGCAGCAAGGTGCAGCCTTACAGCTCCCAGAAGTCCGGTTCATCCACTCATGCATGGACACAGGCTACTAGGAATCAGTAGCAGCATTACAGCTCCTCACTTCTTCCTCTATCTTCCCACACACTTATGCTTCCCTGCACGTTACAGAAAAGCTTACCTTTCATAATTCCCAGTTGTTCCTCCACCTCAATTTCCCTTCAAAGCTGGACGCACAGCTGAGCTCCTTCTAATTCATGGAAATAACCTCCCTGCAGCAACATTCACCCAGAAGTGCACCTATAACTGATGAACATGCTAGGATGGATGGCTCAGGGAAAAGAGAGAAATATGTGGGCCGTGGGTGGTGGAAGGGAAGAGCTGCTGGGTGGAATAGATTGCTAAACAATTTAATTGCTTTTTCTGTTTTGCTTTGGAGGAATATGCAGTGTAGCAACCTTAGCTCAGCTACTGACTTTTTTTGTGTGTGTGCTATAATATACATAATTAAATATAGGTATTTGCACACTTAGTTCTGCATTATTTAAATACTCCATTGTAGAATATATTGTAGAGTCATACTTCATTTCCACCTATAAAGAATAAACCATGTAACTCACGTAGGTGCCAGAGATCTCAAACAACTAGTCTCTACAAACCCTGGAGGGAATGCTAAATTGAGCTGAAAACTTTCATTCCAGTATTATGCATCCACTTTTCCTGTTAACCTGTTTTTCCCTCAATCAGAGGATTTGGGGTTTGCTCCAGGCAATACCTTCTCAGGAAGGAGAAAGTATGTGACAAGATTCCCGTTCTGATTTTAAAACCCATCCAGAAAGGGAGTGTGGGAGGACACAGATTGGATAACAATGATTTTTCAAAAAGGGAGAAACGCACTTCAGTACTGAAGATTGTAGGCTCAAGGATTTTTTGCACTCCAATATCTAGAGTCATGAGGGGAGATAAACACCTAAGTAGAGGAGTCAGTTTGGTGTATGAAAGATGGGACCTCGTATCTTCCATCTGCTTGCAGTGACTTGCACTTATGCATTTTCATTTCCACAGCTTTTTGCTGACCAGTGGTCCATGAAGCAGGCTGGGATGCTGGGAATACTCTGTTAAAGCTGTTTCACTACACATGGAAGACACTGATACTCGCTTGGCTGGAGGAGTAAGGAACAAGACTCTAAAATTCCCTGGTCATATCAGAGTCCTATCCAGGGATTCAGACTAGGCAAAGCAGAGATGGGGTTTAGGGAATATTTTCTTGTGTTTAATTTCAACATGACACATATTGATAAGAGCTAAGGTATCCACTTAGAATTTTAAGACTACTCACATAGAGCAAAGTCAGTAACTTGTACTTCACTCTTACAGCCCAATACCTCACTTAAAAGACTTCTGACATTAAAACAGGACTTCTAAAAATGGCAGTCTGAAATTCCTGGAGAAAGAAAACACCTTGCAACTTCAGCCATTAGCTATCTGATCTCTGAGATGGCCAGCACTGCTGCCTGTACTTCGAAGGTACAGAGATGGAAAGACTCACTGGTTAATAACGTGAAACCAGGCCTGGAAGATCCATGGTGCTCCAGGGAATGATACACGGTAGCAGTACAAACTCAAGTAATAGGGCAGAAAAATACTGTTAGATGAGGAAATGTTTGTGAGAATTGGGTATTGGCTAAACAGTTCATTAAATCCTTCATAGTCCCATCATTGTTTCCCATTTCTTGTCTCAGTTCTGTATCAGCCAAGAACAAGCGGCTGTGAAGCAATTTCCCAGAACCAAGAATGCCAAAATACTTCTCAGTTCTAGTACTTCATTTCTATTTTACTTTGGATTAGATATGAAGTGATTGTTTTTATATGAGTGAAAGAATGTGAACAGAAGATGAAATCAAAGTGTGGTAGAAGTAGCTAAAGCTGCCTTAGACTCTGGGGAAAACAGTGCAGTCAGAAGAGACAGAAAGTCAGAACAGAAGGTATGAGAAAACAGCCAAAAAGTCTCCAGTGTTGGTTTGGATGACAGAGATTGCACAGAACTCTTCCCACAGAAAACTGCATGTGCCAATCCCTTTAGCACTCCTGACTTACAGCTAACATGGGTCATCAACAGACAATTCATTTTTGGACAAATCATGATAGATTTCCAAAGCTATGTGTAGGAGGAAGAGGACTGAGCAAAGCTTGTGTGTTAATCATCATTCTGACAAAAGGCGTCTATTTGATCTTTAATACTCGGTCACAGGCTCCATGTGACACAGTGGACGTTGCAGAGAGATGATGAGTGTGGATCTTATTTCATTATCCATGTGCTCGTGTGTACGGAGAGACAGTTCATGCAGCCATCTGCTCTCACTGTGCAGTCATGCAACAGTTTTTCAGATCTTTGTCTTCTGATTGGCCTTCTTTCACTCTAATTTTCTGTCTTGTTTGAGCTAAGAAGGACAAATGACTAGAAAGCAGTGCTTGCTTTTGTCTGTCAGCTCACGGTATAACAGTAGTGTATTTATACCACTAGCAGCTCTAAAGCAATTTGCAAGTATGAAACGGGACAGAGCGGCCTTAGAGCATCCCCAAAAGGGCTGAAGAGAGTTATTTTTGCTTTTTTTTCCTTTCCACCTGCATTCTGTGTTAGCATATATGCTCACAGAGGAGTCAAAAATAAAAACAGGGTATATACCTACTCTTCAAAGCTGACAAGTGATATGGAACAGCCTGTATTTTGACTCCACTAATTCTGTCTTCCACCTCATCATAATAAGTAGATACTGTCCCTTATCACACCTCTCGCCTCTCTGCCTCTCAGCCAAAACCCACTCTGGTCCTCAGTTCATGCATACAAAAGAGCTGGTACAAATAGTACCTTGGTACATTTGAGATCATTCTTACCAGATGTTAGAACTAATTAGTGCTTTCACATCTTTTGGGCTTGTTTGCTTGTTTGCAGTTTGGTTACTGCACGTGGTCTAATAAAGTCAGTTAAAACAAAGCAGGTTTGTATACCGAAGTTCCTTTTCAGCCCAACAAGGAAAGCCTTTGAGGGTGCTTTGTCTTTCCCACTCTGTATCAAAACCCTGCAGCTTCTCAGACCTCCAACCAATCTTAACTTCATCTTGAAACAATAAAAGGTACCTAGAAACCCAAGCTGAGCACACAGATTTGCCTGAAAAAATTGGCTAGACACGGACCTAATAGGATATCCAGGAGCAGTCTATATTCTCACTCCATGCACTTTTTGTGTTGGATAGACAACTTGCTAACAACCTCTGTACCAATTGCTTTAAGGAGAGGAAAGGACAGGCTCAGGGATGAAAAGATACAACCAGACAGTTATAATTCAGACTTTCATAGAGCTTTTAGACTCAGAGGCTCCTGAAATTCATTTATAAAACCATGTGAACTTTCTCACTGAAGGAATATCAGCAGTGATACCATTGTGGGGGAAAGAAAAGATCTCAAGCTTTGAAAATATGACCATAAGTGCTTTGCTGAATAGTGTTCAAGTGGGTTTGAAACTAGGCAAAATGAGTTTGTCTGTCCCTACTTAAAACCACAGATTAGATAAGTATGAAAATATTTTCTCTGCTAAGCTATCAGCACTTGGCTTCTCTTTTAATTATAGTCAAATAATGTAACAAAAGGCAATTTCCATAACATTTATTCTAACAATTTCATACATTTTACATCACAAAATTATTCTGAACTTTTATCAGGACATGTACAACACCTACTACTTTGTACTCTACCTTGATGCTGATGCCTCTGAAAGAGCAGTAAGAGAGATACCTGTTAATTGCCTAGCACCTTGCCTTCAGAGAGCTGTTCGGAAAGACTTTGTAATTCTTGCACACTTTGTACTCTTAAATACAACTGCACAGGTCGTTGCTGATAAGCCATCTCACAATCTGAAATCACTTGATTTCTGACAATGTGTTGACTCTATTGTCTCAATTTCCACTTCTCAGCCTGGCGCTTCTTCAGCTGTACACACACTGGATTATGCCTAGTGAGTAAACAGCCAATCCTGAGAACCACACCAGTTTTCCTCACTTGAAGACTATTCTGAAAAATTACGAAGACCAACCACTTGTGCTAGCCTTGAGCTGTGTCCTGTTTTCTCCCAAAATTTGAATCAGGTGCTTCCTTTGAGTCTGAACAAATAATGGCTCATGTTTCACAGATGGAGCCTTATTTCAATTGTCAGAGAACTTTAAATTAACAGGGAAATGCTTACTGAAAATATTAGTGGCATCTTTCTTAGGGGAGAAAATTTGAAACTAAAGAAATTATATCCTTGAAACAAAAAGGAAGAGTGAAGGGTCTTCTACATTATTATTTAGAGAAATGTCATAGAAAACCAAAGCATGAAATATTTATAAACTCTGCTTTGAAGACCCCTGTAAAACTACTACTGAGTTTCTTTAACATGAATATGCAGTCCATGATTTCAAAGCTTACTGTATCGGGTCCTCAAGGTCTTTTAAAACAATTCATTTTCACTTCAGACATGAAAGGGAAAAATGAACATAACAAGTCTCAAAGAAGGCTCAAATCCTTGCATTTCAGGTTATGGGTTTGGTTTGCTCATTTCTATTGATCATTTATGTACTAATTCTAAAATGCATTGCTCATATTTAATGTCATACAATAGAAAAATGGTTCATCTAGGCTACATTTAAGGAAATAACATATTTTTTAAAGTCATAAAATTAATTTTGAGGAGTTCCTATACTTAAAAAAATAAGTATCCAAACCACATTGCTCAATATTAGCAATAATGCTATCTAGTAGATGTCTCCTCAAGAAACTTTTGATCTCAAATGTTACTTTTGTTGTTGTTAAAGCTGAACCCTATGTAATTGTCCCCTCCATTACAGTAAGAACAGTGTCACTCACACAGCCTGAGCCAGTGGCAACAGACTTGTTAAAAGCAGAATGTTTTATGCCAGGTCTGTAAAAAGGAATGAAGGAAACATTTAAATTTGAGACAAAATCTCCCATTGCTGCATTTTCAAAGAAAAACCAATCATTTGCAAGACAAATCACCATTTTTCCTCAGCAGACAGGGATTTTCTTTCTGAAAGGATATTAAACTCCTAAAATGTTATGCCCTATCTGAAGCCCTGAACTCCTCTGTTCAAAGCACGACATCAGAGAAGCAGTAGTTCTTTGTTTAATGGAAACAAAATCCCCAGAAAACTAAGGCTGTTCATCCTCCATTCTCAGAGCTTTCTTAGGAGATTTAAGATATTTTTCTGCTGGTGATTGTGTGCATTTCCATCTGGAAGGCAATGATTTATTTTTCCATTTTCTGAAAGGAACTGGAGTGAACATGGCTGTTTATTTTTCTACTTAGATAGTGCCTTACCATGCCAAGACAACTCCGAGCACCAGCCTCATCAATTAATATCAGCACCACTCTGAGAATGGTGTTTGCTAAGAAACTGTTGCTACAGAACAAGCAAAATGAGGACAAAACATTGGGCCAAATGCTAGAAGAGGCAGAGGGGAGCCAGGATGTGTGGATCCTGGCCCAGGGAGCACAGACGGGGTAGCGCTGTCTCCCTGGCATACTCCCCTTCCCTGAGCACCCCCCTGCCCAGCAGCACCTCCTGGCTTTGGGCTCCACACCTGGGCGGGCGGGGCTGTGCCGGGATGCCATCCGCACGCCATATGGAGCCTTCCTCCCTGTGCAAACCAGCAGAGCTGAGCGCTGATTCAGCTGGGGCTCTGAAACCACACCTCGCAAGGCATCTGTGGTGCTTTGGGACATTCCTTCATCTCGCCAGGGCTGAGCCAGCCTTGGAAGAGACTCCCCGGAACAGCTCCGTGCACCAGTTGCCCTCCTCATATTTAATAAAAGAGAGGGGAAGTAGCAAGTTCACCTTCCCAGGTTACATGTGGGATACACTGCAAGCTGTAATTGCTGCCGCTGAAATGCTGCTACACCGGCAGCATTTGGACAGAAAGTGAGTGCTCACTGTGACATTTGCCACTGTTTTTTTTCTTCATCTGGATGGAAGGAGAGAGGTTGCTCAGTGGACTGTCTGTTCTCTGTATGAGCACACACGTACGACCCAAGCTATGCCTCATCCATGTATTTCTTTTCCTCTCTCTGTGGTCCCGTATTCCTGCAGCAGTCCCAACAGAAGTGCTACACTAGTGACCTTTAACAATTGCTTTGCTTGATCTCCACAAGTAACAGACTAAGGTACCCTTTTTATGCCATCTGCAGTGGTGCATAGCAACGAGAAAACTATAGGCTTTCACCAGTGAGACACAAATGCCTTTTTGGGCCATAGTTGTGAGCGTGGGCCATAACTGTGAATGATGACAATCAACTGCTCATGGAGGAGTACACAGACTAACCAGCAAAGCAAACAAAATAAACAAGAGCAGAGAGAGGAGGCAGGGGAGGAGGGGAAAGAGAGGCTAAAAAGCAGGAGTAAATTATTTATTTAAGATCCCAAAGGAAAGTACTAAAAGAACCACAGATAAGACTTTTCTTACCCCCCAATTCAATGTTCTGTGTATTGTAGCACATAGGCTGGGCTGTTTTGCTGCTATAACACCCCGTTCATTGTACACTTCAAAGTTGATATTAATATTTTCTCTGCCTCTTTACACAATCCCATAAAAAAGAATCTCTCTGCCTGAATGTAAAAACTATTATCAGGCATGCAGTTGACCAAATTCTGCCCAGATGTTGCAGCGTGGTTGCAAACTATATGTCAGCTGTTCTTTTTGCTGCTCACCATGCAGTCAGCCTGTTCATCTGGCCATATGGAAGATCCATGGGAAAAAAAGAATAGCTATTTGTGCATTGGTATTGAAAGTCAGAATAATACAGCCTTTAAGATTTAATGGGTACTCAAGCTGGCTTACAAATAACCTGCTTTGTCTGCATTATTTTGTCTATGTCTTTCCTTATGAAAAACAAAGAATAGAAAAGAAAGATCAAAGATTTCAAAAGCAGCTTTGTTTTGAAAGCCAAAATGCCTTACTCCCTTCAAACAACAGGGAAGGCTTCTATGCACAGGCTTCAGACTCACACTGCACCTTGGCCTGCTGTAGTAGATGAAGGCTCCACAAGAAGTATTTCAACTCTCCGTGCCTCCCCACATCCTCTCCTTCCTCACAGACATGGAGCCCAGCAAAGCCTGAGGTTCAGTCCTCCTGCCAGCCTGCCTGGAAAGCCTTCTGCACAATGGAAATAGCAGCAGCTTCTGAGGGAAGGGGAACACACAAATTATAAGAAATTGGTATTTCCTGTTAAACAGGATAAGGCAGAAGTTTGTAATATGATTCCCAGACATCACTGACGAAAAGGGGAGATCTGAGGTGGAAACTCAAACTTTTTATCACACCACATTTGCACAGTTCAATGATGCTCACGTCTCGTATGCTGGAGGCTGATGTCTTGCAGTCACCAGGGCTTAGGTGACCTGGAGTTGCAGCTACGCCAGTGGTGAGATTGGGATGGGGAAGAAGATTTTGGAGGCTTGGGCACTGCAAATTGAAGCAGCCAGATTGGGTACCTACAGACCATGCACTCCCAGGAGCAACTTGGGGTGCCTCAGCTGGGCTGGCACCAGTACTCACACGCTTACAGCACTGCATGGAAGCCCCTTTTTATCCCCGTCGACTCTTTGGGCAGTCTAGGTTCAGAATTTAAGCATTACATTCACAATTTAAAGCTAAACTGTGGAAAACCATTTTCTTCTTTTTGGGCAATGCCTTGCCATGTCAAAAATCTGTTCTTCAGGGACTTGCAGGTACCAAACTCTCCGAGATACAGCCTTCAACAGTGCCTGGCTCGGGGAGCAGGGTCCGTCCAGAACGTCTTCGCACGCCTGAGCACCTGTTTGTGCGCAGTTATCTGCTTTGCATGTGAAAGCCCGAGCCTGTGCATGGCCACACGGGCGCAACTTCAGACGTTTGATAATTTGGCCCTGGCTGCGCTGTCAGCTGCTGTCACTTTCTGTTTAGCGCAGCGTTCATAAGGCAGCAGCTAATGGGGCGGGAGCATGGGGAGGAATTCTGGCAAAGACAAGTTGCTGGGATATTTATTTGGCCGTCCTTATGTAAAAGAGTGCAAAAATGGAGCAGTAAAATATTGTAAAACTTAAGCTGATACTTCCACTAATTCGAAGTGGCAGTTTTTAAATAGGGTTGCTTCTGTTTGTCACTTTCAATCATAGAATGCTGATAGTGGTACTTAGAAGGACTTAATAGTCTTAAGAAAATAAACTGTCCCCCTCCCCCCAGAGCAGAACAAACAGAGCCATATTGTCATGCCTTGAGATACATGAAGTGTGCCGTGCGGGGAGGGGGTGGCTGCGCGCTTCCTCCTCGGCCGACGCAAGCGAAAGTGACAACTTGTCAACTCTCTCGTCCTGTTCACTTTGCATCCTGCTCCGTTTCTTGTGCTCTCTTGCCTTTCCTTGTCTGCTCTTCCCATTTCCAGTCCCGGTCTTCAAAAGAAAAGGGCACTCCCATGTCGGCAGCTTTTAACTGCGTTGTATTTGTGCACACCCTTTTCCTGAATTAAAAGTAACTCCTTTCTCCCGCTAGTTTCACATGTTCACAGGACTTGTACCTTAAGTGAAGCAAGGCACAGGCATGACTTAAGCTTGCTGATGAAGGAGAGTGATTTTTCCAGGTAGGGAAAGGCAGAGTGGCAGGCACTAGCACTTCATCCCCTGCACACAGGCCAAACCAGAAACAAGCAGCAGACCTGCCGTGAAGCAGGAGGCTCCCATGCCATGTCCGCTTTCCCAGCAGCAGGATGAATCCGTGCCATTTGTGGTTGTTATTGCAAAGCCCCTGCAAGGTGAGGGCCAGGGTCTTGCCTGGACTAATCCTGGTCTTGCTAAAGGGCCAGGGGTATGCTGCTTACTCAGGTTTATGCTACATGGGGACCACTGGGCAGCAGCAGCCATAATATCAGAAATGTACTACATTTTTCACATGCCCACCTCTTATTCTTCATTACACACCCTGTTCCACTCACTCTGACCGCAGCAAAGTGCAAATCCAGCACCTTCTGTGGGTGAGCTTCTCAGATTTTAGTGAGGGAGGTGAGGCTCTGCTCTGCCTCAAAGGACTTGCATAGAGAAAACCCAGGTACTTCCTCTTTAATATCCTTTGTCAGCTCCCTCCACAACCTGTTCAGAATCACTGCCCGAATGACTTTGCCACGCAAAGGCAACAGAGTCAAACCAGCAGGGACTGCTGTAGGAAACCTGCAGGCAGCAAGCAGAGGGGCACGGGGAGGGGGGTCCCTCCAACACGGAGCTGTCTCAGTATGGAGAGCATGTTGGTAGGGCTGGAGAGGGACTGTGCAGCCAGGAAACACAGAGTTCATCTGGGAGAGGACACTGGGGTCACTCCAAATCTCTTTCACATCAAACCTCTTTTCCTAATAAATAAACAAGCAACAATAATAACAACAACAACAAAAGCTGTACAATTGAACAAAAATTTCATTTGAATCAGAACAGAGAGAGGCAGATTTGTTTTCCAGAGTGAAACTCGGTCTAATAGCTAAGGTAAGAAAGTGTGTGTGTGTGTGTGTGTGTGCATGCGTGTGTGCAAATCCAGGAGGGCGAGTCAGATAAGAAAGAATGATTAAATTCTTGCGTGAAAGTAGTTAAGCTGTCATCTTAAGCTCACTCTGTCAGAATTATTGCTGTTTATTCATAAGACTACTAAGGAACAGATGTTCACCTGGACAAGCAAACCTCCTGAAAGGAAGATATCCATATGTGGCAGTGATCAGAGTGAGTTCTAATTCTTAGAAAAAAAAGTTTTGTTTCCTGGTATTGGTTGAAGCATAGTAGAAGAGTGAAAAGGAGAAAATAAAAGGTAGGTGGAGAGGAAAAACAAAGAGAGAGAGTGCAAAGACACAAATAAAAGCCAAGGTGAAATTACAAAAGCTAGGGGGAACTCAGGGACATTTCTTGAACATCAGTAAAAGCATTTGTAAGGACAATAGCTACACAAGAGACAGCATAATTAAAAGACCACAAGCAGGAAAAAGAGTTGGATTTCTTTTCAGTTTCTTTTTTCATGTTTTTTCAAGTTAGCAGGCAAAATGTGCAAGCAGTGTCCATTCTTCTCTACTTCCTAATGTATTTTCTTTGCTTAGTCTTTTGTCTTATTCATCTAATGGATTTAGAGCATTGGGATTCTTTTGTGTTGAAGTTTCATGAATCAGCTTGTCTGCTACAGTCTGGGACAAGCACATCCTCCAAACACAGTGCAGAGTACAAACCAAAGAAAACACAAGAGACAAGAATGACACAGACTCGTGGGTACCTTAGAGGTAAGAGGAATTTCATCCTCTTAAATTTCTAGAGGGCTGCTCACTGCTTCCTGGGGCTGTCCAGAGCACAAGCAACTGGAAAAAGTAGAAAAGCAAAAACTCAGAGGGGAACTGGCAATGACGGAGGTGATACAGAGCTGAAGGAAGATTAGGGGCAGCTGCATTAACTGGGGTCCTGCTCCCTCTGAACTCACCATCTGGCAGCTCCAGAGGTGTGGGGCTGAGCAGAGCCTGAGGGAAGGTTCACTGTTTGGCATTTCTCCTCATCCGACAGGGAAACAGGACACAAGCCTCTGCCCCACCAGTAAAGGATGTTTGGGACCTGAATAATAGTGTGCGGAACAGGCAGTGGCCATGTTCACATTTAGTATCTTTTTTAATGAAAAAGGCTCATTATATTATGGCATTGCATAATCATCCCTGGAAGATACCACTTCTTCAATTACTACTTTGCAAGAATCCTATTAAAAGGCAATAAGCCAAACTGTAAGTTAATTTTGAGTGGTTTTTTCACCCAGCCAGATACCCTTGTGTTCAGAGCAATGGGTGACGAAGCTACAGCCTAAACCATGTCAAGCTGTTCTGTATACTCTGCAGTCAGTTGGATATTCTTTGTGCTGGAAAAATCACTAATTATTCAGTCGGCATTTGCCTGAGTAAGGCCTCAAGATTTGGTCCAAAGACAGCAAATGTTCCTTCTTGATTATTTTTGCAAATTAAATGAGAAGAATTTAGAAAGAGAGCATATGAAGCTTATTTGTAAGACAGATGTTAAACAGACTAGCAGCTTCCCAGTATCCCTCTAATACTTATCCCCAGTACCAAAATATATTACTTTAGCCTTTATAATGACATGGGAGTACTTAAGACTTTATTGATAGTATCCTGAATGGTTTTACAGGTCAAGAAGCACGAAATAATTTATTCTATTAATACTATTTTACAGCAGATTCAGGACATTTTGGAGTGGACAGAATTTTCCCACTAATAAATTGTTCACTGAGAAATGCAGTTTTGAGTTAATCAAAAGTATTCAATAATATGAAGAGTCTCAAATGGGGGAGTTTTTTTTTTAAATGTCTTATTTTGAAATCATCTCTTATACCATCTGACCTAAAATAATCTTTTCTATCTTTTGAGGGTGCTTGGACTAAGAACTGAAAATCCCAGGTACTCATACAGCTCCGAGTCAGTCGAACCTTTGAGCTGTCTTGGGGCATGACTGTAACTTCCTTATGGTGAGCTTGGGCTGCCCCACTCCAGCAGGAATGGGACAGATGTGTGCTTGGTCCCTTCCCCCACCTTTCAAACCTGCTTCACCTGCTCACAGCAGCCTCTGAAGTGTGTGAGATTCAACAACCGTTAGCACACAAGTTAATGAACATACATCGCCTTTCCTCCCAGCCCGGCCAGCAGCAACAGTCGTAACAGATTTCAAGATACGGCATATCAGAATTGTAAAGCAACTATTTGTTAGCCCTGGAGTGAAGTCAAAATATTGCTCAGCAATGTTAGGAATAGCAACTGGTATCTGAACAATATTAGGACGCTAAAATAGATTTACTAGCTTTTGCGTAATACAGTGCATCTAGCCTTCTGAAATATGGTGATGTAAATAATGAGGCATCCTGAGTAATTTTTTCTCATTGTGCACCTTCCATATAAGCTTCTGTTTACAGATCCAAAGATGGTTTTCCCAATATCCAGCTCTACCATGTCGTCCTAAGACTTGAAAATCTGTCTGCCATCTCTCCACTAGTAAGGACCTCAGCAGTGGTATGATTTCCACTGCTCAGACCTTTCCTGGGATCTGCGCTGACTTGGAGGCCCAAGAGAGCCCTGCTCACTCTGCCACAGCTGCTCTGGATGTGGCAAGAGATCTGGTCCAACAGATTCAGCCACATAAGACCTAAGTAGTCCTCCTACAATTTGGCGCACACTGTTTTCACTGTGATTAGTACAAGGCCACTATTTTCACACGGCTGCTTTGTTACATTTTAAACCAAAACCATCTTTTTGCAGGGAACAGGAAGAACATACACCGGGTCTTTGGTTGCTGTAAAGGAACATAGTTTTACTAAACTCAGCAAGGTTCCACCAGCTTACACAAGCTGAGAAACCATCTCACAAACCAAGGGAACAGTAACCATGAAGGAACATATGAGACTTTTTTTAGGCTCAAACTTCCAAACACTGTGTGTGCAATCTTAATTGAAGTGAGTCATTCTTCCAACACTCACAGAGGTCCAACACACTCCAAGACACATAAGGAACTTGTCCAGGCTCAGAACATTTGACACTGAATCTGTCACGGATCAGATTACTTCACTGTCCTACTTCTGAAAACATGGGGACCTTATCTTAGCATTCTTATGTGCCTGTCTTGAAGAAGATAGCCAGGCCTGTCAGCGTGCAGAGGTGATGGGTGATGCTCTGCTAAGGGGATGGCACTCCCTGAGAATGAATTCCTGGAACCCAAAGATGTAGACAACTTAGATACATGTTGCTTGCAATTTCCACCAAAACCAGAAACTTCAGCTTATTTCTCTTCATATTAGTTCAAATAACCTGATTTTTAATTCTGGGCAGTAATTATTCAAAAACAGTGTATGCCCTCTGTAACATTACTGCAGTAAAAACGATAAATATTGAAATTCTAAATGCTTTTTGTCATAGAACTACCACTGTGTTCTTTAAAGGCTGGCCTGCAGCACATATCAAACTAATTTTAAAATTGAGGAAAACTAAAGAAAAAAAAAATGAAAATTTTAAAGGGAGATTTTAGTTAGACACACAAACATGGGTGAACTTTCATATATCTCTGAGATGTATCTTTCCCACAGCCATTCAAACTACTGTCTTGCAATTATCAGCAGTCCAGCTGATGCTCTGGTTTTCTCCAGTGTGGACAACTAGGTCTTATCACATCCTGCCTGTTTTGAGCCCTCTCCAACTTTGCTCCTTCCAGCAGCAGTGTTTCTCGGCCCGTTCTTGATAACACCAGGGAGGGAAAATGGTCTAGAGGAAGAAGAGGCTATCATGGCATTTGAATTTCCCAAGAAATTTCTTCACGCAACATTTTTAAAGGCTTGTGAACAATCCCTGTAACATCCTGACTCTTTTTTCCTTACTGATTAGTATATCAATGCTGGTCGTTTCCTCTGCCTCCCGCCATCCCTCTTTCTTATGCTACCTAATCCACCTATTCTTGTTTCATTTCACTCTACCCCCTCTCCCCTTTGACCTAGATTCCATCCATTTGCAAATGCCTTCTTTGATATCCACACCAGTTCTTTATCCACTGATGTACCTCACATCCAAACCTGCCTACCAACCTAAGAAGCCATTTTTTGTGTGATACCAGATCAAAGGTTTCTTGAGGATCACATGAGTTGTATCCAGGCCTTTCCTCCACCAGTCTTTCATAACTCCTCTTAAAAATTCCAGTAGTTGATCTCTTCTATGCACCTACAGACAGCATCTGCTGTAATATCATTACTCTCTTAGTCTTTTTCCTTCCTTCAGACCCTGATTTATGATTCTTTTCTCTTCCAACTGCTACAATCAATCAAACCCATAGACATGCAATTTTCCAGATCTTCCCTAGACATATTTTTGAAGTACCAGCTGAATTTCCTGTAGCCTGTGATATTGGTACTGTGGAAAATGCCAAAGCATCTTTCCTTTGCTGCACAACTGTGTTTCTGAAGCAAAACTTCCATGTTATCTTGCCGAGCGCCATGCTTGTGAAGATAACCTTGAACACGTTAATGGACCATAAACCAGTAGTTATCTGACATGGCAGATAGCTGGAAGCTGTATCTTTGAGAGGTGTGGACAGCCCCATTCCCCTCACTGGTGTGTTAATGCTGAAACAAAAATTGACAATTTAAATTCCAACATTATTAATGATTCCACTGATGATCATTTTAGCAGAAGCATCCAGCCAATGCATTTACTCCACAATCCCAAGCTGCCTCCCGTGCCTTCCCAGGTGCCAAAAGCTCCAACTGTCCCCTACCCAACTGCCAAAGACTTCAGCTTCCCCATGGCAACTCCTACAATGCAGCTCTGCTTTGTCGTTACAGCGCTGAACCAAGCAGGGAGTGAACGTCAGGAAAATAGCATCAATTAAATTGACTTCAGTATCAAAATAAATAATACTAATTGTTTTATTCATTTAGGTACTTAGTTGAGTAAACTTTTATATAAATTTAATTTAAACAAATCTGCTATTGGGCTGCAGGCTGCTTCACCAGAAGGCTGCAGGACTAAGGACACTGCCAAATAATTGAAGTCCAGTTTGTTACAGAGTCCATAATCCCCAGAAGAAAAATACTGCTTTAAGAAACTAACTCCTACATTACATGCCACTTTTTTGTTCTTTGGGTTTTTTTTTTATTTTGGTTTGTTTTGGTTTGGGGTTTTTTGTTTTGTTTTGTTTTTTCTTTTATGTGAACACTTTTGATGAAATCCACAGCAAGGTGACTAACAGTATGCCACCAGAATCTTCCCATGAACTTTACAGAGCCCTTAGCATCCACGGAAGCCTGGAATATGTAGCCTATCAGCTCTCTCCTTCGCCACAGATTTTCCTACAAACAGGATCTTAAATGTGCCTGCCTGGGGTTATCCTACCTTTCTTGATGTTTTCTACTGAAAGCAGACTGCTTCCCATCTGAACAAGTTATTTTTCACATCTTCAGATATTCTAATTTCTTAATAACCCATTCTGGCATGATTCTGCTTTCCTTTAGTGTTCCTTTCTCCTCCCTAGGGAAATTTATGCTTGTTTCTGACACCTGTGTCTGCCACCATTACCTTCTTTTCAGAGCACAAGAGCAAGAAGTGCATTGAATATTTTAAGCAATACCTATGTTTCCTTTCAATGATTTTTCTCTGCCATGTCTTAAAGGCCCTTCTGTCTCTTTCACAGGCCTCTTTTTTCTTGTGTACTTGAAAAAAGTCATCATTTTTCACAACCTCCTGTGCAATCTTTTCTTTCATTCTCTACCTTTGCTTTTCTTATAATTTTTATTACTTTCTGAACTTCACATTGTAATCTTTCTGGTCTGCCCCTGTACTTGATGTTTAATACCTCACGTATGCCTCTTTCTTACACTTGATTAATTGAGGGTGGGCTTGTTCATCATAGTGTGAATGTATTTCTTTCAAGCCTGCATATCAGATGGCCCTTGGGTATATATTAATTTCAGTTCTGCACATTTTCAGTTTCTCATCAGTGTTCTTGTCCTCTCCCTTACTTTTCATTCAGCTCCTCCCACAGACTTCTGAAACTCACACTGAAATTTTGGAAAATCATCTGCAAGCCCAAAAGAAAAACTTATGACATGCAACACCATTGTGACCAAGTTACCCTGAGTACACCAAGCTCACAGCCAATTTCATGCCTTTCCCAAGCCTAGGATCAACAGAGATCAAACTAGAAGTCGAAGCACCTTGTGGGCTGAGGGTGTCTTCAGCCAGAGGAGGATCACCAGACTGGAGCATATCACTGCACTGCCCTTTCTGGCACTGCTGTACTTTCTCCACGTGTGAGGATGTGGGCAAGTGGGTGACACATCAGCTAACCACATCAGTCTATCAAGGAGATGGACACTCAGTGCCTTGTTTGTGCCACCAAAGGGGAAGAAAACAAGTTTGCTGGGTCAAGGCTTTGTCCTGTGACCTGTCCTGAAGTACCTCAGATCACCTCACCTCAGAGCTGAAATGGGAAGTCACTGAAATGAAATTTTAAAATGTCTTTGAGTCCACATCATTTTCAGCAGTGATGTCCAGACATCTAGAGCAGAAAATAAAAAAGAAAATTATTTTACTATAAATCTAGATTTTTATCTCCACTCACTCCCATTGAAAGCAGCTGTGTCCATCGTGTGATCTGGGATGTGCTGAACAAGGCAGCAGGCATGGACTTCCACACAGGGCAGTTCGCCCCTGTTGTCTCTGTAGGCGATGCTCCTCTCTTCTCCTCCAGCTCCACGTACAAGATCCAGCAGCCAGAGGTGCTGTGAAGACTGGGAGCCTCCCATGAGGGCCTGTCAGGAACAAGCAGCACCCACTGCCTGCAGCTTCTTGCTGTGTGATAGATGGACTAGCTATCATGAAAGTGATTTCATATTTACAAAGTATTTTCTGATATAATAGAGATTGTTTTTCTTTTTAGATACAATTTTCCTTAATGAACACTGCTCACATGTACAAACCACAGCCCTGGCTATCACAACAACTGGGGTAAGTTGGTCAGGAGCTGCTGGTCACTGCTCTGGGACAGGCTGGGCATCAGTCCGTGGGAGGTGAGCTGTTGTGTCATAGATCTTTTTTTTCTCTGGATTTTTATGTCTCACTCTCTCTCCTTCTTATTACTATTATTATTGTTATTATCAATAATATTAGTATTATTATTATATTTTACTTTGTTTCAACTATTAAACTGTTAACACATGAGTTTTACTTCTTTTTTTCTCTGATTCTTCTCCCTACTCCAATGGGGGGAGGAGAGAGTGAGCAGCTGAATGGTAGCTAGTTGTCAGCTGGGCTTAAACCACAAAACTTATTATAAGATTATTACATGTTTTATAGATGGGCACATAGAGCACTAGCAGTAAAAATATCCTAACTCTTGTAAATGTGTGTTGCAGTTAAGGCCCTCCTTCTACACAGATAACACAGACCTTTTGATATATTGTGAGTTCAGTGAAACGGTTCAGAACAAAAGAAGTTCATCACATAAGTAAATCTTTGCAAGAGTAATAAAGGTTTTTACCACACATAAATATTGTTATGTTATTTCTTATGGTAGCTGGTACAGAGTCAACTGAATTTTCAGCTTTAGAATAATATTTATCTCCTTCCNAGTTGGTCAGGAGCTGCTGGTCACTGCTCTGGGACAGGCTGGGCATCAGTCCGTGGGAGGTGAGCTGTTGTGTCATAGATCTTTTTTTTCTCTGGATTTTTATGTCTCACTCTCTCTCCTTCTTATTACTATTATTATTGTTATTATCAATAATATTAGTATTATTATTATATTTTACTTTGTTTCAACTATTAAACTGTTAACACATGAGTTTTACTTCTTTTTTTCTCCGATTCGTCTCCCTACTCCAATGGGGGGAGGAGAGAGTGAGCAGCTGAATGGTAGCTAGTTGTCAGCTGGGCTTAAACCACAAAACTTATTATAAGATTATTACATGTTTTATAGATGGGCACATAGAGCACTAGCAGTAAAAATATCCTAACTCTTGTAAATGTGTGTTGCAGTTAAGGCCCTCCTTCTACACAGATAACACAGACCTTTTGATATATTGTGAGTTCAGTGAAACGGTTCAGAACAAAAGAAGTTCATCACATAAGTAAATCTTTGCAAGAGTAATAAAGGTTTTTACCACACATAAATATTGTTATGTTATTTCTTATGGTAGCTGGTACAGAGTCAACTGAATTTTCAGCTTTAGAATAATATTTATCTCCTTCCTTCTTCCTATCCTTTTATTTTTCTATGACACAGAAAATTCTATATAAACCAGAGTAAAATTGAGAAACCAAATTTCCAGGCTTCAAATAAATACTGATACTTTGAATTCTGAGACTTAATCCTGCCCCTTGTGGTTTAAGTCTTGAAACACTCTCATACAGACAGATGACAATTTGCACAAGCTTTCATTCAGGTTCATAGTGTTCTGTACTACCAAATAACACAGATTTTTCATAAGGAATAATTTCCTGAAAGCAGCCTACCCTTTCGGTCCTGGAGGTTCCATGTGAGATATCACACTGCAGCTATTCCCAAGGATTATTTTTATTGATGTGGTTTATAGTAGGCCTTTTCTGGGAACTTCAGCCACTTGTACCTAAATGCAAGAAGGAACAAAACCCCTACCTCAAAGGCTTCACTCCCCATTCAGATGGGTTTGGGGAGAGACAATTCTGCAAAGAAGAGGTTCAAGTAATGAAATAGATATAAAATAAACAAATCTGGGAAGAAAAGAAAAAAAAAAACCCCAAACAAAAAACCCATAATTTATTAGCAGCCTAAGAAGTGCATTTAAAAAAATAATCTTCAACAGAGATGGTATCTTCCTGCCTCTTGGAACCAAGGTAAGAGAAAAGTGGAAGGTGGTTGTTTAAGAGATGCAATATGGGTCATGTTTGACTTGAGTGCGGCTAAAAAAGCCCTGCTCACTGTCACATCTGCACACCCCCTCACAACAGAAGCAGATGACAGCGTAAGCTCCTCCAGTCCTTATGGCGTGCAGAAATTCACCATTTTTCCCAGCTATTCTTTTTTGTCTCTTACAAAGTTCAGATTGAGCCCTGAGGGCACTAACAAAGGAAAAAATGCTTCACAGCATTTTCGCCTTGCTATTGCTTTGGGGTATGTGTAAGATGAGATCAAGTCAGTATTACATGAGGAGCATTCTTAATTCACTGTGTGGTCTGCAGGCAGACTGGGATTTGGTGATTTACTGCATTTTGAACAGAAGCACTCTGAAGTGAATTCAGGAGGCACTCTAACACATCAGCTGGGCATTTGCCATATAGTCTTCTGGTAGGCTGGGAGAAAAGAAGGAAGATTTAGTTGCCTGCCTTTGGCTGCCTCCACCCTGAAAACTGAGAGGAGCCTGGTGTCCTGCTGCAGGGAGAGAGCAGCTTTTGCTACAGCTGGCTGCCCTCCTCTTTCTGATCTGCCCCGGGAGTAGGGGAGGCGGCAATGCAAAGGTGCAGGCACATCCTTTCTGACATCGCTGCCCCTGGTCCTTATAGACACGTCTTGGGCCTGCATCGTGGTACGAGCTTGCCTTTAAAAGGTCAACATAACCAACATTGCCATGTGCTGAAGTGAGGAGCAATTGCTGGATTGTGCTCAGCAGCTTATGGTGTCAAACCTTACATCTGTAGGACAGTGGTCCGATTTGCAGCTGCAGACGCAGGTAAGGCACCTCCCTTCCGTAACGAAAAAGTGTTTAATGCAACAAACACAACGCCCATCTCTTGGCCACAAACCCCTCAGATCGGAAAGCCAAAGACACAGTGTAGTCATCAACACTGCTCAAGAGGATCTGCACGCAAAGAGAATTCCTGTCCTGCTCTGATCTGGTTCATCCACGTGCCACTCCTCTAAGGTAGGCTTTTTATCACTGTTTTCAGAAGAGAGCAACAGACGCACAGAAGTTTCCAAAGTCATCAAGGAAAACTGTGAAGTGGCAGGAACCGGATCACAAAAACAGTATCGAGTGCCCCACATCCTCTTGTTAGTATCTGTGCTTTTGCAACCGGTTTTCTCTCTTCTTTTCTTCTCCCACCTCCCCCCTGCTACTTCTTCCCAAATTGTTCTTCATTTGCAAAAGACCTGGCTAATTGATTTATTGTCAGATTTTAAGGCCAAAACAAACTACTGTGAGTCACTAATCTGTGTTTTAGGAAATCAGAACTCTTCGGGCAGTAGTTTGCAAGCAAGTTCACAACTGTGGCCAGGACACTACCTTTAAAACAAGAAACAGCATTTCTTTGTGTGTGTTCTGCTCATCTCTTTTGATTAAATTTTTTATCCCATTTCTAGAAAAAATCTTGAATTTCTAAGTGGCCATTAAAGAGAAACAGTGAACCTGATCGACCCAAACACATGTTAAATTTGTAAACAAAATAAGCTGAAGAAATTGTGATGAATATTTGATTTCTGACCTCACTCTGTTTACATTAAAAGCATCTCTTTATCATCAGATGTAGAAATCTAGAAATATTTTAAAACGGTTACATAAAATACTAGCTAGTGCCCCACTTTTGTTAAAGATTTTTAGGTGCAGACAAACAAAAATGAAACTGGATATTGACATGCAGTGAAATTTCTACATTGGATTTCCTCAGAGGATCAGTTTCTGACCTGCTATTTGGAACACAGTATCTTTAGAGATGTCTGCCTCTAAAATCCTTCATGATTATTGGACCTGTCTTGTTATTAAACAAGTCATTAAACCCATCGTGTTTTATAAACAACAGAAATTTTGTTGTTTCAACATCTCTACACAGATCCTGAAAAGGGCCCTGGTGTTCACTGCCTCTCTGGGAGCTACATGACTAATCCAGGAGGTGAACATAAAGTGTGTATAAGCAATCAAGGCTCAGAAATTATTTTCATAGTGCTGTATCTGTAATGAAAAAAAAAAAGGTGAAATCTTATTTCAGGAATGAGGTAAAATTACAGCATTACAGACTGTAACATAATATAGGAAGACTTTGCCCCCTTGCAAGAGCTGAATGAAAGTTAGTCCTCAATAAGCAGGGTTGGCTATTGCCCCACATAGATTTATTTAATATGCTGGTGATTCCTTCCCTAGCTTAGGTATATCTACACAGAGCTGTACAGACAAAATCCAATCAGTTTTGCTGAATAAGGATAAATTTCTGAACAGAAGCCAACACATAGTTTAATTCTCACACTCACAGCTAGCACTAAAGTGTCTGTGTCCTGTGACTGGCTTACAGCTGCCTGTGCAAAAGAGTTGCCCATTATTTGGAAAGCAAGCTAAAAGATACCGGAAAAGCTCATAGAAGAGTCAAAGCATGTTGCATCCACAGTTAAAACATTTTAAAGGATCATAGTTATTAGAAATTCAAGTTTTTCAAGTATTAAAAATAAATCTTTAATTCCCCTACAGATTCCTAGTATCCAGAGTATTTTATAGAAACATCTGGATAAAGGAATAAAGGCAAATCCATTGTGTTTCTAGACATTCCTGGAGCACTGATGTTCTTGAGATTATGCTATTGGATTACTGGTATAAAAATAATAAATATTTTCAGTACTTAAAGCTGTAATGCTTTATGTTGGATTTGAATTTTGGTCTCATTTTAGTAAAAGGTGGATGGAGATTCAGAGTCTCTTCCTTAGGCAGAAGGATGTAGGGAGTTTATTGCTTAGTGACCTATATTTTTCTCCTCTACATTATTTGAAAAGTTATTTAGCAACTTCCCTGCTCTTCAGTCAACCTTTTAAAATAGCTGTCAAGACAAAAATATGGTTAAGACTCTGTTCCTCATTCCATAACATAGGAAAGTGAGGGTTTGTTAATCTATGCTAAGAATGCTGTAAAATATCCCAGTCTGCACAAAATGCATTAATTTGTGTTTATTGATTTAAATGAAGGGCAATAATACATCCAAAAAAAAAAAAAACCCTGTGTCTCCCACAGAAGGGGTGAGAGACGCACTGGAGAGAGATCTGTGGATATGTTTTCACAAGGTTTTGTAATATTGTAAATACGTTTTCTACAGGTCACTAAGCTAACCAGGAACTTAATGATATAACTGGCTCAGGCTCCTGTTTGTTAACAGAAAATGAATACAAGCCTTGCCAGAGGTGCAAGGACTGAGCAGTTACAAGCTTCAGCCTGTGCCCAGCATGCTGCTCCACTATAAACATATGGTATGGTCACAGAGCCACCCCAAGCCCTTCCCTGTCTGAGAGGAAAGCACGAGGTGCAGAGGCTCAGAATGGGCTTTCAAAGCTCCCTTTGTGCAAGGTCTTCACCCTTCCTGCTTACCATTTCCCTAGGGAGTAGCAGTGTGTTGTGGAAAGTACTGGTAACCAAAGACAGCAATGCAACAGCCTAAGCCTGATGGCTCCAGCCCAGTTTTTTCACTTTATCCCCTTTACTGTTCCCTCTCCTGTTGTTGCTTTTTTTTTTCTTTTAACATGCAAGTTGCCATGAAAAATTTGTTAATGAAATATTTGCTTAGAAGTCTGCTCTGGGCTAGGCTGATAACCTATCTGTGTTTGAGTTTGGCTTCCCATATTCTAAATACTCATCTTCTCTCTGTTTAGCTTATTGATTGGTTTGGCAGGAAAAGCAGCCTTGTCATCAGTGACCAAGGTCAAACCAAACAAAAAGGGACAGGAGGGGGGAAAAAAGGAAAGAAGAAGTTGGACGGATGAGCTCAGTGAGACAGGAGTGGAATATCTGACCTCCTGCAACTTTCCTTTGGGAGCTGGGTCCTGGTCTGCCCAGGAGCCTGCTGGCTTTCACAAGGTCACAAGAAATCACAGACAGCATCAGAACCAGCACTAGGAAACCGCAGGAGAGACAAGAGCTGAGAGTCAGTCAGAATCCACAGCGGGAAGAGGTGGACGCGACCACACCAAGGCTGGGTGCAAATGCCCACAGGAATGTCTCCTGAGAGCCCTGGTGCAGAGCAAATGGGGTGCTGAGTCAAATATCTCAAACACCTAAAATCAGAAACTTAAAGCCCATGTCTACATATACAAGTAGCAGTCACCTGTTCCCAGAGGTGCCTGAAGCTCTGTTTCAGAGAGCACTACAACACCACAACAAAACAGGAGTTAGTGGGAGGTTTTTTTCCCTTGAACACGACTAGGTACAGGCTTATACATCTAATTCTCCAAATAAAGTTTACAGATTTTGGGCTCAAACTTTCAGTTCTATTCCAATCACATGAAACTAGAAATCTGTGGAAAATTAGTCAGGAAGTTTAAAGGGCTAACCCAGACAGGTGTAAGATGTAAGCACATGCTCTCAGCAAGGCAGTGGATACCTTCCTATCATGCCAAGTTCAGCCTTGTTTGGGGGGAGTTTTATACTACCTGAAAGTACCAGTCCACAAAATTCATATTACGCTCTTACAGCTATACAGCGCACTCTACCTAAAAATGCAGATGAATCACTGAAATATGTCCAGAACTGTATGAAACTCATTGGAAAATCCTAAATATAAGGTTATGCTTCACTACATCACCCTTTCAAACCCCCTTGCAAAATATTTTTATGTTTATGTAATTCAGTGTGAACAGCAGCTTGCAATTTCGCAGAAGAGATGTGAAACTGCAAGGGAAGGTTATATCATGGCTAAGAAAACTGAGATCAGCTGTACTGTAGTGTAGCAGTACCTTACTGTAAAGAAAATGTACTTTCTGGTTTTTGCATACAGTACAGCCGAGGTGTTCTGAAAGGAAGCTGCAACAGAATAGACCTGCTAAATAAAATACCTGGCAATATTGTTATCTGATACAATACATTCATGTTAGTGGCTTTACAAATGAATAAGACGGTGCCAGAGGCTAATAATTATGTGACATGAACTGACTGTTAAATCCTGCAGTCTTTACTCAATATTTATATAGTCCTGACTTGTGGGGAGTTCAGCTTGATAAATGTCAGAGTAAAAGAAGTAAAAGAGAACTAAATCTGTTCCCAGGCTTCTCTTTAATCTTGTTACTTTCCTTCCCACTAAGGAACTAATTCAGTGATCAGTGTGTTATTCACAGGATACTGGAAACATTATTTTAGCAGAAGTACTTCATAGTTTATAGCACATAACTATAGCATTTGAGAAATTCAGCTTCACTGACCCAGCTTGACACATGAGAGAGAGGAGTCCAGCTTCCTACCTGCCAACATGGTCTCATTAACAAACTGAATAAAAAGGGTCCTCACCACAGCAAAGAAAACAGATGCAGAAAGATGCTGCTTATCTATAGAAGGTGATGCCAGTTTATCCAGGAAATAATTCTTCTTTCTGCATCCCAGCCCACATGTCTTAAAAGAGATAGCATTTTTCAAGGAATGCAGAAAGCAAAGTAATTTTTTGTACACAAGGTACTGGAGACAAGGTTATCTGACAACTGTCCAATTTGCATAAGCAAAGGCCAAAGGCTGCACAAGTACACAGACCTCTATTTTTAGCAAGAGCAAGTTCCTTTGGTGGATCGACACTGAAACATTGTGGAGGATGATTTTAAGGATGGGGTGCAGGCAATGTCTCTGAAAATTAGGCCCTGTCAAAGATGCACCACTGGGAGCTCAAAATCACCAGTTGTTCTTCATCCTTTGGGGCGGGAGGACCTGACCTTCCCAAAGGGTTGCAGGATGAACCTCATGAGACAATTTCAAAGGCCTCTCGAATAATCTGGACCTATGTGTATGGTGCTGATTTCCACTGCAGAAAGATTTACTCAGGATTACCCAAAGAAGATGGAAAACTGGGTAACAAGATCAGAAGAAATGAGATGTCCCTAAATAAACCAAGGCTCTGGTGTCTGACATGTGGATTTAGCTGCCCTTCGCCAAGAGTGCTTTAATTTGTATCACTGTAATCGGGTTAAGAATTATTGTAGCCAAAGTAATTAGCAGCAAGCTACCAACCAGCTTCTTGACACAGAAAGCAAACGGGTTTCTCCTCCAAGTATTTGCCCCCCTGAGGGCTGGGAGGTAAAGAGGAGAAGGAGGGAATTAGGGGTGACCTTGCATTAATGAACAGTAACATGCTCCTGGATCAATGGGCAAACCTGGCATAGCTCAGAGAGGAAGCATCAACTGTGTCATCGAAGTATCTCTGATATCCATGGGGGTTTTGCAATGGACGCTTATGCTAAAGAGGTAAACACAAACGAGGCTAGTGCAACAGAAAAAAGAGCTACAGGAAGAGAGAGAGAAGGTGTGAGGATGTAAACAAAAAATAAACAGAGAGATTGCTGTGGGGTGGTTTATTTAAAGAGTCCCTACATTTGCATTATTGGATTAAGCATTTTGACCAAAGTTTGTAGAATTTATTTTGGCCAAAAATGACTACTATGAATATTGGCCTCATGCCTGAATAAAGGAATGTAGTTTCTCTCTCTAATCAGGTTGCAACAGATAAAGGCTAAATAGAAATGAGTAATTCACCGTGACTCAATATTACATGGGCTGTATTTTAAGAGCTGAATTTCAAGTGCATTTCTGTTCTTTATTTCAGCTGTGCTATCTTTCGCTCACCCTTATCACACTGTGTGTCAGCCCGGCTTGGCAAAATGGGAATCATTTTCTTGTATAAGCCTGATGTACTTTTTAGGAGACTCTGTCTTCCTGGAAGCAAAATCAATTCAAGTATTCAGGAGGCCTCTAGTGGCTTATAGTTTCAGAGGAAGTTTCCTCTGAAGCCTAGCCTGTGAGGCTCAGAAAATATACAGAAGGTCAGGAAAACAAAAGGGACTCCCCGCTTGTTGATTAATGCCATTGACAATAAACAGCAAAGCTTGGTCTCTGACTGCAGTATCTAGGAATCTGGCCTTCAAGGCCTGAGATACATTTACACAAAACACTCCGAACGTGCAGAAGAGAACAATAGGGTCTCAGGCTTCTTGGTGTTTTGCATGTTTCTAAGCATATACTGGGAAAGAATTATAACGTGATGAGCCCTATATTTGAAACAGCTGTCAAAGGGGAGCCTGTGCCAGTTTCATTTTGATCCACAAATATAGATGCTTTCTATTACTGACACTAGACTACGCAATAGGTTTCCAATGTGGTGCACGAGTGCGTAATCCTCCATTTGCAACTCTTCACCCAGTTCCCACACCAGGAGAAGCAGATATGACCAATCCTGACTGGGTAATTGGCATCAGGCAAGCTATTGCTCTTTCCAACAGCTGAGGCTCTGCCCTGCACCCTACTGTACACAAATACATGATATTATATATTAGGTGAGAACCTGGATCACCTGTAGGCTATTTTTATATGCCAGGTTATTAAAAAGTAAGAGAAGAGTAATCACAAAAGAAGGTGAGAGAAATGAAGTCCTGCTGCTCCTCTGGCAAGTTTTGGCCTAGAGAGCCAATGCTTTCTTCATCACATATGTATTTCCCTCAGCCTATTTTTATATGTCACAGGATAGTCAAAGAAATGTCCTTAATTCCCGGCACTTTGATTCACCTCCACAAACTAAGCCTTGTTGTAGGTGACTTAGCAACCATGTGATCCACCTATTATTAGAACAGAGTTAGCCCTCCAAGCCCCCAAACTCCTGCCTCTCCTTGTCCTTATATATATCTGTCTCCTAGCAGAAAAGTGGCACATGACCTCCTATCCTCAAGAATACTTGGCACAAGTCCCTACTTCTCAGCCGAAGCTATTGTTCTAGGAGAGAATGACACAGGCGTGCAGGAGTCTTGCTGACACTTTTGACTTTAAACATGAAATGCCATTAATCAATCAGCTGCATCTGTTTGGAAAAATTAAGTGGCTGGAATCAAGGCAAACACAATAAATAATCCTTAGGCAAACAGGAAAGAAAATAAGGGAAGACATGCTTTTGACTTCTTGTTACTTCAAATTCGTTTGATTTGTCTTTCACATCCTCCTTACAAATATTAGGGCTTACCGAGTGTATAGTATGAAGATACCAAACTCTAAAGGCTTATGCAAAGTACTGCCACCAAATTAAAGGTGCTAAGCTTGCAAGATATAAGTGTCTGCAATGGAATTCACACATGACATGGCAGCAGAGGGGGTCTGAATTCACAGATGTGAATCAGACCAGACTCGCAAAATGCCCAGGCATCACTTGAAAGGTTGGTTTCTCTTGCTATTCAGCAAAGTTGTAGATGTGATTTATGGTCTCAAAAACATGTTCATTCCTGCTACAAATGCTTCAGAGACTTTATACTACATGCAATCATTCCTGACAGGTGCTCATAGCCATCAAAATAAGCACCTAGTGGATTTCAAACAACCCATAGTTCCTTACAAGGTGGACACCCACACATACAGCACCTCAGTATTTAAAAGCCTGTTGCTGTCACCTCTTTGCAGGGGTGAAAGGAAAAATATTAGGCTGCACCTTGCAGTGGAAAAGTATCTATCTCTGCCAGGAGGGAAAAACAAGGAATAGCTGTGAACAAGACACCAGACTCAAAGGGTCCTTGACTTCCACATGGTCTCTTTGTTTTTTGCAAAGCCTGGAGTTCAGGATTACAGTCCAGTTTTACTGGCCCCTGAGACTGGTTCAACAGGGGAAGAAAATGTGCGAAACGTTGCTCCCTGCTAGTGAAACTATGTTCAACCCTTCCCCAAACCACCAGGCTCATGGCCTTGCAGACCTGAAAGCCTGGTGTGAAGACAGAGAAGCCTCATCCCCCTCCTCAGCTGTGGGGACAAGGAGCACTACTGTTTCTGGCCTGCACAGGGTGGGAAACTCAAACCCAACCAGTTTAGAGTGTGGGCACATACAGAAACTAAACTGAGCCCACCCCCCTATTTCACACAGGCCATTAAAGGAGAGCCATTACAATCCAGGCTGATGACACCGTCAAATTTTTATCTCACTACCAATTCCTGCTACAAGGAGCTGCCTGAACCTTGTATAGTAATGATATAAGTGATATGTATGGGTCAGAATGACACGGGAGCAGGGAGTGGGAAAAAACACAGGAGCAAAGCATTATGAGACCATCTCCATTGCAAAAACACAATGTGTGTTTGGCTAACCAGAACTATTTGATTAGTCCCAATCCGAAACAAGAATTTGTTTCATTTTTTGAGCTGTTTAATCCTTTTGAAAACAACATTTCAAAATTAAAATGTCACCTTGAACTCTACACTTGCTTTGTACTGGCTGAAAAAATGTACAAGCAAAACACTTCAACTTTACAGAAAAACAAACAGAAAACTGTGAGGAGGGAGCTAATCTATAGATAATTTTGGTCCCTTACACATTCTGCATTTCAGAGTGGATTTCCTATTTGCTCAACAACAGAGCTTGACAATCTCTACGTGTTCCTGGAAAGCAGCATCAATATACCTATGGCTTGGCCAGGGATGAAGATTAAGCTGACCTAAGTTGAACTTTCAACTCTGTTGACGTCCTTATAGAATGGACTTCACCTGTGATGCCTCTTTCCTCTTCCACCATCATATTTAGGGCAGAAATACCCTATTGCTCTTGTGTGTTTCTGCCATACAAGCTGCCACAACATTCCTGTTACTGGTAATAATGCCTAGATAAATGAGAGTTTGTAGGAAGAGCTAATACCTTTTATGAGACTAGCTGATATAACTGACAAAAGTGAACAAGTTGTGGGGTTAAGGGTTCTTCAGGTACACTAGAGAATATGCTAGAGCACTCCAGTTCCAACAGCATCGCTGCTACTGGATAGATAAATAGAAACCTCACCACAACAAATGAAGAGCACATTTGAGATGTCCCTGTCACTTCCTTCAGAAACAACAGAAAAAGGAATAGAATGACATACATATTTTTGAAGGAAATAAAAGGTTAAGAAAATAATTGTGGAGAGTCTTCTTTATCCCCCAAACCTTTTGTATGTGTAAAATGAATCTGCAGTAACAGCTATCCGCAACGCCAAAACCCCAAAATGCTGTCAGTCATTCCACTAGTAGTTGCCTGGGGCAACTGCTTTTGCAATTATCAGTGGATTCACGAACTTGCTGCAGTCACTAATGATGCAACTGATTTTTTTTCAGTGGTCAGGTTGCAAGTGAGGACAAGAATACTCAGACATTTTAATCAGCAACACATAAATATATGAGAAATCTTCTTTATATCAGGCACACCTGATACAGACCATGGCCAAGGCCAGGCCATTTCAATTTGACAGATATATGCCAAAATACATGGATCACAGAAATGGAGACTCGATCTGTGACTATGATGTTCCAAACAAAGCAGTGATTCCAGTAAGACTTGCATGAAGCTGGTACACAAGACAGCACAAGTTAAAAGCCCTTGATGGTACCTTAGCATATTCTTTTGACTTTGTTGGTAACCTAATGTTAAATAAGCCCTTTCCTGTAGGAATAAGGAGCTTGGTTTACAATTTCTGATCTTTAAAGGAGCCCATTCAGGCATGAGTCCTCTTGTACCATGGGCAATAAAACATACTCAGGGTCAACAAGTTCACTATAGGAAACAGCTAAGGGTTTTCATGAAGGAAAGCCAGATCCTGGATCCCAGCAGAGGGTAACATTTCTATGCCTTCATCCCTGCTTTGCCACAAGTGATTCACAAACTTAATCTCTGCCACAGAGCTCTTCTAAATACAGGAAAACTAAGGTTCCACCAAATTTAATTCAAGGAAAGGAACTTCCCCAGTGGCTACTAAATCACTTCAACTACTGCAGTAGTCATCTCCCTTTAAGGTTTATAGTGTGTTTGAGTTTTTTCTTGATGCAGTTTTAAAATCAGAGTTTATCAAGCCAGTTACTTCCAAATGTCCTATGTTGGGCTTAGGGAGATTTGAATGAACAAACCAAGACCCAATGGTGAAAAAAAACCGAAAGCTTTTGCAATACTTGTTATCTGACATGTTTGCATAAAGGTCCAGCTGATGACACAGTGCAGTCCCTTAGAGATGAGAGGAGCAGCCACTAATTTCATTGTGGTTAAAATACTTGGTACAACAGGCCAAGATGAGAGAAGAGACAGAAGAAATTTTAAGGGTCTAATATACAAAAACATGAAGTCCAAGATATATTGGTGGCATCTCTACTACTGAACAACAGCCAATAAAATGCCAGATGCCTTTTTGAAAAGACATCTAAACATGTCATCTTTCTCAAAGTCACTCTTCTGGAGACAGCTACTTTGTGATGCATGCAGTGATAATTAAACATTTAAAAACAAGAACCAAGTTGCATTAAGCCTGGACAGAATGTGCTGCTTTACAACTGAAGTTATGTCAGAAAATAAAGAACATTCTAGAATCATATAGGGACCAGTTTCATTCTCATTTACAGCAGTTTTATCTAGAGATGTTCCCATCTTGTTCTCTACAGTCCCTCCAAAGTTATATGAGTTTAGGGGAAGTTAGGGAGTTAAGGGGAAAAGAAAAAGGTGGTAGTGGGAACACTGAAGTGTAGCAACTTCTACACAAATTTTAATGGCAGGGCTCTGTTTCAGGATCCTTGCAGCCCAGACTGGCGAGGCCGTTTGTTGGCCTCTGGAAGAGCTGCAGTGTCTCAGTGATTCAGCTGCAGCCAGACAGAGATCTGCTGGAGAGTAAGGAATATTGACTGGTGTGCTCTTTGCCAGCTCTCCCTAATAGTGGCTTTCCATGAATTGGGCCATTTGGAGAGTCATTATCAAACAGAGATTTCCATCTTATTGGGGTTGTGTTTGAGCCATTTCCATTTCTACTTTAGGCTTAGTTAATTCAGATATATGCTTAATCACACCCACTTCATGCAGATTTAATCCCCCTATTTGGTTTCTGTACTAAATTCCTCTGAATTTTCATCCTAACCAGACACAATGGGCTCCCCTAGACCCAAGAGACTACCCGTGTACACTGAGGCACATGAGTGCAGATTTCATTACACCAAACTAAGCATTTGATGAAAAGACTTATGCATTCCCAGATGAAAGTCAATTTCTGCCTTTATTATATATATGCCTTAAATTATTATTATTATATTATAATATTATATTATTATAATTATATGCCTTAAACCTGTATTAAACACTGATTTAAGGGGCTCTAAGCCATGGCCAAGCCAGAAGTGATATTTATCATCCTTTCTCACACCTGAATCAAGGCCCTCTGGCCAGGCACAAACCACCAGTGAGGACACATAAAAGCAACTTCTGGGCTGTCACAGCTCAGCAAAGCACAGAATTTGGACCTTTTTCAAGGGGAAAAAATGCCTCAGATGTTTTTGCAGTCTTCAGACATATTAACCCCACAGGAATGGAAAAGATTACCTGTGCTGCACAGAGATATAGGTGGGAGTCGTAAGATGAAATGATGAACACCAACACTGAGAGGAAACTTTCCAACTACTGTGAGCAGAACTGACCAAGTTACCCCAGTTCTCAATTATCAGCAGAGCAGATTACTTAAGAATTTTTATTCCAACCCAGTTGTGGAATGAACCATGTTAACATGGGGTATTGAGGTTTCTTCTTAATTACAGCTGCTGTAATTTAAGCCTACATGCTGTATTTTGCTACTGGGGCAGGTTAATGTGTTTTTCCTCATAATTACAGTGGGCTACTTCATTAAGCCTCTGTAACCTGACTATCTTTGCTTACAAGTTCACACTCTGAAGCTGAGCAAAAGACCTGTAAGGAGAGCACTGAAAGGCTGGCTGCAGGAGACTTTTAAAACTAAATTAGAAGGAGCATTATGAAATGCAAGGTAAGTAGCATTGTACTGGCAAAGAGATGGCCTGGGTGATCTAACAGGTCTTTTCCATCACTAACATCCCTTGCCCAGGAACAACCCATTTAATTCCAGACCAGTCATTTATTATGACAGAGAAGCAAAGTAGAAGGAAATATATTCTACTGGGGAAAACAGCATTTTATTATGCCAACTGAACTCAGAGGACAGGCAGTGAAAACATTCTTTCATTTTGTACCATTAGCTCAGCCAGGCCTCTGCAATGTAACATTCTGTCACTTTCTGTGGATTAGCTCATTTACAAAAACGTGCTGTTTTACTGAAATTAGCACAGAGAATATTGCACTTCCCGAGCTGCCGCAGCATAACTGTTTGTCACTAGATTTATGTAGTGGATTGTTTTCCTGCAATCCAGGATAAGGGAAATACTTAAACAATAACCACCATGGGGAATGTGGACAAGGCAATAATTACTTTCCATGGTGTTAATAAACCTCAAGGCTACTGGCCAAAGTATATTTGCACTGAAGATGTCTGTGGAGATTACATAGGAAATTTTAAGATAGACAAGGGTCAGGAAGCCCATCTAGGTCTGCTTCCTCTGCTGCATTAACAGACACCCCCCACCCACCCATAACTGTTCCCAGCAAGGTTTTTTTAATCAAGCACTGTCTAGTGTTCACTAGTTCCATCTCTGGCGTCCTCTGCTGAGTGACGTGCTTAGTATGCTGGCTAGGAGCAGCCATAACTTGGTTGTTATCCTTTTGTTTTCTGCTCAACTTCTAGTTAGAAATTTACTTTACTTTAGCTGTAAAATTGGAATTCCACTCCACAGGAAACACCTAATTTCTGTTAAAAAAAAAAAAAAAAAAATTATATAAGAATGATTTAAACACTTAAAACCTAGTGATACCTGGAAGCTCAAGTTCTGTGGCTCAACTCAATCATTTCCTGAGTGCTCTGCTCCCAGTTTTCTGCCAGCCCTAGCAGGCCATGTTGGGGAGCCCCACATCCCTGAGAATCAAGCTGGCTTCTAAGGCTCCTATCACAGCAGCAAAGAGATTAGCCTTGGCTCAAATTAGTGATCACAAAGCTTTGGAGCACTAGGTAGCCAAAAAGTAGGCTCAAGGCTTTCCAATGACTGCAAGATTCAACAGCACCTTGACCTGGTGTTTGCATAAGTACCACAGACTACATAACCTTCCATTTGCCATGGGACATCTCCAGATACACCGCTTGTCACAGCAAGGAGTCAGACACCTCAGGCCTTGATAGAGACCTCTCCCTTTTGTGGAGGCCCATCCAAGGGGATGTTCATGCTTAGACCTCTAGACTGCAGGACATCTTCTGTGGAAACCTACTTTCACAGTTGTGTTCTCTTTCTTTTCTATCAGAACAAACCAGGAAAAAATGTACTGATCATGACACTAGTGCAAGTCTGGAATAAATAAAATACAGGTCCTCTGTACCATCCTCTGAAAGTTATGCTCTGCCCTTTACTGACAGATAGAGCTTTTCTCCACTGGTAATGAAAAGTCCCTTGGATCATTCTTGGGCACAGAGGACAACTGGCATGAAACAGATGACATCCATGCCATTTAACTCTCCTTGCCTCCAAAGCAAGGTGGCCACATCCAAAATACTCACTGTGAAGAGTGTCTGGGCTGTGCTAAGCCCAAGCAACACCAGACAATTGTTTAGGCAGTGGTAGATGACAAAAGAAAAATTTTTACCAATAATGTAACCATATAAACAAGCAGGTTCCAGGGCCTGGCACCACCTGATATATTGGGAAAGGCTGGCCAATCTGTAATCTACCTGGGCTTCAAACACACATTAGTACTGAACAGTGCAAAGCTAAAAGTTGTTCTTTGTGCCCACATCACCAGTGAGCAGGGCTTTAAAAGGAGATTGTCAGTGTTCTCAGCACTCTGGGACTGGTTATGCCCATAGAGGTCTCCAAGAAAATGTGCTTCTAATTTAAATGCTGTGTCAAATAAGTGGTTACTGAATTTGAGAATGGATATTGTGAGCTACATTCAACTGAGGCAACTGACTTACATGTTCCCTCACTACAGGAATGACTAATCACACAAGTATTTATTGGATAGAGCACATCCCCCTTGTTCACATGAGGGAGCACGCACTAGCTCACACATGTTACCCCCACAGGAGCAAACAGGAACAACCATGGGAAGAGATGCTCACCAAAGTAAGGGCTGTGTGATCTGGTGGTACGACTCAACCTACCTGCAGTGAAGAACATGAAAAATTTCCTGTTGCCTCATCAAATTTAGATTGGATTTTTCCTTTCATCTGAACTGCCCCAGGTAAAAGGAAGAGCCGTCTGTGGCTCTCTCAACTCCCTTGCTTTTTGTGTGTGCTGCTGGAGCAAGTACCTTCATACCAGCTGACAACTGAGCAGAACAAAGCACAGCTGTATCCTATTCCCAGGACACCCCCTGTCTTCTGCTTTATGCAGGGAATAGAGAGAACACCTGGTGCAGGAGGCAGATCGAGTAACTCTCATCCTTAGAGATTCTTCATTTGCAGATAAATTCTTCACTAAAAATTGTCAGACAAGAGTTGAGAAAGGACTTGGGAGAATAAAAAATAATTTGGCCTCATAAGTCTAGACTGAGAAAACAGCTCTGGAAACCATAGGGAGATTTTATAAGGGCCCTAGGAACAGCAAAATGACACATAAACATATTTGGAGTATTGCATCAAACTCCATTTTCCATTCATTGTAGCAATACTGACTTGCACCAGCTAAGAGTCAAGCCCCAGGCTTTTTCAAGAAAAGGTCTGTTCTATGAATACCCAGGAACATCTGTAGAAGGTAAATAGCAAAATTCAGTATTTTAAAGGTAATTTGACTATGGCTTAGAGGAATATTTCTTACTTCCCTATCATGAGAAAGTTCCCTATACACATTCACATAGTCACAATTATTTCTCAATGAGTAAAAACATCTTGGCTTGAAGCCATTGGTTATTAGTACCATGGGAAGTCATCATTGCCTTAAACATATTCCCCACAACAGTTAAGTATTTCCCTTATTTCAGGACTGCAGGAAAACAAGACATATATAAACTGAGTAACTTAAAGCTAGCCGTGACTTCAGAAGCATTTTACAGTCTTTTCAACCACATTTGGCAAAATAAAGTTCACTTTCCAGACAAACTGGTTCCTTGCGAGGCCAGAGGATGCTGCACAGAAGCCACTCAGATGCATTAGTAGTGGCCCAAAATGACAGACTGGTTTTGCTTACAGCTCTCTTCAGTTCAGCTGGCACAATGATAAGACATTATTTTTCTCAATTAATATCCCATCCTGACACTGTTTGCCAGTCTTCGAAGGTCACAAAGCAGTCCTGTGTCAGCCTGACACCTTCCCCCTTCCCCATATTTCTTCTTCCTCTCTGGGGAAATTTATGTCTGCCTGTGGCATCTGTCCCCTGTCCTCCTTTTGTGAGTATCAAGCCACAGCATACGTTACATTTAGAAATGTTTTCTGACCATAAATTACCTTCGCAGCATCTTAGAAGCCTTATGCTCTCCTTCACTGACCCCGTGGCCCTGACACTCTGGAAGCATTTTTCATTATCTCTCTTAACCTCCTGTACAAGCTTCCTTTCATTCCCAGCATTTGCTTTCCTTATCGCTTTTGTGCACTCTTAATTTCATTCTGTAATCTGTTCAAGTCTTCTTCTTTCCCTGGTGTTTTATACCTTAGGCTTGGTTACTCCTTACACATCCTGCTGTAACAATCATTTGAACTGCACACAGGCTTCTGTTCCCCCTGGCAGCTCAGTTCAGTTCCCTCATCTCACCCACTTGCCTCATGTCCTTCCTCTTCATTTCAGGCTTCAAGGCTGAAATTTAAGTACCATCCTCAGCAGCTGCCTATTCCCCAAAACTTTTGCACCCCCCACCTGATTAGCCTCCCTTGCTTGGGCCCCGAAGGCAGCGTGGAGCAATGTGAAGCCTCTGTCCAGTGTGACAAACCAAACTGGAAACCTGGGAGTGCACTTGTGCCAGTGCAAAGCCACACTGCTCATTCACTCATTCACCCCAGCCTGGCAGCAAAATGCTTTCCTTTTCTGGCCTTTTCCAGTTGGTATTCCTCACTTGCCACTAAGAATTGTGATGCTGCCATGGAGGTGAGTTACAAAAATGTTAATTCACCTCCTTTGAAACTGAGAAGGAGTTCAGGTTCAGCTCAAGAAAAGAACAAAGTCTCCAAGAGGTTCTCATTTTCACCCTTCTCAAGGAGAAGGAAAGAAGGAAAATGAAAAGGAAGGAAAGAAGGAGAGAAGGAAAACATTGATTTAGAGAAAAAATAGGACAAAGAATTTCAATCTCAATAATGTTAAGGTTTCCTATGGTACCCTTTTAAATTAGTGGGATAACACTGTTCCTATTGATTATAAGGAAAATGAATCCAATTCACACGTACAATTAAATAATAACTTCCCCTTCTCCACTTACATTTCCCTGGAGAGGTTTTCCAGAAGAAAAATCTCTTCTACCAACTGAAGAGGGAAGCAGCCTGCAGTTTGCTGTGAAGAAAGTTAGCTTCTGTCTGAACCAATATCTTTTCAGTAAATACCATGAAGCAGAAATACTGTATTGCTCACATTTCCAAAACCTTACCAAAAAAAAGTGACCTTCCAGTGGTTTCATCAACAGCAACAAGCTGCTTGGTCCCTAATCATGCTTAGGCTGCTTCACTGCCTGAGCTCACTTTAAACATTGTCTTTTTACAGTCACTCTCAGAAAATGTGAATTTGAACAAAGTTGTGGAATTGGTGCTGGCAGGTAGCTAATGTATAACGTATGCACATTCAGTTCAGATCAAAAAACTATTTTGCTAGTGATGTTGTTTTCAATACTTGATCAGTCACAGACAAATCCTTCCTCTTCACCTTCTCATCAAAATGTGACAAATTTAGTCCTGTTAAATACTAGAGACAGTGATCTCTTCTGACTGCAGCTGGTGATCAGATTATGCCCTGAAGCATAATGACTGCTAACACTTCTCCCTTTCATCCCAATTACTGTCCTTTCTGCCACGAACCTACCCCATTCTTCTGAGAAGCAACTGCAACAGGCAAAAAAAAGAATAAAATTCAATTGTAGTCTGGTAGCTAATCTGAATATAATTTTTGTATTGATAATTACTGGAAATAAATTATGTTGTAAAGATGAGAGAGATTTTTCAGCAGAACTGCTGGGGCAAAAATCAATTTTCCCCAAACTGCAAAGACTACATTCATTAATAAACAAAATGTACCTTTTTAAAGTGTAAAGCACCAAAGTTTTAACATACTTGAAATGTCATCAAAATCAACAGAAAATACCTATGGACACTGAAATGCAAACATTTTCCACTGTTAAAAAAACTTAATATTAAACTGATTTGCCCTTTAAGAAACAGGGGAGAAAAGTGTGGGGGGGAAAATAAGAAAATAATTTTAGGGAAAATGCAAAGCAGTTTCAGTTTTAAACTGGAGAGAAGGAAAGAAGGAGCAACCAGCAATGAGTAACACCGTTGAGGAGTGAAAGCATTTCAAAGAAAGAGGAATGTTGACGGTGTTTCGAACCAGAATACAGGAGGTAGAGAAGTACCCTGCCTACCACATCGGATTAGATCAGCAGCTCATCTGCTTCCAGTAGCTTGAACCAATGAATCTCTAAGAGCGGATCAGTGTTCAGCAGATCTCAGGTCAGACACAGCATATTTCATCTTAAATCTTTGCCTTTAGCTATTATATAATTTTTAGGAAATTCATTAGCCAAATAAGAACCTATTCTAATCTTTAATCTCACCGAATTAATTCTCTCAACAACATCCTGTTGCAATGACCACTACAATTTATACGCTTTTTTTCCTACATGTTTTCCTGTTATTTTTCTCCTTCCTAAGGAAGACAAGTCGAATCCTTTCATTTGCTCTCATAAACCAGTTCTTTTCACTCTTTCATATCATCTCCATTGCCTTATCTGTAAACACCACTGAGGAGCAGGTCCCTTTGACTTTATGTAGGTCAAAACTGTTTTCCTTTTTTGGCTCAAAACACATACATGTAGGTGCATTTACTTGGCATGAAAAAGATATTTAGGAACAGAGGAGAGTATGTGGCTAAAGAAATAGCATCTTTGCCTTTTCTCAAAGGTTGTGACCTCAAAAATCCCAGGTGGCCAAAGGACAGTTACTGACTGGTGGGAAGTGGTCTGCCACAACCTGGAGGCAGCCCTGAGTGCAGGTGAGCAGAGGGGATTCACACAGGCATGGGAAGTGATACCAGGCCAGTTAACCACGAGGTAGTTCTCTCCATATACACTTCTTTGCCTTTACTTGCAGCATCCCTCACTGCCACTGCAGTGCTCAGCCTCACCTAGCCCAAAGCAACCCATCGCATGCAGGTCTGTGTAATCAGTGGACTGTACCAACACAATACTGTTCTTTCCCTTAAACTCTTGAAAGTAAGAAACAGTGTTGATTTGTGGTCCTGAATCCTGAGCGAAGGCAATAGCTACCCACTTTTCTCACTGAGAATGATCTCCCTATTCCCTTTTACTTACCCAGCACAGTCAGTGTGATCAGAGTGTGTCAGGACAGACTGCGGTTAGTTCTCACCACTGAAGTTGGCTGCTTACGCTTCCCTATCCGCTCACTCCCTGGCTTGCCTGGTGGCTCTCCCAGCCACACTGCACACTGACATCACCCCTGGTCAATAGTCTGGGGTTAATTTTTGTCTCTGTGTCTGGCCGTTCTCAGCCAGCTGAGCTCCAAACCATTAATCTGTTCCACACCTGCTTCTCAACAGCCTCCAGTTAATAAAATTCTTGCTTCTGACCCTGTTCAGCGGGGTGACCTAGCAATGTAAAGATGTTTGCTACCAAGGCCAGTCCCTTGAGTCTGCATTTGACTGTTCTTTTAGTATAGCTTTTGATTTATGTAATAACCTTTTTCCTTTATCCTTCCAATCATGGGAAATGTTAGGAAATCCCCCTTTGCCAATTTAACTCTCTCATTGCCTCTAGTTCTAAGACATGAGAGTTATACTTCAACCAAAGCCTTCCAGACCATCCTTCACCAGTTACCACAAACTACTCATTCCTGCTCTCCCTTGCCATGCCACCCATTGGATTTTCCTTCTTATTTATTAAACCTTCACTTTCAGTATAATAAGCAAACACTCACATCAAACTGCTCTGCACTAAAGATCACAGACAAGGAATTAAATATTGTATGTTCTTCATTCATCTTTAATATCATTACAAGTCTGTTAAAGGATTTGTGTCCATTGAACAAAAAAGCTAGAGGCATTACTGCAGCTGAATTCAGATTGCAAAACATTTAACAAAGATGCTGACATTACAAAAGCTGGAGTCTCTGATCTCTCCTCTTGAAAGCTATTCAGGTTGGTTGCAGGGGAAAACTATGTCATGGGCACCTGGGCACCTGCATTTTATTCTGTCTCAGTAACCCCCTCTCAGAGGAAGTGAAGCCATAAGGTCCTGTCCCAGTAACAATTAAGAGAAACTAATGAAGAGCTGGTTTATAGCCTTTTCCCAATCCTGATGTCCTGTCTGTGTCTGGAGGGCAAATATAAAACATGTTTTTCAGTGCTACAGAAGGAAGTACAAGTAATTAGTCCTCACCACGCAATTCACACACGAGGTTAATCAGGCCCCTCACTGGTTCTAAAGCAGAGGGGACAAACAGGAGGTTGAGCACTCAGCCAGACGAGGAGGTCAGCACGAGCCTTGGGGAGGCAAATGGAAGCCTGTGTGCATCAGCAAAAAAAGGGATCTGGGTGAATATTTTTAGGGAGCCTACAGTGGCCCTTTCTTCTATCCATTATCCTGCCTTTATCAGCTCTGTGATCTGTAAATGATTGTCAGAGGAGCCCCTTTAACCTGCCAGTCTCACAGTTGTGCAACAGGGCTTGTTGCTCCACAGAGGTGCTCTGCTCTCTTACAGATCCAGGGAAGGCACCACACAAACTTTTCCCCATCCCCAGATCCACCAGCCTGCTGCCCTTCTCTCACCCATGGTGGGAGGCAGCACTTCAGCTTGTCCTGAGGTCAGGTTGCTTGGTTCAGAACATGACAGGTAACATGTCAGGGACAGACCACATGGGGAACAGTTTTTTCTGTGTTCAGAAATATCAAAAGTACAGGTATTTTACTTGGAATAGGTGCAATTCCATCTCAAGAGAGAAGATTTTCCTCAGCTTAATACCGCATGAAGGCTGACTACCATTTTCTTTCTTAAGCATTGCTTTTATTCCTTCAACTTGCATGCATAACACCAACCTAGTTCTGCAATATCTTGTGTAAATCAAGGATTTCCTAGTGAGTGCCAGAGGCTGTCGTGATGCGAACCTTTGCTCCAGGACTTTGTGCATGGCACAACACACTTGGCTGCAAGATGCAGCATGTCCACCTTCCAATTCATTGCTGAGTTTGTCCACTGTTAGAGAATCTGGACTAGGGGTCCATTGGGCTCGTGAAACATCAGTAACTACCATAAGAACCCAAAATTTCTTTGGTCTTCAGAACACACCATCCTCTGAAATTAGGCATTTGGACTAACAGAAACATACTCCTGATTCAGAAACACAAGACTTATTACAGCCTTTAAACTCTAGCCTCTCTTTTCAGGTTTTCCTCATTGCAGAGCATCCCCCCTCCACACCCATCTTTAGCTTTCTTTATTAAACAAGTATACTACCCATATCACAAAGATCTGGCTATACTATCTGAAGTTAGGAGAATTCACTCAGTTCTTACCTTCAAAACCTATGAAGCTAGAACTTTGCTTCATAAACACCCAACTCTTAAAATACAGGGAGTAATCAGTTACTGTTCAGGGGTTTGCTCAGATGGACCAGCTCCTTGGCTTTATGAACGCAAGATTCACTGCCTGTTTCACAAAATCTGCAACAAGACAGAGTTTTGAATTCTGAAGAAGACCCCCACACAGTATTTTTGGAGCAAGTAAAAGATTTTTTGTCTGTTTCCACAGGACATTCACAATATTTTCTTTAAACAAGTGTGACTCCATTTTGTATCAGGCCTTAAGAACTGTATTTTTGCACTAGTATGGTGTTCACTCTGTATTTATTTTACTACCTCATCAAGATTTCCTTATCACTGATGTATTTCTCTCAGCTGTATGTTGTCACACTGGCTTCTGTTACCCTCAGTTTTAACAGGTAAAATCCATGTACATATTCTATTATTGCATACACATAACTTTTTCAAATCTCTTAGCAGCAAACACCATCCAGATGATTCCAAGGCTGGTGCACACAATGCTGCTAAGCAGAGGGAGAAAACCTAACCTCAAAATTTTCTGTATTCTGGTAAATATAAGATGAGGTGTTTCCTCTCCCTCTTTCAGGCATTGTTCACGTAGTATCAGGCTTTTCCTCCCAATTCCTTTTTACATCCTGAACAGTGTTTTACTCCTGAGCTAGTCCTCTTGACTTCAGTGGTACTCTAGACAGGGTAAGGGATTTGTCAGTGAGGATCAGATTGCAAAGTCAGTGCCTAAGATTGTAAAATCTTCCTTGTCTGGCATTCCACTGTAAAGTACTGTGAGCACTTACCCTGCTCTGAGATGGATGGCCAGCGTAACGATATCGGTGTCGGAAACATTCATAGTGCTTTTCAACAGTATGCCAGGCAAGACAGGTTTCCAATCTCCGGCCCTCACCCTGCAATCCAATCCGCACAAATAAAGCCTCACCCCTGTACAAAGTATTATTGAAGTCGATGGGGCTCTAAACAGATACAGACTCTTTCTGAGAGACACAAATGGAAAGACAGTGAGTTTAAGGCACAAAGGGGCTAAAACTCGACAAAGCCCTATGAAAGTAGCTTTAGTTTTGAGCCAGAGAACTTTTTAAGCAAATGAGTTGGTCATAAGGGGTTTGAAAGTGACACTAGAGAGAAATTGGAAGGTTAAATGGTTGGTCTCCCCCACAAATTATTTGCGTTCTTTCCCACAATGGTCAAACATTCACAGATCTCAGGTTTTTTTACTTTATTCCTTAGGCTGAAGCTCACACATACACCCCAGACCTGACCCTTTACCTGCTGCACCGCAGTGGGGTGCTGATAACTGCACCCATCCTTCAAGCTCCAGTCCAGTGGAAAGCTTGTTTCCATGTCACTTTGAGCATGTGAATATGTGCCACTGTCATTATTAAGTCTGTCTGAGTGTCTGCAGTTACGCACACTTAAGAGTTTTGCTGGATAAGTGCTCTTTGTTTCTGGAAGGCAGAGGAGATGCAGGCCTGGAAACACCAGCAAGTACAGGTCCACCACTCATTCGTCTCACTTTTATAACTTTGAAACTCTTCCTTCACTTTGGTAATAATGTAAAGTATCAACTAAAAATTGCAATGCATGCATTTCATTTGAGTTTTATTGCCTTAACAGACAGCATTAGATTACAAAAGAGGACATTTTTCTTCTCAGTTTTAGCTTATTCTTATGATTTATGATTAGATACAGCAAGAGTTCATAAACTTCCCTGACCTGCTGACAGTTTTTACAGGCTCCTTGATTTATTTCCATCTCAAACTTAACAGCTTTCATGTGACTGATATTCCTAGAGTCCTGGCATGGCTGCAGCACAGCCTGCAAGAGCTCCTCTAATCTCCATGTTACTAATTTAAATGAAGTCTTGGTCTGTTGTTTAAAAAAGACATTCGTCATCTCACGGAGGTTTACAGATCCTCTTGTAATGTAATGTCAGACACTTCTGAGATATGAGTTTTATAAAGCCTCCCGATATTGAGTGTTGTAAGACACACCAAGGTCACTTGAATATGCCAAAGAAAAAAAACATTTGCAAAACAAGAGAAGAGGAATTCCTAAGAAACTGCATTGTACCGGGGACATTTAGAAATGATTTATACCATCTGTGAGTACATTTCAAAGATAAATCTGGTATTGGGGAGAAAAGCAGGGGGAGGATAAATTTGAATCCAGAAAAATCCGCAGACACCCAGCCAACAGCTATGAGTTCCTGATAAAAAACAACTCACAGAGCAATATTCTCACAGTCATAGAGGTTGCAGCATCAACAGTTTCCCAGTGTGCTCCGAAGCTACTGTGCTAAGGCAGCTCTTTCAGCAAAGATGCAGCTGGCATTCTGTTTTCATTGTACACTTTCCAAACAACAAAAAAAGAGATACATTTTGTAATAACAAAGACCTAACTAGTAAGAGAGAGAAGAGGGAACGAGAGCGAGAGCGACATAAGAAAAGTGGGTGTCTCTCCAAGCTCACACACCACCCAGCTGAAGACAGAAAGATGTAATTATTTTTGTCTCTAGAACATTTAGAAACTGGCAAAAGGTAAGTGATGGGAAAGTGTATGAAGGTGGAAGGAACCTGAATGGACAGCATCAGGTAGGTTTTCTTTGATACCAATGGGTACAGCAGAGAGAGAACAAGACCCATAAATATCTGTGGAGCTTTGGAGGTTCTCCAGTGGGTATGCTTAGACATTTGAGGTCAACTGTGATCAAGCCTTAGTCTGACAGAAAATTGCTTTTGTAATATTTGTAGATCAGTTAAGAAATGACAAGCAACACTAGGTTATGACACACTGGAGATATAAATACAGGTTGCCCAGATCATATGATTGATTGAACCCTTTTATTTTTGCTGAAGAAATTTAGCTAGTGTTGCTGGCAACACACACAGAGCACTAAATAAATGTTACATACAGTAGCTTGTCAGAATTTATAAAAGAGCAATCGACATTTGCTTTACTGTCAAAACATCAGCCTACGAGTTTCCTCTCTTTGGAAAGAGAATGTGGGAAATAAAAGAATGCTATACAGCATATTACCTTCGAATCACAAACACCATGGGTAAGCCAGAAATGAGAGCTGCTCTCATGCAGTGAGCTCTGCCTGTCCTCAAACCAAACAACCTGCTTGTGAGCCTCATTGCAGCGAGCCACCAGCAGCAGTTGCTGTATAGCTGAGAATATAGAGAGAAATGTGGATTTATCTCAGAGCTTCCTATTCCACAGTCCAAACACAGATACTTTCATTGCAGATAGATGTGGAAAAACAGTGCTGTACACTGCCTGCAACTATATTGCAGTGAAGTGGATTATTAAGAACACAATAAGACTTTATGCTTAATTTCAGAGTTTGCACACGTATGGGAATAAAAGTCCACAGATCTTATTCACAATTACATTGAATAAATCCTAAGATTTCTTTCCACTCTTCAAATAACATAAAAGAGCCATGTTGCACATGAAATAAAAACTCCCAGCAGTTTATCTTTCTAGGATTACATGGCGTGTTCAATGTAAAAATCACATCCTCTGTTGGGCAAAGGTTCATTTTACAGACCAGATCTATTGGATCAAAACAAAGACTGCAGTAAATCAGCTTTGTGGAGCTATGCTGATTTTCCCTTGCTGGACTATATCTCAAGAACCACCTTTCAGGCACTTGTGTAGGAGGAAAAGTTTGTTATTAGTATTACCCTGGGAGATGGGTATTATTCTCCAGGGAGTAAAAAAGAACAAAAGCCCAGCAACCCATGACCTACCTTTTCTCACTCTGATAAGGGCACAGAACATGTGTGCACAGACAGATCAATTGTCAGCAAGACTACCCTACTGCATTTAAAGACATTGCATTAATTAACACATTTCTAAAGAAGCATTTGTGTATCTATGTGCATATTTGTCCTTTCTTACAGAATCTCTCACAAGAAAACCCCCACTCTCCCTGAGTGGTAAACCCACCTGCATCAAGCCTCTGGAGAACAGGGAGTTCAGTGGGTCTCAGGAGTCCACAACTGCGAATTGTAAACCAACTGAAGGTGTATCTGCACAACATCCATTTCCTCACCTCTTCCCATGGGCTTGCCAGGTGACAACAGACTCGGGCAACAGGTCAAGGACAACCACTTTTTCATCCCTTGTTTCTTTCCTAACTTTGTCTCACTTCTGCCAGTTGTGAAATGAGTTACATCTGCATTTTCAGTCATGTAGAGCAAATGCTGTGTCTGGCAGGAGATGTGCCCTCCTATAGAAAGATTTGAGGTCTTAAAATCAGTAGCACAGTCCACTACATCTGTGCTAACCCTCTTTTCTGTTTTTCATTCCTTCTTAGAGGAAAAGGAGACTTGACAATAACCTAGTACTTTATTGAGGACACATATTAATGTCTCTCTTTTAGCTGTGGAAATAGCAACAATCACAATTCCTGAGTTTTAGAAGAAACTTTCCTTTGTATCATTTCTACTAACTCCAAGGTTAAAAAGGGTCAAGTTCAAGTACATTCCAGGCCAGACTGGGGACTAGACAAATTCTTTCAAACACTCTATTGTGAACAGCTTCTACATATTTCAATAAGGCAAAACATATCTATTTCTGGGGCAGTGCATAACATTGTTCAGTCTTTCCTTTACTGGATGGAGTGAGCATGTGTCAGTCTGTCTGCAATCTCTTCTATCATGGTAAGAACTAGTACCCAGATTTTATATCCTTCTAATGGAAAAGGTCAACAGATTGGTGGTAAGAGGCAAAGCTTGAAATAGAGCTAAGAAGGTAACAAAAGAGGGAGAAGAGAGAAAAGGAAGAATTTCAATACCATACACTAAATACCCAGATGTTAATAAAAAAAATCCTCAATGGTTACTTGACAGGGTCTCACAGAAGGAAAGGTTGAAAAAAAAAAAAAAAAGATCTATCCATTGTGCAGCATTTTTCTTTGTAACTCAATTGTATCCTTTATATCAGCCTTTCATCTTCCCAAAGCTAACTCAGGGCATATTTACAATAAAAATAAAAGTTGGATTTGTTACAATTTGTTGAGACTGCAGATTTCCAATTAAATGTGGTGATATTCCTTCTGTCTGTACAGGTTTTTACTTGGCTACTGAATGTAAACTAACTGACCCTTTAGAATAGCCTCAAAAAAATCACAAACACTGGTCTCCTTGAGAACCCATGAAGGATTAAAGAGGAGAATTTCTGCTTTGTTGTCTAAGGTTTACTCAGTAAAAGGTAGAGAATGTGAGACTTCACTAGTTGTATACTGATTGTATGGCTTTATTTCCTAGAACAAAGACGGTGTTCCTTCAAAGAACACTACCAGTAGCACAGGAAAATCATTTTAATATTTGACATCTGTAATATTTAACAGCGCGACTGGATTTTGTTCAAGTGAAAAGAATTTATCCATGCCAATTAAATAATTCACTGCACAGTTCAAAAGACCCTGATAAGAGATACACCACAAACCATACTGCTTTTCCTGCTTTAATTATGAATTTGTAGTTAAAGCACATGACAGGGTTTCAGGGCTGGGCTCCACTTCCCGCTCTGTGATGGGTTACTGGGGGCAGCTTCCTTCATCTCAGCCTTCCTGAGCCACATCCTTGCTGGTGTAAATCAGTAGATGTCCACCAACTGGAAAGGCACTCTGCTGATTTACACCAGCTGTTAACCTGACCTCTTGACCAAGAGAAAAAATGGGAATGGAAATGCATTTTCTATGTCTGAAGAGTTGCTTCTTTATTTTGGTTAAGGCATTTAAGAAGTTTCATTCTTTTTAATAAATGAGACCAATATCTAACTTCAAAGCCAGGAATACAAAGAGTATTCAGATGAGTATTTTAGAGCCTTTAGAATGGCTAAACTGTGTACTACATTTAACTGATGAACAACATACAGAAGAACATTCCAGGAACAGGGTACAAAATGACACTGTAGAAAATGACACTTTCTTTCAATTTTCTTCCTTATATTTGGTTGAATATTTTCACTCTTTTAGATCAACAGAAATAAAAATGCCCAGATCAGCTCTGAAGAAAACATCCTGCTGCTTTTGCTGTGGCTGCTCCTATCCATCAAGTGTTTTAACTAACATAGGGAAAATGGCTATTTCTTACTGATGGGGCTGTAGTATGAGTAACTGAACTTCAAAGATGCCGGGCCAGATTGGATAGCAAACATCAAAAGCTTTTGACTCGTGCTGAGTAAACTTTGTATTCTGACACACAAGTTCTTATCTGTTCTGTTCCAGACTTGAGAGAGAGAGGGGCTGAATCTAACCAAATCACATTGTTTTTCCTTGCAGCTGCCAACTTGGAAAAATATCAGGGCACAAAGGAACCATTAAAAACAAAACAAAAAAAGACATGTTTTTGTTAGTTCCTAGGCAACACAATATTGCCAAGATGGTGGCTCCTATGAAAATTAGAAAATATTAGTTACACATCACACTGTTATTTATTTATACTGCTCTGTGAAGCATTATTTTTTTCCTTTTTGCAAACTGACAGATATTATGGAAAATCTGTTCTTTTGAGCAGGGTGTTTACACCACAACTGTTATGTATGTTTTGTCAGCAGCTTTTTCCATTTGTTAATTCCCATTTCTATTTTAAAATTTATTTTGCTCGTTACTGAAAAAAAACTAAAACAACAGAGTATGAGATAAAAGGAGAGAGAGAAAGGAGGGAGGGGGAAAGAAAAAGAAGAAAAGGAGAGGAGAGGAGAGGAGAGGAGAGGAGAGNGAGAAGAGAAGAGAAGAGAAGAGAAGAGAAGAGTGAAATTCAAACTTTTACATCCACCTAAATGAATTCTGTTGTTGAGATTGTAGAAGCTATTATAGAAAATTGGAAATCCCATTACTATTAATTGCAAAAATTCCAGAAGAACTTTTTAAAACCTCAGGGCAGTGTGGGACACACAAAACAAGTGTGTTTCACTCCACCTTCTTCATTATTTAGCCACAATTCATTTACCACATGGATCCTCCTACTGATGACAAAGCCCTGATTACATGATGTTCCATGCTGGTGAAGGACTGAAATTACAGTAAGGTTACAAGGAAGTGTAATAGCTCTTGAGAAATGTAATTGCAGCAACTGCCTTGGAATGAAGTGGCCAGCCCTCACATTTTGTAAACTTTTACTCAAGAATTAAGCTTATGAGCCTAGAAAGCCTGACTGCTTACCTTAGAAGGTAAAAGTCACCTTAGAAGGCAGCAGTCACATCATGCACCCTTTCAGCCTTTTGATGGAAAGCTTAAAAACAGCTGTGAATGAACAGATTACAGTAAGAGTATCATTCCTGGTTGCCACAGAGCCCTTTGTTTCCCCAAATATTCCACTTCAGTTGTAGCACACACAGTCCTTCTGTTACAACTGAAAGGGAACTTACCAGAGACAGGAGAGAGAGAAGAGAAAATAGAAGCTTCTCTTATTACAAAATTTTCATTTCCTGATCTACACTTTACAGACCTGCTGAGACACTACAATCTACCACACTGAACTCCCACCTTTGAAACAGACTGAGGAGTAAATGCTCCAAGGACAAATTCCAACTGAGCACATACGAATATAAACCTATTTGAATATGTTTCATCATGCAGTTGTTATAATGAGCTGGGTGAATGTGGAGAGAGGCCCTTAAGGAACAAAAGGCACCATTAATGCATCCCAACAATGTATAACTCAAGACCACAGGTTTTTCAAGGCAGCCACTGACTGCAGCATGCAGAATCAGACCCCTTCCAAGACATGCTTCCAGAACTTACCAGGAATCTTCCAGCAGCACTCACGGCTCAGGCAGCACTGCACAGGGCAGGTACAAACCAGAAGAGTGCTACACTGAAGTCGACTTGGAGAGTACAGCCTTTTTACTGACACAACTGCTGTACTAAGACAGAAGGGCCATGTCTTGACCTTCCTTCTCACTCATCGACAGAGGAGAAATTCTGTCTGCAGACCAGCATTCCAGCAACCCTTGGAATGCTCATGTCTTCAAGGTCATAAGGCTTATTCAACAGACATATTTAAAAACCTGGTTTTTGAAAGTGCATATGGCTTTGAGGAAGGACATAAGAACAAATGGCTCATCCATAATCAAGGTTTGACATGAGGAGATGTGTCACTTTACATCTCAGCTTGCTGTAAATTCACTTCCAATGTACTCCTGTCTTGTGCTTTATGTCCTGAACCAGGCACACTTGGGATGATTGAATTGATTGAATGAAAGAATCTGAAGAATTTTAGATTTCATTCAGCTTTAGGGTAATTGTAAACCCCAGTGTCACACTGTAAGTTTAATGACCAGTGTGAACAGGCCCACCATAAGGCTCCTCAACAACTAGGATATGGTTTCATGTGGACTTTCAAAAGTTACCCCCAAAATTAGTACAAAACTGTTTTCAACACTTACTAGCTTGTTCCACAGAAGGCTTCTTTTGGCCTCAGTACAACTCAAGTATTTGGGAAGAACTGAGTTTGATTCACTGACCTAAATGAGATTTTCTGTGGTATAATTTTTAGGCTATGCAGCTATTTCAGGATAAAATACAGGACATTCTGTAGAAGTGTGAGAAATACTTCCTTTAAGAGAAAATTTGGGGGGCTGTAAGACAACAAGTATTAACCACATCTTGAATTTTCTTCCACTTTACTTATAACCAGTAAATTTGAACACATTTTGAGTCTTCACTGCTCTTGTGGCAAACATAACTCATGTCTAGCTGAATGATGAATTTGCAAACACCCAAAATTACCTGAAATGAACAAACAATCATTTTTCCTGCAGAGTTTGCACAGATATCTCCTTTATGGAGCTCTTAGGACTGAGATAAAAATCATCAAGAGAGAATAAATATTTAGCTTGGGCTGCAATGGGGGAGTATGTTAACACATCTCCGCAGTTCTGGATTTTTGCTGGAACTCTAAGCAGAAGTGGCAAGAAACCACAAAGAAAACTGGTTTCAAACTATGCTTAGATTAACTACAAGTGAGACATTCCGTGAATCACTTGTTGCATATCAGTTTTATTGAACAGAAATATTCAAGACAATATAAATTTGGACTTTACAGCATATACTAAGCAAAGGTTTCCAAGCACCTTAATTTATGTGATAAATGTAATTTCAGTTTGCTATGAGGCTTCCTGTGAAACAGCCATGAACCCCATATGGTGAGTGAGGAACTAGAACATCCAAGAACAGCCACACCGAGCAACATTGCAAAGGAATTTATGGCACAGATATGATTTAACCCAAGTTTCCTAACCCCCAGTCTGTCCCTGAAAGCCAGCTTGGAAGTTTATCTCCACTGAATCAGTGGGTTTTTTCTGACCCTTCTCACTGTGTATCTCAGTTTGGAACAAAATAAAACAATAAGAAACCAGGAATAAGATAACTCTTATTTCTTAACTGTAAGCAGATAGGCACCTGCTAAGAGTTGGGCACTTCCAGGTGTCCCCTGCACTCAGCATTGCCGCCCTGAAACTTTGCCACATGCATTTTTGAAGTGTCTGTGGAGAAGTATGTCACATCAGTGCAAAGGCAATTCCTACCTTAAACAAAAATACCAAAGTTCTTCTAATTTAGCTGGCTGACAAAAGCCAGTTCTGTTATCCTGGATCCCAAAAGCCAGTGGCACTTGAAGGCAGAGCCAGAAGGCTTTGGTCAGGCTTTGTCCCCCTTGAGCGTGAATATAAACTTTATTTGTTTGTTTTTTATATAATAAGGGTTTTTCTCAGGTAGGGTGCTGCCCTTTTTTTCTTTATTTTTTCTTTTTTTGTTGGTTTTTTGGTTTTTTTTTTGGTTTTTTTTTTTTAGTTTGAAAAGAAGGCTATAGGAAAAAGTATGCAAGGTATCCATTTTCACACCATTGTTGACATGGTATATATGACTACCACCTTCGGTAAGGACTTTGGGAAAGAACTGTCACCTAAACCAACTTCGACCCGAGCCATTATGTGCTGTTCTCTGACTTGAAGGTCTGACAGTCCAGTCAGGCATGGCCTCAGTCTTGGCAATACCCCCCTGAGCCAGATGAGGTTCCCTATTTTGAGAAGCACAGGCACCCAGGTGTCCCAGACTCCTGAGACAAGCATAGCCATTGTTGCGTGAGTTCAAACCCAACTAATGTTTGCAGCATCTTTGCAAGCAAAGGACCCTTGTCTCAAACCTGGTTTTACACGTTTTTGTCTCTATGCTGACTGTGGCCTACAAACAACTGGGTGATCAGGTGCTGCTTGGTGAACAGGAGTGTGTGAAAGACAATGCACATGGGCACTGGCATGTGCAAATGTGGCCTCTTGTGAACTCTCAGTACTGTTTCATTACCTGCATTCTTTTAATTAACAAACATCTGCCAGCTCCTGCACTCTGTCAAATATACCACTGATGTTCCCTTTGTAGTGCCTTTCATAACATATGTAAACAGGTGGAAGAAAAATCGTGCTGTTATCATCTTTTGATTTTATGAGTAGCTGGGACTGTTTAAACTATAGATTAACTTTTACAGGCCCATCTCTCTCCCCAGCTACCCCCACCATGTGTGAATAGCCAACTTTCCTGTGTGGGTGTGTCAGGTAAAGATCATTTTAGTAGATATTTAAAAGGGAGGGAGTCTTGTTTCACAGAAACTGAAATCATAACACTCATTTCATCTCCCCCTATGTGCTTTGTCACCTCTCCTCCCCACAGCCTCAAACAAGTCTATACTCTTTGGGCCAACGTCCCAGTAATGTGATGGGTCTCCTGTGTGCTATCGTGATTGCAATGGTGGGGAATGATCCTCCAGGAAATTCAAGAAAATGTGCATTTTCTTGCTTTTTCCATGTCAATACTTTTTACAAAGCTACACTTCTTATGGCACACAACTCCAGATCTCTGACAAGGCGCAGACCAGACTGCGAATATATTGTCTAGCCCAAATGTGAATTACATGTCCACCCAATGGTGAGTTACCTGGGAACGGTGAAGAGTGTCTGCAACAGCAATTCTTCCACTTGAGTGGTGTTGTGGGAACACTACACACACAGGTCTGCAAGCTGGACACCTGCATCGCCAAGCACATCACAGATAGGTGCAACCTGGGTGTTCTGCTTCTACAGCCTCGCACAGAATGTTTTATGAAGATGCATCACTCCCCCACTTCAAATGACTGAGATGCTTTTGTTTGCACCCAGCCTGAATATTGGGTGTGGTTGACAAAAGTGGAAAGAAATACCATACATTCCCTGACTGCCTATACTTCTCTTGCATTTTAATCTGTTTGAACTGTCTTCCTTTTAAGATTGCCCAAAGAACTAAATGCAAAGACATAAAGAAGCTATTCTGTGTAAGAGATCTTCTGCAGTTGTCTTCTCTCACACTTCTGTACAAAATAAGCAGAGCAGGTACTTCCAGGATTTCACTTCAGGTGATGCAAGCCAGCAACAAGAAATAAGAGTACAATATACACAGTTTGAAGCACCCCAGTAACTCAAAGTCCTAGTGCCCTGCTTCTTTTCCCACATAATCTTTCTCCTTTAAATACATCTCCTTTCTCTTGGAACATTATTTTAACTTAATCTGCAACCTTTGCTTTCTGGTTCTGAACAATTCCTACCTCCAAAATCCCTTTATGCAACCAATTCTTCCCCTCAGCAATGAAAGGAGCCTTAAAACTTAGAAGCCCATCTCTGCTTGCTAACCCCCTTTTTTTCCCCATTATGCTGCTCTTTCAGCTCCAGTCAGTTCTGCCATTTCCATGATCAGTTCCCAAGAGGACCTCAAATGAGGTCCCAGGTGAGACATAGACTATTCTTTCCCTGGTCACATCATAATAAGTTTCATGTACTTCTCGTGGCTTTGAAGGTTGAAAGCATTTTCTATTACTCATTAAAAGTGAAGTCAGCGGCTGATGTGGCTGAGCTAGGCTTGGATAAAGAACCTAGGTGTGCTGGAGGCAGACCGAAGGAAGGGCTTGAACAAACATTCCTTAGTACAGGAAAAGATAGAGACAGTCCCACCAAAAACACAGAGGCAAATTTCATTTTCCCCACAAATTTCCTACAATCTAACTTTTTTTCTTTTTAAATTCAAGATATTAGCAGTATCTTCTCTGAACTTGGATTAACTATCCAAGTTAACTATCAACATAAGCACTTGTGAAGAAAAGTCAGTCCACAGATACTACAGAGAGATGGTTTTTCTACATCAACCTTTTCTAAAGTGCTTGTAGCCACACAGAACATCTGAAGTGTTTGAACTTGTGCAATTAGAACAAGTTGTCAGGGACACAAAAAGCTTTTCAGAAGAGCACAGAAGCTGCCTGTATGTTATCTACCAGTGTCATATACCTTCAGCCTAGGAATCATCAGAGCCTAGGCAGCAGGATATGAAATAAAAATCTTCTACGCCAACCCTATTTCAGCAAGCTGCGATTTTTTTCTCTAATAAACCCTCTTCCCTGCAGCTTTTCCTTCTGTCTCTAAGTTCTTCTTTTTTTGTTCTCTGCCCTCTGTACTTTTTCTATTTTTCCCCCATTTCTTTGTCTTGTCCCTCCTCTCCCCTTATTTCTTTTCCCTTTTCTTTCTCTGCTCCTCACCAGCATACATTCTCTCCATATCCCAGTCCCTCCTCAGTCCCAGTTTTTTGATTTTCTTTTTCTTTCTTGCCTCTTCCCTATTCTTCTCTCTCTCTTTCCCCCTTTGACCTGAATTAGATTGTTGCAGTTGTCTGTGCCAAGTAAAGAAGCCCTAATTTCTAGCCTCATTCCAGGACACAAACCACTTCCCTATTACAGAATTCTTTTGAAATTTAGAATTCAAATTTTTAAGGAAAAAGACAAGACAAAAGGTTCTCCTGAATAATATTCTCAGAGATTCAGCACTTGGATCTACAGTTTTGGTCCCATGCCCTGTGGAAACTGGGTCCAGTTGTGAGAACCAGATGAATCTTCCCAGACTTTGGCAATGGTTGGCAGCTGGCAAAGCCTCACGAATGGCAGACTTCCGGTTCTGGATTTTATACACTGGCTTTGTTCTGAATCAAAACAAAATATCCAAAATTTGAAATGCTACCAAAAAAAATTACTTTGACTCATGACATTTAGAGTATATAACATCAAGAAAAAATATTTTAAAGTAGAATTGGAAATGCATCCTTCCTTTCTAAATACTGAAAAGGGATGTCCTCCCTAGACTTTCATTTGCACAAAAATTTCATTAATTCCAGAGGATTTTTGTAAGTGCTCTCAGAAAAAGCAGGAAGAAACCATGACAGTTTGAAGATCTTTGAGAAATGGCGTCGTGATTTTAAATGCCTTGAAGATATATATAGTCCCTGGGTACACTCTGCTGTTCTGCAGTACATCATGATAAACAGGATCAAATGTCACCTTAGCCTTGGCATTCTATGGACATAACTGAGCTAGCTTTAAATTAGCTAATGTGACCTCTACTAGCACCACAGTTATGGTAAAATTATAATCCCCATGAACCCAAGAAAACAGGGAGATAGTTTGCCCAAAACAAGGCCTCTTGTGTCTTGTCTTCACAGTTTAAAGGTAATATAGGTTTGGCTGCAACAGCTGGAGTCACTGGGTTGGTTTCTACAGGGTGTGAGCTGTTGGGGAGGAATAGCTGTTTCCTGTGCCCTCACTGTCCCTAGCCAGCCTGAGCACCACAGACCAGATTTCAGCTGGCATTTGCAACCAGAGGATCTGTGCACAAGCAAGCTAAGCTGCTAATTCACACATTTCATCCTGTCCTGAGCAAACATCCCTGCACAACCATGGCTGAGGTGCCTTTTACACGGCAGGAGCCCTGGGACATGAAGGGTAGTGCCAGTAGCAGGAAGTGTCCTGCGTGAAGCTTGGGGCACACTGAGACACTTTGTTACACTCAGCACTGGTTCTTGTTAATGGACAGCTGAAAGGACCAAGCTGCCACATGGACATCTGAGGTAAACGTTTGCTTTCAGCCCATTTGAAAGTAGAAGGCCCATCAAACAAGCACAGCTATGGCATGTCCTTTTCCAGAGCCAGGGACACACATTCCCATACAGCCCTGTCTGAGCAGCAAATGGCCATTTAAATTTACAAACCAACCCCTTCCCATGATGGACAGAAGAGCGGGGGCATCTGCACACACTTTTGAGGCTCAGACTTCTGCAGAAGTCTGTCATCACCCCCTTGTCTATAGGACACCTGGACAGAGAGCTAGGGGCAGACTAAAGTGAATACTGCTCTGGATAGCAAAACACCTGTATGTATCCAGCAGGACTGTTCATGATATTCACCCAAAGAAAGCAGGGCCTCTTAGACTCTGAAAACCCAGTGACCTCTCTCTGTTATAGGATTCTTTCCTCCTTCTCCGATAGGTCATCTGTAAATGGCTCCGTTAATTTCTTGAATTTTGAAATGTACTATGATGGTCCTTTAGATTAAATTTTATATGTCAGAAAAGAGAAGCAGTACAGATACTTCAACAGACAACTCTCATAGAATCCACTGAGGAATGGCTGGAAAGAAAATACAGATAGGAGTGGAAAAAAGACGGAAGCTGGCAGGACAGAGACAAACAGGAGAGTGGATGGAGAGACAGTACAAAATGGCCTGGTTTACTGAAGCTGTGGAAATTTGGTCCTTACTAAGCTGACAGGCCTTAGGCTGTGGCCAATTCATTCCTACAAACCCCCTCATGTACCCACATGTTGGTCACTGGCAGAAGAAAGAAACGGCTCAGAAAGCACCACAGACACAAAAAGCTTGGTGATTGATTTGGATACATCATTGTGACAATATCTTACAGAGGAGGGTATGTTTAAATTTTGTTTGTTCATGAAACAGACATACCAAAGGACCAAGTGTCTTGACTTAAGATGAGCGAGCAAAAATGGGGAGTGAAGTGGCCCTCTGGATTTCCAGCCCACTGGCTAGGCAGCAGAGGGAACCAGCTTGAACACAGATATTGGAAATGCTGCTAAGGGATGAGATGACACCATTTGAAAAGGCTTTTCCCTAATTTGCATAATAATAAATACAAGTATAAGTGGAATTAACTAGCAGGTATTTTTTCCATCTGTTTGTTTTAATTATTTCAAACTGCAGTGTTTGTAAATGTGATCGACACTAAACCTTTATTTAGACTGTGCTTTGAATAAGTGTATCCACATTAAAATTAGTAACCATAACCTGTAAATCATGGGTTGGGCTTGGTTATGAATGTTACAAGTGCTATATTAAGCTTCCAAACAGAATGAATTTTTTGCTCTAGAAGACCTTGAGAAGTTGTGCATTTCTAATGCAGAATGAGATACACAACTTGGATCAGCTGTTCACAACAGCTTTAATTTCTGAGAATTGGATATTCTCATTGCAACCAGTTTAAGTACATGCTGAGAGACAGAACATAAGTTACATTCCCAATACTGCATATGTGAACTCTGCCACAATAGGGGAGATTTTCAGTAGTACAATTGAAAATTTGGCATCTCACTCCTTTCAACTGTCACTGAGAGTTGGATGCCCTTCTTGTTGTTGTTCTTTGTGCATCCAAAAAAAGCTTATATGTAATTATGTATTTTCATGGAAAGGACAGAACTTGATTTCTAAATACCTGCTAACTCATACAGTGTCAAAAATCCAAAGGATATCAATTATTCCAGAGGGAGTTCAGTTTATTACTTAGTCTGTGATCTTACTTCAGATCAAGACCAAATATCTAGGTTACCTTCTCTTAGGACTGTAGTTTTCAATATTGATCCTGCCTTTGTTATTTCAATGTTATTTCAATGGCTTTCTTGTTAGGAAGAAAAGATATGACTAGGCATATGTCACTGTGGAATACAGGAAGATTCACTGAGATTGATGCAAAAGCAAAGGACAAGCATTAACCAATCCAGCTGTCCGAAAGCCAGGGCTAATGCTAACCAAGAAGCACATTACTGTGATTCCATCAGAATGTTCTTTTATTTATTTAACTTTCCCATTTTCATTTTTTATTTGGGTAAGATAATTGCCTATGATAAGCTCTCTCTGTGTAGGTGGGAAGCATGCAGAAAGCCAGCCTTTAGACTGGAATATTTACACTAAGCCTAAGCATTAATGATGTATAATGGCCAGACCATATTTGCATATTGAAATGATCTCAATTAAAATCCTTTATCAGATGACTTCAAAGAGAGAACCTCTCAAACTGCAATATATTTTTCCATGAAACACAGCCTATTAGGGATTTAATGTGTTTATCTGCATTTCTAGAGACAATAATTTTACTGTTCACTTCATAAGTAATAAAAGATACACTTCTTTCCTTAGGCTCTGTACCACAAAATTCTTTTATCTTTCTTTATAGTGGAATAAACTTACTGAGCCCTGAACTTCTTTGAAGGACAAAAACATGAAATAGTCAACAGAACTTGAACTAAATAATGCCTTGGCCTTCAATATTTTTTCTCATACCAAGAATCTAAGTACATTACAAAGATTTACAGTGTCTAAAAGAGATAAAGAGACTTAGAGGGTTCTCTTCACCACTGCTGCAAGAAAATCTTCTCTGAGTAGGCACACAAAAACTTTTTATGGCATTGAGAGGCAGAATGCAAGTGAAGAGTCTTTGCAAGAAGCAATAAAGTAACCTACATAAAGAGGGTAAAATGCTAAGAAAAGAGGGGAAAAGATAATTCATCCATTTCTTTATAGATTTCCATTCATTGAAAAAGTCTCCAGCCACACGCAAATTTTAAATCTTATGTTTTAAAAGGTTACATGCAGCTTGAAAGGGGGAATTCTGACAGTCTTTTTAAGGGATTTCAGTTACTTTCACAATATTTTAAAACATCTGTTTGTTAAAAGAAGGACAGTGGTATGAAAAAACAGCATTTCAATTATTAACAGAAAGGCCCAGAGGTAATGAGTTCATAAATGGGGGAAAAAATATAATTTAACATATTAGAGTGAAAGTTAACACATAAAAACCGTTGGAAAACTGTGTTCTGATAACAGATTATTTTCTTTCTTGTAGCTGGGATCTGTCACTAGAAACCTGTGTGGCAAGCATTTTCTTGATATTTGATTCTTTATTGTTTTCTAAAGCCACATGAGTCATTATCAGAGAGGTCCTGGACAAGAACTGCGCCTTCATAAAAATAACCTTACATTCCAAAGACACAAAGATTTCAGCACAAAGATTTTTCATCCAGAATTTCTCACGGGAATTAGTGCCACCTGCAACTCAGACATCCAGTAAGAGGGAAGGAATGATACAGTACTGTGATTTTAGCCACCTACCACCCCTTGTAAATAAAAATTTGCCAAAGAAGAGGCCCTATTTCCTCAAATCTAGTACTACATTTTCTCATGGTGTAAGGAGTGACAATCCAGGAGTCACCTATTAGGGATAAACTCCCTCACATTATCTCACATATATCATAAGATGCAGTGTACACAGGGAAGCAGCTGCCACATATCAGCTGCTCTGGGGTAATTACCGGTGTATATTCTCACAGTAACGGTGAGGGCACTTCCTCATCTTTCACTTCAGAGTAAACCACCTTGCATTTATGACAGGGTAGGAGAATAGACAGCCTAGTTACCATACAGCCACTGATTTACAACAGCTTACTCCCTTGTGCATGCACTCATGCTCCTCAGCAAACCCAAATAAGTTGAATTAGCCCACCTTGAACTTAAAACTTCAAATTTTCATTATTTAAAACAATTTCTCATCTGTTATGCCAAGGGTCTTTCATTTAAGAAGAAAACGAAAGCTATTAAAACAAATCATTTGTTGTTGCAAGAAAGTGCAGGCAAGTGTTTTGTTTTAATCAAGTTAGGAGAGAGATGGATTGGTAAGAATTTTAAAATAAACACAAAGTCTTAAGTGCTACCTATAATGTGACTATGGCATTATAGTGTTCAGGTAGTGTTCTGACTATGAAATTTGAAGTCCTGGAGTCCAACAGAAAATCAAGGACTACAGCATAGTGGAATCAAACTAAAAATAATGGATGAAACTTACTGTAGTATCTCTCTTGAACCACGTGTGTGGATTTATGGGATCAGCCTAAATTTACCCATAAAAAAGGGTAAATATGATCGATGTTGAACAGTCTGTAGCCTGAAGTATCTTTATCTAAAGAATTTGTTTTAACTTTAATAGCACAAATATACTACATACTCTATGGTATATTTAGCAATCTTACTGACTAGTATTAGAGGGTAGCAGTAGTATCTAGAATTTAGTATAACTAGTGCCTAGTATTAGTACCAGATATTGATGGTACTAAATATTTGTACTAGTATTAGTAATATTTATCTGGTGCACACACCAGAAGACAATCATAGTAGCCTGCAAAGCATTTGTCATCAGAATACTGCTGTGAACCAGAAACAGAGACAACAGTGTCAGTGAATTTGAGGCTGAACACATCAGAAGACAATCAAGAGTAGCCTACAAAGCATTTGTCATCATAATCCTACCACTGAAACAGAAATAGAGACATCAGCATCAGTGAATTTGGGGGGTGGGTACACATTTCCAGTGTGCTCTTTAGAATTATTTATTCTCAGACAACCAGCCATCCAGTGTTGGTATTAGGCTAGCAAAAAATCTTCCATCAGCTGAGGTAGAACACCAAGTTACCATCTGTGTTTCAGCAGGTGCAACATTCCCCTTGGGCAATAAGGGCAGAAAGAATGGCTACTGAAAAAAGAAACTCTACGGCTTTTGCAGCAGAATACCAACATCCCATTTAGGTTAATGCTTCTCGTTTTATTTGGAAGCTTGAAAAACGTAACCATCATTCATGCTTTGCTGTAATTGGACAGAGTGATTAGAGCACCTTTTTATATTAAATGCACATTTTCCTTTCAATAATATCCATGTTAAATGAGAAGAATGCCATTCAGCCGGTCGGCAACGATTTATTTTGCCCCTCATTTTTAAAGCTTTTTCTAATTTGTGGTTTTGCAGAGAAACAGTACATGAAGACTCTCAATATACACTGGCTGTGAAAGGAGAAGATTCAGAAGAGAAGCTCTTTCGAAATGTAGAGGATCTTGTAAGGAGAAAATTGACTACTGCCAAATAAGATTTCTGAAAATTTATCATTCAAAACAAGAGGTCACAAAGACTGACATTGACAAGGGAAAGACTGCAAAAAGCAGTACGAGAAATTCAGACAGAATATCCTTCTGCAAAGGACTGTCATTGCACAGAATGAAATGGTCATTGTTGAAGTCAGTAATAGATGTAAATGGTGAACATTGGTTCAAGAGGGAGCTGAATACGTTTGGAGCAGGGAGCGAATGTAGCCATGCAGTCATAAGAGAGATAATTGTGCATAAGATGGTCAGATACCATACCTGGTGATTTGTATTTTCTGCTGCCAGAGGGAAGGGTTTGATGGACCATGTGCTTTTCTCTGGGCTATTATTACTTGCGTGTCTGTTAAAAGTGCCCTCTGCTATCACAGCAGCCACAGTAATAAAATGTAAGTTAATAATATTATTTATCCTGCAACCATCACTCATGTTTACTGCTCAATCACATCTTTTTCCCTTCCCACTATACCTCCCTCCTATTTGCATTTGAAGGCTGAAATCTCAACAAAAGCTATTTAGTGTGCAGGCCTTTTTCAGCTCTCCCTGCCCCAGCACCGCTCTGTTCTCACATGTGTGATGAATACACACATATATAGAGACACATGTACTCAGATACTGTCTCGAGATCTCTCTCTTCCTATCTCCTCTATCTACCTAAAACTGTGTTTGAAAACACTGCACAAGAGAGGGCCATGAGTCTCTCCATGTTTGCCTCTGAAGGGGAATGCTTGTCAGATTCCTGCTCAACCAACTGTTGCCAAACCAGTGGAACGCAGTTGGCAAAGCCATGGCCTCCCTCAGACACTTAAGCCAGCTTTAGCCCAGCTGCATCTAAACTGAGATGTTCCTAATATCTCAAAATGAAGTCACAGTGATTTGGAAAAGGGGTTTAACTCAGACACAAGCTGAAATCCATCCCAGCCTGAGAAACTGGACCATCACCACTCTCCCAGGTGCCTAGTGTTTCCTCCATCCTCCAGAGGCAGGAAGGAATGGCAGAACACAAACCAGGGGAAAGACTCTAGTGAGTCTTGCAGGTACACTAACACAATGAAGGTACTGAATTGCACCACTTTCAATCTTATCTGTCAAAAAAACCAGGAGATGTGAAGAAAGTCAGGAACGTTTTCAGTTCTATAAACTACTTAAACCAGAGGATTGTCTCAAAAAAACCCAGAAAACTTGTCTATCATGTTTTGTATTTAAAAAGAAAATAAACTCTCTTCTTAAGTGGTCTTTTTGCCTTTACATCACTAGTCCCAACCAAAATAATCCTTACTGGACAGACACAATCTCCTACACGCAGTTGATGCAGGCAGGTAGATGAAGGAGGAGCACAGAAGTGAAAGTCACGCATCCATGAGAAGTGCACAGAAGTGAAGTCACACAGTCATGCCCACCCCAATTCAGCACCAAGGCACAGCAACCCTCATCCCAGCTAGAATAAGGCCTTTTCCATTTCACACTATTAAGGAAACAAACCCTACTGCTTCATTTCAGTCAACATGGCCACATCAGTATTTACCTAAGGAGAAGACACTGCATCCCAACTAGTTTTGGTATGAAATCTGCTGGATAGATCACTGTGCTGGTTTTGGCTGGAATGGAGTTAATTTTCTTCATACTAGCTAATATTGAGCTGTGTTTTGCATCTGTACTGAAAACAGTGTTGGTAACACAGGGACATTTTTGTTATTGCTGAGCAGCGCTTACATGGAGCCAAGGACTTTTCTGCCTCTCACCCCACCCCACCAGCGAGTGAGCAGGAGGTGCACAAGGAGTTGGGAGGGGACAGAGGCAGGACAGCTGACCCCAACTGACCCAAAGGATAACCCAGACCATATGGTGTCATGTTTAGCATATAAAGCTGGGGGAGAAAGAAGGCAAGCAGGGAGGCATTTGGAGCCCTGCTGTCCTGGAGATGTCTGAACACCTGCCTGCCCGTGGGAAGTGCTGAATGAATTTCTTGTTTCGCTTTCCTTGTGCAAGCAGCTTTTGCTTTACCTGTTAAACTGTTTTTATCTCAACCTACAATTTTCTCACTTTTACTCTTCTGATTCTCTCCCCCATTCCATTGTGGAGTGGCCGTATGGAACTCAGCTGCTGGCTGGGGTTAAACCACAACTGCTTACATTTCGTGGCAGGTTAGAACCATGTGTACCTGAGGCACTCACTGAGGGCTGCAATCACCCTGGGCTCCCTCTTGCCAATGTCTCCACAGGGGCAGAGACAGGAACCTCTAAGCAGCAATTTAAGCTACATAAAATCTGACTTGCTCTCTGAGATGACTATTGTCCTTCACTTACTAAGGAGGAAAATCAGGTATCTGTCGCCTTAATGGATGCAGTTAAGTACCTTCTCATAGAGAGGATGCATCTGGACCAGCCTGAGAATATACACTTCCCTGGAAGTGTTCAAGGCCAGGTTGGATGGGGCCTTGAGCAACCTGGTCTAATAGAAGGGTTGGACCTAGATGGTGTTTAAGATCCCTTCCAAGCCAAGCCATTCTGTGATTTTATGATATTTGACTAGACATACACAAAATGGATTAAGGTGTTTTGCTTGCGATAGCATAGGGTAGGCTAGGAAAAAAGCCATAAATGCATTGTCACACACTGATAGTACCAGTTCTCTGCATTTCTTTTGCAGCCTCCTTCAGGCAATCATGAAGCACTTCACAGAACCAGAAGCCTTGTCTATCTAGCAAAAATCCATCATCTAGGAATCACTTTTCCCCACTCAGTGCTCTTCTAAGAAAACTTCTAACCATGCACACAAAGGTGAAACCCCTTCACTCATCATTTCCTTTAACACCTCAGCTTCAGTTTGCATTGAAAGTTCATACTGCACTAACTCCATTTCAAATCCCATTTTTGTGGGATTTTGTGGCATTTCTTTTGTCCTGAAGAATTTTAAGACTCCCTAGGCAAGGAAAGATAATCCTTATTTGTGCTCTGCAGAAGAGAAACTGAGGCCCAGGAAGTCTTTATTGTACAGTTCACACTCATTACTAAGACTTAAAATTGTTTCTCCCCTAAAGCATAGAATTATCAAGATCCTATAAGTTAAGAGAAAGACCTAGCACATAGTTTTGCTTTCTGAAATGGTATTATGGGAAGAACAGTTGAAAAGGAAAAACAGGAAATCAAATATTGAGAAAATAAGTGAACTATAGAAACACCTATCGTATCAGAATTTTGAGATGAAGAGTTCCTTGTGTCATTTAAGGAAGTTTTTCTGTAGCAATAGGAACTATACTCTCCCTTAAGAATCCTATGCACAAAGAAGCTTCCTATAAGAGAGTCCAACAGTTTTCCCCATGAGAAGATAAGGGCTCTTCACTTCCACCTTATTAAAAGAAAAATATTTTTTGTCAATCCTTTAACCCTCCTTTAATTAGCTAAAATGCAGGAATTCATCTTCAGTAATGTCTTGTTCTTCTTTAGGCATATTTATTCCCCTCTCCCACTCTTCCTCTTAGACTAAGAGTCACTTAATTAGTTCAACAGATAGGGCTGAATCCAAACCCCAATTCCAAACACATTTGGCAACTAAGGAAATTCCAGTCTGTGCCAGCTTTAAAGGCTGATTCTGAAAGACATTAAGCAGTCTTACAGCAGCCACAGAATACAAGGTCCTTTTGAAAAAAAAAATCCCCTTTCTCTTCATCTGTGCTTATTAGAGCTCTAGAGACTTAAATGAAAGTATTACTGCACCTGCAGCTTTTCAGAGAAACACACCCTTCTTCACACTGCTATGAAAACCAGGCCAACAACAAAAAAGAAGTAAAATTTCGTCTTGAAAACAATGAGGCTTCAGGTGTGAGGAAGGTCATAATCCAAAGACAGTACAGTTCACAAGTGAAAATGGGGACAGAACTCAGCCTGAGCTCTTTATGGTGATGGTAGATGAGGGCTGGCTTTAAATTCCTAGGTAGAATTTTGAAAAACTGAGGTTTGAAAAAAAACCAAACCCAATGTCTTTTTATTCATAAACTAAGTAAATTTGCTCCGGAAAGCACAAAGATAGATACAAACATAGAGGGCTGCAGTGTGCCATTTTAAGTCAGAAGAATGTTTCAGTAGAATGGTTCATGAAGGAGTATATTAAACAATTTCCCCCCCTCCCCTCACAGTTAGGATATCATTAATGCTTCTTTGTTTTAGTAGCATGAAAGGACATTCCCAATATGTATGCCAGACAAGGATACCATACACTTTCACAGACTTTATCTGAATTTTTTTTTTCTGCTGAATGTGCATCCTATCCATAGGAGAGGGCCTAGCAACAACGCAGTGCTCTCTTCTTTTTTTTTTTTTTTTTTAAGTATGCCATTACTTCTAAGTGTTATGGTCTTCTTTGTAAAGACATTTACACTAGAAAGCAAAGAGTACTTTACAGCACCCTGCAAATTTCCATAAATAACAATTGGCCATGAGAGTTTCTTTTCACCTATTCCACAGAGGGGGACATCCAGAGAAGAGCCAAAAAGGTGGAGATCACTTTAAAATGCCTCTCTCTCATTTCCAATACTCCGCCTAATTCAGCTGGGCCAAAATCTCACTTGAAGTGAGCTGAAGTAGAAGCTTTTTGTGTGTGTATGGAACTGTATCCAGCTGGGAGAGCAGTTAAATGCTTGCCCATCCCCTTAACTCTGGGCATGTAAATTCAAGACGAAGAGAGCTGTTTTGACGTTCTTGGCTGGAAATCACTCTCCACACCTATACTTTAATGCATCTCCTGTACGTGGTAGTTTGGCTGCTTTCTCTCCCTACCATCTGTTCTGATGGCACGGTGCCTGCTCACAAGTTGAATGATATATAGGTGCCAGGCAACAATGCTTTTTGATGGGCAGACTGCACAACGCTGCAATTGTCATCTCTTGTGCATGAAGGCCACGCTCGGTGCCAGCAGTGAGGCACTGGCACTTTGCACCTCCGTGCTCTTGCTCACACCTGTTGGCACTTATGTGCCAGAAAAGGACTACTTGAACAAGGGAGTTGTTTAACTCCCCATGAGGGATTAGCAGTACCTGAAAGTATATCCAGCCCCCAGCCCAGTCATCATCCTGTGCCTTAAGCTGACACTGGGTCAAGCCTGGAATATTTCTGTGGGTTTTCACCTTAATATTTTTCTAGATCTGTACATCTGAAGGGAAGAAGGAGCTATTTGCCCACTGAGATGAAAACCGACTGTCCAAGCAAGCCACTTCTCTTCCATGGTCCTATACAGACATTTAAGTGCAAGTCTGTGCAAACCTTGTATTTTGCTCGTGTCCCAGCTGAGGCCCTACAAATTTAACATTCATTTCACAAGCACACCCACCTTGCTGGAGATCAGTGCCAGGATCACTTCTCCTTTCCACATTTCCACATTCACGTGGAGCACCTCACCTATGGACTTTATTTTTTCAGAGTTTAGATGAGTCCCTCTTCACAGATCAGATTTAACCACGGGCACCTATCATTCAGCTTCATGAGTAAAGCTTATTCTTGTAGCTTCTAAAGTAGCAGCAATTTATACTGATGGAAAAGATTATCAAGAAATGAAGGTAATGTGGAACATCACAGACGAGTTTAATGAGTTTTAGAAACAATATGTCTGGGGAAGGGAGAATTTCCAATCCCTGCAACAGGTGCATGCAGAAATTCAGTGATTTAGAGAGGAAAAGAACTTACACACATTAGTTAGAGCTAAAATATGTGATTTCGTAAGGAACTGTAGAAAGACCCGGGAATGCACTGGGACTGGACCAGAGCATTCTGCTCTAGTGGAAAAAAAAACAACAAATTTAAACATTAATCTTAATCCTTGCCTTTAGCAGAACAGATAACTAAAATCAGATTTTTTGCATATCCTTGTAGCTAAGAAAACAGCTTTGCTAAGAAGGAGGGGGTAGGGGCTGGTGACAGGGCTTTGCTGATAATATCAGGCAAAAGAAGCTGAGAAAAGAACAAGAGACTCCACCAGTACCACACAGACCCACCATCTGTGGGTTACATGTATCTTTAGCAAAGACCAGAAGGAAGCAGGAAATCAGTAAAATATTTCCCTGATGCAAAACCTCTGGAGAACTGTCCAGAAGAGATGGAAATTACCTCAAAATACTTTCCTCTCTTTCTACCCTAGTATGCCTACTTCAACTTATTCAAAATCTTATTGCAAAAGGTACTCAAAATGAAAATTTTTTAGACATTGATTTGGGTGTGGGTGTGGATTTTGTCCCAGATGTACCTGCCCAAGACTATCTATACATTTTTGTTAGACTGCTGAGTATCATAAGACTATAACTTTTTATTATTACATGCCTGGCTTATAAATACAGACGGAGAGGCTGAAAGGCTGCAGAGGACCTGATACATGCACTTGGTCAGAGGGAGGAGATTTGTTAAAGACATCAGACTCTGTTCTGCAAGAATACAGCCAGTGGCTGCTGGCTTCCCTGAGCAGGGTTTAGCTTACCTGGGCACCAACCACCCAAGTCTTGCACACCTTAGTGCACTTAGTGGGAAATAAGAGAGATGCAATCACAAGAGTTACTGTACATTTGCTGCCTGCTGTTACCAGGTAGCTGCTATTTAATTTCTATGAAATATCATAACTATGTAAATAAATCAAATAATAATTGTAAATGGATTGCTGTACTAAGGGATGTGGGGGCAGGAACCATAACTGCGCAGCTGCTAAGGCTGTGAAAATTCAACCTTAAGCAGCCTAAACATTCATTTTACAGTGTACACCACTGATTACTTAATTACATCTAAAATATAAGTCAGATCACTAAAAACTCCAGGGAGTAAATTACAAGCAGCTATGAAGCAATGTGCATGCATACACTCTACTTTGACTTTAAAAAAATATTGTTTTCCAATGGCTATGAAGGATTTTTTCTATTTCTGTTCTGCAAAACATCATTATGGTACAAACAGGTAAATATTTCTAAATAATATTAGATGTGCGTGGGAGCATCCATCTTCAGCCTTTCACTGTGGACTCTCACTAAAGGTTCTTATCTTTATGTATATTTGAACAAGAAGATCTACATATGCTTGATCTCGGTATGAACCTCTGTATGACCTGATTTTGTTGCCATGGCCACCAATTAGACCAGCCTTGTTGACTGCAGAACAACAGTCAAAGCATCTCTATTAAGTTCTGAAAAAGAATGTCATATTTTATCAGCACACCACAACAGCTTATCCTTGTGGTAGTGTTGTACTGTTTGTTTCTTCCATTAGCTCTGTATTTAAGCATCTAACTTAAAAGACAGGAAGAAGAGGGGAGGGGTGTGTGAAGTAATAGCTATGTCACTAGCCAGAAGAGTCACTTCTTTTACTTTTTTTAGTATCTTCTTTTGTTTTCCAGGTTTTGTCCTCTTAGAAGGTAGAAGACAGACAAAGACTCTCTTTGCTTCATTGAGATTACCATAAAATTTTTCCTTCAGTTACTGCTTTTGAGGATCCTATCAGCATTTTCCCAAATGCAGTTTTTTTTTAAACTCTCTCCCTTCCAGTTTGTGACAAATCAGTAGAGAGTTTCCTCAAAAGCTCACTTGGCAAACACTGCTTGTTAAACTACCTTTGCCCTGCAGTAAGTGTGTATAAAGATACTGAATACTGCCACATGCAAGAAAAGACAGTTCAGTGCCATCAATATTATATTTTGTTAATACCTACCTGAAAAAAACCCAAAAGCAACCAACTTGTAATGTAACCAGTTTACATCAAAACAAATAGAGGCTGGAGGATAGCAGAGTTCCACGACTAAATCTTTTATTTCTCAGGCTTCCTCTTCAGAAAATAATTTTCTTAGTATTGTTTTCATAAAAGCTTTCAAATGCCCTAAAATAATACAAAGAAATTGGCTTTTGTTTTGAACAGGATTTCTCAATATGTACTGCATCTCTTGGCATATCTATGATATTAACTCAAGCCTTAATGATACAATGGTTAAAAACAGAGTACAGATGTGTATAAATGAAAAATGTAATAGATTTCCCTCTTAATGTAATAGAATTGGCACGAGGTATTGGAAACAGGAGTGAAAGTAGTCACTCAAGCATTGTGTTTGCATGTTATTTAAATACAAGTGGTTGAGGTATAAGTACCTCTAAGTACACCTGAAAGAGATGGTGCCTTGTAATCATTGTTTCAGCAATTGACAGTTGTTTACACAACAGCAGCACATTCTCTACTGATTTGAATAATAAACATGTTTAAACACCAGCTGGATAATAGAAGGATAATTGAAACATAGTTTAAAGCTCTGATTTACAGGCATTGTGGCAACACTTTTATTTGTGGTACAATGCTATACTTCTGTGCAGCCTCTTGAAAAAATTAAATAGGCATTGTTTCAAACAACTTTGGGATATATTTAACTCAATTAATCTATCATGTGTTTGTGTGCCTACACAGACAGACAGACAGAATAAAGAACACGCCATCAAAACTTCCAAAAGCCTTATGCTGGTGACCTCACACTACTTGTGATTAGTTTAATTATACGTTTGCTGGGCCCTTACCTTGTGCCGATACTCCCCAAGTGTGAACTTCAGTGCTTACAGAGTTTATAAAGCCCACAGACCACAGGAACCTGGAGGGTGAAATCAGGGACAAAGCAGGTGGAGAGAGAAGCAGTCTTCCTTCAGTCACCTGGCAGACCATAGGCAGCAAAGGAACCACAAAAATGCTGTGAGATTTGAAGGGTCACCCACTTCTCCTCCCTTTTGCTCTGCTCCTGAGTTTTAACTGCTCAGAAATTACCATTTGGGCCTGTTCCCTGAAATGAAAATTCAAAGACAAGCTGAGGCAGTCCCACTAAAAGTATGCCTCTGTATTGGTTTTCTTAAAAATCTCTGCAAGAACTTTTTAAATGCAAAATCTATCAGCTGAGAAGCCTAAAGACGTGGCTGTAGATTTCCATCAGGCTTTTTTAATTCCTAAGCATCAGATGATCCAAGGCAGTCTAGCTTTTGTGTTTCATGCTGTTTCTGATCTCTTATCCCAGTTTTGAACTGCAATTAATTCACTGACAAGTATGGAGATGTGGACAGTTTCTACACGTGCATATAGGTTCAGCTCTCTGACTCAGTCTCACACTTTATTCAAATGCTGTGGGGCCTGCTTGATCCCAGTCTGTACAAAACCTACAACTTACTCAAGAAGATTACAGATACCAGGACTGGCTTCTTTTATGTACCAAGCCCTGGCAGTTGCTGCTGAATGACCCCTAAGTTAAAGGCTTTCAAGAATCACATCAGCTCAGACCCTAACTGAGAAAAGCCTCAAAAGAAATAACTTACAGCAGCCCCTGTTTTCAGGTCCTTCATTCTTTACAGGTATCAAGTACAGACAGGAATATGGAGAGATCCAAGTCACTGTCTCCAGGACTTAATTATGTTTTGGATATATAAATATGATAGGCAAGACAACTTGTGTCAACTTTTAGGAAAAGTGTCTGACAATCCTACTGAAAATTTGTTTGCTTTCTATTTATAACAATATTACCAAAATTTTTTTAATTGACATGGAATTTTCCAGGTCTAAAATTACTTTTTTTATTATTATTTTTGCCTTGGTATTTTTTCTCTAATGTTCTTAAGACAGTGGCTTTTCAGAGCCAGTATTTTTAAAAATTGTCCATTATTTTTCTTACCAGTGATCCATTGATTTTTACATTGTTATTGACTGAAAAACCAGGGCAGGGAACTCACACCAGGCTTGTGTGTTCATGTCGACCTGTGTTGCTAAACAGATGCTGCTACCTTTCGTTCCATATGGAGCTTGTTCAGGGCATGTGACTTCATTCCTAGATAACCCAACTTGTACCTCTTATGAACTCACAAAAGCTCAAAAAACTGCACTCTTCCAGCACAAACCTAATAAGACCATATCGCTATGCACACCAGTTTCACAGTATTCGAATTTTTAAAAGATGGGAAACAAAGTATGAAAGGTATTTCATGATAAATCCTGAAACTTGAAGTGGTGGAAAGACTTTAATGATATTGCTATGTCTATAGCTGAATGTTTGTTGCTATAGAAATCAAAAATATACAGGACTGACAAATATACTACAAATTCAGGAAACTTTCTCCCCTTTGTATAAAAGCCTGCTCACTTGATCACTTTGGGATCTCTCATGTGTTTAGTATGTCTGAGGATGTGATCACACGTTCCCTGGAAATAGTTTTAGCTATTGCAAGGTCCCTACAAACACACACACACATGTGCATGCATAAGTTTGAAAAGAGTAGAATCCAGATATAAAACACAGAACAGAACAGGACACATGTATACATACCTTTCAGTTAATAAAAATACAGTCTATGGCTGCAGCTGGAAACTGTATTACATTAAGAGGTCCTAATCTCTTTATGATACAGAGTTCTGTACAAAGTTGCTAAATACTATGTATGCCATACATTTTTATTTCTGGAAAAGAGAATTATCACAATGAGCAAGTGCTATCACCAGATGACGGATGGATGCTCTGAGATACTTTTGGAAGAGACATAAAAGAATAAATGCACCACATGCCGTGATATAGGAAGAGGCACAATAGCAGAGCGTGGATCAGACTTAGGGAGGCCTTTATCTAAGGAACTAACAAACAGAAGCTGCACTTGATAACAACATACAGTTGGATAAGATGCATGGAAAAAATCACCATGAGCTTCCACAAGATATGATGGGCAGACAATGGTGTGCTTTAGCTGTGGGACAGAGCTAAGCAGTTTCAGTGAGTTGCATGTGTTATGGTTCCTGGGCCAGATTCTGGCCCCTTTGTGCTAGGTCTCAGGAGTGCCCTACAAAAGCCAGGGGATTTTCCTCAAAAAAAAGGAGCAATGCCAGGTGGCCGAGTGCCAGGATGACTCACTCTGCACTACCCATTCCTTACAGGAAGACAGAAGTTCCTGAATAGGAAAGGTTGAGGCAGGAGTGCACATATATCCAGCTGTCCTGGACCCCAGAGAACAGGTCTTGCCTTGCTAGCCCTCTTTGTGATTTTGCTCTTTGAGTGTCATGGGGAACCAGGCCAGTCCCTGACATTCCTCTCACTATCAGAACTTCTTCATATTCCTAGGCCTAGGGGCACAGGGTAAAATAAGGCCCAGGGCCATGGAGGAAGCTGTACTAGTAATTCCAATATCCTTAGAGAAAGAGGCCTATTTCAGAAGTTTTCTGAAGCACTAAAGAAACAGGATATTAAAATTCATCTTCATGTGATGAATAGCAGAAGTTGAGAGAAAATCTGCAGTACTGAGAAGTCTAACCCTAGAAAACACACTCTGACTTTGGGCCATGGACCTATCCTATCTGCAAATGATAGAAAGGATTCACAGGTGTCCTGTTTGCTTGTTTGACCACTCCGAGTGTGCAACCACGGCATTATTAGCATTGTGCTCTAACCCACTGAGCTAAACTACACAGCTTGGAGGCAATCTCCAGGTCTGGAAGGGCCTGCCAGAACCTCAATAACAGGGAATGGTCACTGTGTGTGGATATGCATACATGTGTCTATAGAAAATCTGGCAAGGCAAACGCCTTCCCAATCTACATGCCTTGCACAGCTCAATCCTCAGATATTTACTAATTTAGAGGTAATCATCACACTGAATGTATAGGAAAGAAGAACCTCACTACGATTTGATCTTCTCCAACAAATTCATGGTGTTATTTTAAATATGTTTTGCTAGACAAACAGTTTCAGTCAAAACATCTTGTTTGTACATGTCTTAAGGTATACTGTCAATAGAGGGAAAATGGCATTTCTTTATCAGCTATAATACAAATAATGTGACATTCAAACACAACAAGTGCTATTGAATAGCTTGTAAGTCACAAAAGGTGAATGAAAACACTTACCTCTTTTGTAAAAAAAAAAAATTAAAAAAAGAAGATGGAAAATTCTCAACAGAAATATACACTTTGACTTAAAATATAGGGTAAGCAGCATTAAAAATTTCTAAGCACAAAGCCCATCTATTAAGATTCTGAATAAATAGTAAGTCTAGCTAGGAAGAAGTGTTCTCGTTAATGTAAGGTTAGTTATGTCAAGGACAGTAAATGAAGCTGTCTTTCATATATACCAGATTGATCTATCCAAACTGGGGCAAGCTGTGCCACCAAAAATGTATCTCAATAACGTGTTAAAGGAGATCAAATGTTAACAAACACAGAAGAACAATTAATAAACAATAACTTCCCACTCCACCAGGAGCTGTTTAACTCACATGTACTGTTTATGTGATATTCAGCTCAAATGAATGCTCCAGTAAACAAGTTGTATATGTAAAGCTACAGACCTCCAGAAGAGCCAAAGAGAAGAGATTTGCAGTTTTTAAGAAATGCTTGGGTTGAAATACTATTCCCGCAAAACTGGTACAAAGTAACTGCAGCTACTCCGTGAGACTGTGCTCCTATCATCTGCAAATGAAAGCCAGACAAATTCAGCTAAGGAATCGGGTGCATAATTTAACACGAGCGTCAATAAAGGGATGAAATGGTGGGTTCAACTTTTAGATCCTTCAAATGAAAACAATATGTCTTTCTGGCTGATATGGTCTAGTCAAATAACAATTTGTACGGCTCCATAAAGAAGTGACTGGATGAAATCAAATGGCTTCCTCTGATATTACAATGAACTATTTTAGGTCAGCATTCAACAAAGTGTTCAGGAATTTACGCAGAGAACTATGGCTATATTTGTACAACAGAGGATGTCCCAAAGGATATATATCTTTTCTTGAGCTGGCCACCTGGGCATCTCTGCTTAAAGCTGTTTGGGATTTAGGAAAGACAAAACCCAGCATGTAAGTCCCTGGAGAAGTTAGGTATATTCCAAACACTCATTACTCACTCACACTAGCGATGGTGCCTACTTCTTGCCAAATAGTCTGGCACTTACAGCACTTACCTAATTGTGAAGTCAAAATATTGGGCCTCATTTCAGCCTGAGGCTTTTGAACTCAAATCCCATGAGAGTGCACAAACCATGAAGATATAGAAGACTTTTAAACTGCTGTGCAGTCAGGGATGGAAGAATCATGGCTCCAGAAATATCCTCATCTTGTAGTGATGCTACTCAATTAGGGAAGGAAAGGGCTTAGGGCTCTCATCCTTTCCTTCTGAAGAGTTTCTGGATACAAGTCAATAATTTGCTACTATAAATCAGAGTCTCACTGATTTTTCTCACTCCCACAGGAGTGACCTTCTGCACCACAACATCTGACTCTGTGTATCTTCAGTTCTCAACTGCATAACAGCTTCGGTCCAGCAAGTGAGATGAAAAATGTTGGGATTTTGTCCTCTGAAAATCTCACAATTTGCTGGTTTGTACCTATTCCTGGGTTGTAAAAAAATGTGACACCAAATGCTACCTGGCATGAATAAACTAGAACCCATCCTTGCTTTACATATGCACGAGCACCGTCACTGGATTTTTGTTAGAGAGAGATTCTTCCCCTCCTCCTCTCTAAGAGAACAAGGTTCTCTGTCTGTAAAAAGACTCTAAATTCCTTATTTACAGAGGTACCTGACTGTTCATAGATCCAGACAAATCACCTTGCCTGCAATTCCTAGCAGCTGGTGAAAGTGTCTCAGAAACTGGGTTGCAAGTGGTTCCGTGTCTAGAACCCAAACTCTCCCTCCTATACTGCTTTTGGACCATAGGTACTGATCTCAGCTCTGCCATCACTCCTGGGACTGACCACTTCACTCTTTCACGCTGCCCACACATGTCTGAGGAACTCCACACTCTCCTTGAAATAGAGCTGTAGATCTTTATTGAAAATTTCAATCAGTTGCTTGATAGGCAGAAATGCATTCCAAATTAGCCAACTGTATGACCAACCAGAAAACCTCAGGAACATCCTGTTACCCAGTTTGGCCTCTTTGTAATCCATTTGGCTGATAGGAATTCTCCATAGCCTCAAATAAAACATGAGAATTTCCCACAGCTGGATAAAATATTCCCTTGCAAGAAAACTGTCATGCCATGGTACCAGCTGCCTGAAAACAAAATGTAGCCTAAGTCAGGAGTGATATAATCCTAGCAAATAGATCCAGAAAGTCTGTAAGATTGTACAGGTTCTTAAGCACATATTTCAGTGCTCCACTGGGTTACAGCTTTAATTACATATTTCATAACTACAAAAGGGTTCATTTAAGATACAGCTCAGAACAGAAATGTTAAGTGTGTGTTTTCTTTGCCCAAAGCAAAATGCTCACATACTCTGTGGAAGGCTGTTTAAATGAATAGCTCAGAAAAAGATGTATACAATGCCTACTGTAATGAGCCTACCCAAAGGTTAAATACAACAGAAAACAGACTTAAAATTCAGCATTAACACCGAGGCCACAGTTAGTGTTTATTTCCATGGCTCCAACAAAATTCCATAGCCCTGTTTTGGTTTGCATCAGACAATGATCTTGTTCATAACATATTTCCCTGTGTACTTCAGACAAATGCATTGTGTATTTAAATGCAGATGTCTAAAAGGAATATTACAAAAAGAAAAATTATCTTTGAATTCTAGCAGTCTCTGGGATAATATTTCTGATGATCTGTTGAGAAATGAAAGGGGAATGTTACTATTCCTAACAACCATATATCTGTTGAGCAAGAACTTACTTTCTAGGAGCTGGTTCTCAGGATTCTTAATGTGCTTTCCTCTTGTTTATACTACCAGGGGAAATTCGGGTTGCAAAATTCAGCTGGAAAATTAACATCACCTCTGGTGTTTTCACAAGCATCCCAAGCAGCACAGGCAGCTGTGCCCACCAAAAGCTGTCACAAAGTGTCAACTGCTGTAGCTTCACGAGGCTGGCCTGGGCTGGACCTTGGGCCAGGTCACAGCCACCATCACTGCTAGACTGTAGCTTTGTGTCATCAAAGTCCAAAAAGTAAAACCCCTAACTGAATATTCACACTTTGGTAAACATTAAGAACTCTTCCATAAAATGAAACTTTCAGGTGAATACTTCCTTTGAAGTAAAGTATTTCCTACACTGAAAATATCTTGGTAGTGGCAAAAAAAAACTGTTTTCCCTAAGAGGTACTTAAATGACTATGATCAACATGCTCTCCAAAAATGTTACAAGCAATGATCAGCTCATCTCCATATCACCTGCCCCGACTTGCAGGTCTGTGTCCTCTTCCTTATCTTGAAGAGAAGAAATTGATGGACAGGAAGAGTAATTTTAAGATTTTCAAAACTTCCTGGTGATTTGTACTATCTTGGAGTTCGAACACTGAGTGCCAGGCACCTAAATATTACTAATCCAAATTTCCATAAACTTTCTGAATCCAGATCCCCTGAGTCTGAATCCAGTGCCCTCACACGGGCAAACACATTGGAATGGATGCTGCCCAGAAAGGCTCACTGGAGCTGCAGGACTGACTAAATTGCACCCTGGAGTTGGCAGAGTTCCCAGTTATACCAGGAGGGCAAAAAGTGGAGCGCACACATAACTAACTGCACCTTCACCCCATCTGTGAAGGAGATGTTCCACTTTCTTGCAAAACAAGGTGAAATGTTCGAAGGAGTTTCCCCTTGCAAAAACACATTTTTTTAATGTAACATCTTAAAATTGTTTTGGAATCACCATGCTGTGCTGTTTCGTTTTTCAGATGCTGTTTTCAGATATTCTTATAATCAGTGAATTCTGACAGTGTTATGAATATGGCCAATCTGAGCGTCATGTAGCATTTTTAGAAGTCTTACAAAGACTTAATAAATTTTGCAAATATTTAGAAAGAGAATTAATGTAATATATGTAAAGATCTGCACATATTTGATAATCTTGAACCAATTTATTAAATCCTGTCCAGTTTTAATAAACATTGGATTAGGGTTAAACTTATTACAAACAATAAATTAATAATGAAAATGTTTAATGTGGACTGTATATACAGTACTTTTAAAATTTTAATTGTTTTTCAAAGATCAGGAAAACACCTGCAAATCATGTTACAGTTTTAAAAACTGTTATCCTGGAAAATATGCACACAACACGTACTGTTACCAACATGACTACTTCTAACATACTACAAAAACATGGTTTATTTGCCCTTCCAGAAGCAAAATCTTGTTCGAGTTGAAGCTGTATTACAAGTACCCAAAACCAACATGATCATAATTTGGGTAATGATAGGACAATCCAGGAAAAAAAAAAAAAAAAAAAAAAACAAAAACAAAAAACACTGAATGTTTTAATTTATAAATTAATAGGGTTTTTTTTTTATAGAACTATGTTCTTAAATCTACCTCTGTTTACATGTGTAGCCGCTCCTCAAGGGCAACACACCTGACATTACTAATTTATGGTGAAGCACAGCACATGCATAACCTTGTGCAGGGCCATCCCAAGCTTCTCCATAATGTTCACCCGGGGTACCTGAGTTCTCCAATCAAATGAGGAACTGCTGCTCTTGGGAAAATTGATCTGCTATGTTTCTCACAGAAATGTACCATTTACAACAAAACTTTTATTTCTATTTTCCATACCACCCGTGGAAAAATTAGGTGATATAAGAGACACCAAAATGCCACAGCACCTTTCATGTTAAAAATTAACCAAATGAAACATGGTAGAGTGCTGATTTGGGACTTTTGAACAGGGAGTTTTTTTAGTCAGGTTCATCTCAATACAAAAGTTCTTCAATTTAATTTTTTGATTATTTTATTGCAGTTCCTTTTTTTATTTTTTTAAATCACGAGATGTTTAAAAAATGTCTGAGTCTCTTGGGACACCTGAACAAAGTGTGCTCAGTTATGGCCTGTACTTCTGGAAGGTCCTCAGGGAACAAAAATAAGGGAGGATCTAGGTGAAATACAAGAGAATGCTTTGGGTAATAGATATAAGATGATAACTGAAAATAGAAGTAAAATAAAACATAAGGATCCAGAGAGGATAAAGCAAAATAGATAATCTATGAAACAGCAAAATATATATCCAAAGGATTGTGATGTTACAATATCTGGGGGCTGGAGAGATCAAAAGTAGTGTCTTGAGGGATACCTGCCAGTATGAAAAGACAAGATGTAACACCAAACTGGACACAGGAAGTATCCTACTGACACCATAAAAGGACTCTCTTTCACCCCTTTTTTTCTAAATAATGTATTTACTCCAGCATATGAAATACTGTCCCTGCTCTAACGAGACACATGCCTGCTGCACAGAGGACAGAAACGATGTCAGGCCAGGACAGCTGCAGAGCAAGGTCCATTCTAGTCTTGCAGTTTGATTTCTATTTTATACTTCCACAGAAAATATCTGTGTGTATGGAAATCAAAGACTTTTTCTGTAAAAACATCCTGTTCTAAAACACTATGAGGAGAAATGTCTTATCCTTTGAGCAGTGACTTTATTCCTTAAGATATTCAGGAGGGAATCAGCAGATTCAGTCACTGCTTCAGAAGTTTTCCACAGTGGAAGCTTTCCTAGAGTAGAGCAAGTGAGCCTGCAGGTCCTTAGAACAGAGAATTAACTGTCTATCACTAAATAATTACAGAAACCAAACTGAGGGAATCACAGTGATTCTGTAAGCAGAAGACAGGATTCATTCTTCTCTGGACAATTCTAGTAAGAAAACAGATGATATCATGCATATAAAAGTTGGGTGGAACTAATTATTCACCTTAATTAGTCAGAAAGATGGAGCAACATTGTTTCTGCCTATCTAATTTTCCATTGGGTAATAATCTTCTTTTTTATGGCAGAACTAAATATCTGAAACAATTAATTAGGAATCTTGGTTTATGAAACAAGAATTATTCTTAGGAATATACAGCAAAGTAAGTGGAGAAATGTCTATTAGAGGAATGAAGAGGAAGTCTGTTACTAACTTGAAATTTCTGTAAAAGAGTCCTTATTCTCTGAGAGTCAAAAGCCCATCAACCATAACCTCTCAATACAGACAGAGACAACAAAGTTTGCAAAAATCTTCCACTGTCTTCCTCCACCAGTGATTTCCCTGGTTCTTCACATGGTTCCCCAGTCTCAGTAAACTGGAATTCTAACAAAGCTGTTTCAGGCACATAAGCCTGCAACAAAAATTATATTGATTTTAACAATCTCTCAGCAAACTTTTACAGTGTACTCTGTTATTATATCCCACGGTGCAATAGCTCTTGTCCACCTTTAGGTATGAAGTGGCACAAACTGTATTTTAACAAAACTGCTCATCTAAGCAAGAGCAGGGAGACTCTTTGCAGCAGCACAGCAAAGTTTGCTCTCCAAACTGCTATAGATCAGTGCCTAATAATATCCTTCCCGAGTAAATCTGCCAGTGAGAGGGACTCCTGAAGAGACTGTTATAATCCATCAGCTACAACTCTCTGCAGGAGAGGCATCCCTCCCCTTCACTTTCCAATAAACACATTGGCCCTTCCCGTATAAATGAGCTGGAATGGTACAAGAGCATTCTGCTTGGCAGGAACAGGGTTAACTCTGTGATACACCTTGATCACCAGCAGGTATCAAACTTTGTCAGGAAAGGAGATATCCTCCAAACAGGAAGAGACACAGCACTGCTGAGAATCCCCCATCAAATACAATAGAACATGAAGGTATGGCTCAGTTTTTAGCTCTGGCATCCAATAACGAGTCAGAACCCTGAGGACATTGTCTAACTCAGAGATGTGAAATGCAAATGAACAGTAACATTGACAACTCAAGACCAAGCAGAAAACAAAGGACTTGAAAGCTACCTGGAAAGGTCTTGTATGAACACACATCTTTTTCTTTTTTTTTTTTTTGTGGGCCAGAAACATATTCATTTATGTGAAGAAGTTAAATGGGTGATTTTACTGATCACTGGAGTCCCTGAAAATGCTCTAGCAGAAAGAAAACCTTGAGATGGTACAGAAATCATTTAACAGTGAAAGTCACCAGGAGCTCAGAAAAACTGCCTCAACACAAAAATCTGTGCTGTGTGAAATACAACGGATGAATTGACTTTCCTAAAACATGGTCACAGGACCTTCCAAGGTATTTTACATCTTGAAGATTTATTCCTAAAGGTGTGAAAATTTAAGGTAAATCTTCCTATCCTCCTCTAATGCTCTGTCCTAAATTCTCTAAGAAAGCCAGAGTAACACTGTTTCTACCTGCTTAGTCCTCCTTTGGCTCATGTCTTTGTGTTCTGTAAAACAAAACCATTTAGCTGGGGGAAAAAAATCAGTCTCAATCTTGGTTTATGAAGGCCGAGAATTATTTTCAGTAAGCTGAGAAATGCTAGCAAAAAAGTCATATATATCAAGACAGAGTACTTTACTGATACCTGAGGATTAACTCAGCGAGAGCCTCACCTCAGGGGTGCCACACATGTTTTACAAAAGTGGTGTGTGAGCTGCCCACATCAGCCCCCACCATGTCATTGGCAAAGCCAAGCCAAGAGGAGGGACATATATGTCAAGGCTTCAGCCCCAATATATGATCCAGCCTGATGGGACTGGTGACAATTCCCCTCTCCAACCTGGGCGTGCAGTTTTGCTTCAGGGAACACACCAGCCCTCCCTGTCCCCACAGTGGGAGGAAATCTGGGCACAGAGGGAACCAGAGCACCCTTGGCACCCACTCCCAGTAGCCCATCACAGAACCACCTACCCACTGCCCAGGCAGAGACCAGGAGAAGGAAGCAAGAGGATAAACAGGGTAAGTTTATCTGGCTCAGCACAACCCCTGCGCTACTGAAACCCATGAGGAGGGTTTGCAACAAATCTAAAACGGGTTCTGAATTGGAAATGTGTTACACAATGAAAACGGGATCATATTTATAAAATTTTCAGTGAAAGTGGGGCCAAATTTCAGTAATCCAATGTCAAGGCTGAATTTCACTTTCTCAAGATAGGGTAGTGGGCAGCTTGGGGCTTCAGAAAGAAGCAGAACAAAACACATCAGGAGACAATACTGCCTGACCTAAGGTTGAGGACATGCAAAAAATGAATTAATTTCACATTATTCCACCCCAGATACTACTCTCTTCCCAGGACCTTGGGGAAAAAGATATTTTATTAGAAACAGAGGGCAGGGTCAAACAAATTTGGCCTGTGCTATCAGAATGTGAAGATTATGAAAACTTACGGGAGAACTCAGGAGACTTAAGACTAATAACAAGTACAGTAAATGTTTTTGTGAACCCAAAACAGGAGTGTATGAGGAACAACGACTTCAAAGCTGTGGGAAGGGTAATTGTTTGCTGGTAAACTGGTAGAAAATCTAGTGGAAGCAGTGTCTGGGGGAAAGATGTCAAAGAGCAGTGAACTAATAAATACATGGAAAAGAAATACTGAGAGCCCTTCCTGGACTGCAAGCACTCTCCTCTATTTTTCCCACAGCAGCTGGTACATTTCCTGCTTTCTTGTCCTTGCATACATGTACAGCCACATCTCTCAGGGATTTATCCCCTGGCTAAACTGCTTGGAGGTAAATTTGGAGGTTCAAACAAAATGTCTCTGTTACATCTTGAAGGGACAAAAGAAAACAGCAAGTGGTTTTCTAGCACAAGCAGACAATTCAGCAGGGTAAAAGCACCTGGTATTGACACGGCTCATAGCTGTTTTACATATGTCCTAGTGCAAATACACTCATACTTCTTTATTCCATCAAGAGATTTCTTGAAATTTCTGTCTCCTTCCTTCTTCCTATCCAAAGAGACGAAATCTCTTTTTTGACACACAGGTCCCAATCTGAAAGCCAGAGACCCTCCAATGCCTGTTCATATCTCTGCCACTGGCTATCTGTTTTCCATTAATATCTTCCTTCCCACAACAGGAAGACTGAGTTGTGAGCTGCTGAGACTCTCCCAGTTTGAGCAATGTTTTTCTAGTCTGTGCTTGAAGCCCACCACTTGCTGCTCTTTGCCCAGTATCCAAAGAGAGTTGGCTGACCAGACAAGGCAGATACGTGAGGAACTTTGGGCTGAATGCCTCATCCCCAAACCAATTACCCAGAGTGTCTGACTGATGCCACATGATGAATTGCTCTCTCCTGGCTGCACTGACAATGGAGGTAGCCTGGACAGTTGGCTGAAGTGCTCTGAACCTCGTTGTGAGGGCCAGACACTCACCTGCCTTGTACTGCAAAGGCGAAGTCAGGCTCTGAATAGGGTGGTGTGAATGTAGCCCACTCAGCCCAGGAAGTCTCTAAAAACTATGCATGTTCCTAATCCTCTCCCAGGATCTGATACTCAGAGAAACACTGCACTATGCAAACAATACATCTGAGCAATTCCATGTGCTCTGCCCACAGAACGTGCCTAAAGGTCCCTTGAGAGCTGCATGGGGAAAAGCACACACCGTTTAGCAGATACATCACTACACACAAATGTATTTCGTTCTTTTCCCAATAAGGCCTCTTGAATTTGTTAAAAAGTATTTGCAGAGAAAATGAAAGGAGCCCCTGGCATCAGGAGTCCTTGGAGAGCGAGCTGTGCACTGGCTAAAGGCTCTGCTGATCACAGTTGGAAGGACAGCCTGACTTTATCAGGAGGATCAAGGAGAAGAAGAGATGGAATATGGGAAAGGTTGGAGAAAGATAAAAAAGAGGAATTTATCCATCAAGGTCAGCTAATTGGAGAGAAGTTTCTGCACTGGGGTGGCTGGAAGTAGTATTAATCTAAGCCAAAATTTTGCCCTTTGGAATCTTGTGTGTTCCTCCTGTAAGGCTTTTACATTGCCATAGAAAAAAAGGGTCTATTTTGGTACTGAATCATTCTGGGGCAGGTTTTCTCTCCATATGTTTGCATACATCTACAGAGGGCAATGGAGTTACACCACTGCATGTTGGTGTGAGATCAGAGGCAAGCTTAGTATCTCTCACCTTGTCTGACAGACTCTTTGACCCATTTCACTCTTTTTTACATTGTCAGCGTTCCAAGGTCAAAGACCGTGCCCAAATCTAAAGCAGCTTCTAACTCTGATGCTGTATTTTAAAGACACAGGTTCCCTTTTTAAAATAATGCATTATTTAAAATACACTTTCCTTTGTGTTAGCCTTATTGTTACATCCAAATGATCCTGACTTGGGCTAGGGGGCACACATATTTCCAGGAGGAGGGATCCCATTTCCTTCACACCAGTTTCCATAGCATCTTCATCATCCGCTTATTTCTGCCCTTGATCACATCCTCTGAAAAGCTGGCAGATGTGAAACCTGAGCTACCCATGGGCCTCCACGCATCCCATAGCAGTAGGTATCCAAAATGGTTCAGATCATCTCTAATTTCTCTGTGGATCATATGTCTCCTTCAGAAAAAGGGTGGGGAGCAGATGTGCAAAACAGAGACAGAGATACTATGATAATCATATTTCTCATTTACAGAAAGGAAGGGTGAGTGTGTGCATTGGGGTGGGGAGGGAGAGACAAGTATACGTGCAGAAGAACAGCAGAACCTTAAAACGGGTATCAGATTGGATACATTAACCGTGTGCAAAAGTTTCCTGGTGAGAATATTTCCTTTTGGATGATTTAACAAATGTAAGCTGGATCAAGTCTCCATTATGCAAGAAATATGTTAGGTTTCTTCTCTAGCTATGCACAAATGGCTGGGGAAAGCTGGATATAGTCCCATCCTATAAACCCGAATCAGAAATAAATTAAAAGATTTATAAATTGGAGGTGCAATTCTTCAGCTACATTGGTTTAAAGATGGTGAAATGAATGACTAAAGCATTCACTCACAGTGTTTTATGAAGCAGATCTAATGTGCAGGTTTTGTGACCTGCAGTGACTTTAACTTCTCAGTAAATCAAAAAGCTTAACAAATATTAAGATGGCAAAGATTACCTGTGTGTGCCAGATTTTATCTTTTATCCGTTATCATTTAGGAAATGAAAAGCTTGAGTCGGAAATCAGACAGCCAGTCACATGACTCAGGCGGTCTGGCAGCCCCACAAGACAAGAACCTGCAGGAGACACAGAAACTACACATTCACTGATTAGTTTTTAGTCCTTAAGAAATGGCTCTTTTTATTGTTATTATTGTTAGCAACCAATGAGCTTTAGAATCAGAGCAATTCCTTTCTAAATTCCACTGCGATGAAAATTCATTACCACAAGCTAGAGGAAGCAGCTGGGTGTATAGCTTAGCTCACGGCCAGGCTTAGGGGCAGCTCTACACATGTGAGCTTCAGAGGTGTTCAGATTTGGGGTGCAGACCGCCAGCACCTGTTTGCCAACACAGAGGCCAAGGAATTCCCTTCTTCAGTCTTGGCCCAGAGCAGCAGGAACTTGGCTGACAGATAGGATCTTGGCTATGCCAGAGGTTATAGATCCACAGCATGTGGGGAGATCTACTGCGGTTCAAGTACAGCATGCCCTTGGTTTGGTAATACTGTGCTGCAGTTCCTTCCTGAGAGCACAGGAGGAAGCTGCCCCAGCACAGGTGTCTACAGCCCTCCAAGTATGACACAGACCTTCAGGGGGAAACAAATACTTATCTTCTACCCCAGCGCCCAGCACTTCCCAAACTAAGGGCTGAGGGAGTCTGTGTAAGATTAGTAACTAGTGCCAAAGCAGAGTTGGAATTTTTTCAAATATTTTTAAAATATTTGCTGATATATGAAGTTAACATCAGGTCTGCTGGTGGGATGCTGAGGTGGAGTAGATAAGACCTGCTTCAAGGCCACAGAATAATGTAGAGATCTAATTGCAACAAGAATTTGAGCCTTTCTAAGGTCCAGCCTCAAATCCATACAAAGCAACACATTCAGCTCTATTAGCTTGCAATTTTTTCTTCCTTATCCAGACAGAAATGTAGATAATCCCAAAGGTTAGTCAATCTCCATAACAAAACCAGACCTACAACAATCACATCAGCTGTGGGTGACACTGCAGGCACCACGTTTGCATAAGTCATCTTTGATCCAGGAAGGTCTTCCCCTCCTTGCATCCCTGCAGCCCCTTGTCCCAACTACTAAAAGCATTTAAGGCCATCCCCTCCTCTTCCATCTCACAGCTGTAAGTAAATACATGTTGAACATAAATTAAAGCCCAAGGAGAAAGCAAACGGAAAGAGTTTCATAAAATGGATGATACATTTTTTTCCTCAGAATGTAACATCTCAGTTTAAAAATGGGATCAGTTTTCTTCTATTTGGAAGCAATACTAAAGCTGTTTAATACCAGGAGATGTTGATTTAAAGCACAGAAAATAACAATCAATTTCTCCTTTCAGCTGATAAAAAAAAAAAAGTGGGAAAAATAAGAAGAGCATTCAGTAAAATGAAAAATAGAGACAAAGAGAACCATTTCCATTGCTTCTCCTTGATGTGCACTGGTAAGAAAAACAGAAATAACTCCAAGCAACCCTGCTGCTGGGGCAGTCAGCTTCATTCCAACAGTGTAAGCAGTTCCTCATCAAGCAATATTTGTCCCAACATGTAATGCAAAGATAATGCTATATCCAAAATAAATTACCAACCAGTTCTCAGGTAAGTCATCAGAACAGCTTATATATTAATAAATTGAGGCCAGCAATTAACAACATCAAAACAAGTCAAGTCAATAGAGAATCCAACTTCAAAGAAAAAAACTGTGGGGTCCTCTGTGTTAAGTAAAGAGTTTTGCTGTAGGTTCAAATATGTATTAATGCTCCATTACAAGAGCATGTAGTGATAGAAAAAGGGGGAGTGGCTTCAAACTGAAAAAAGAGTAGGTTTAGATTAGATACTAGGAGAAAAATCTTTACTGTGAGGGTGGTGAGGCACTGGAACAGGTTGCCCAGAGAAGTTGTGGGTGCCCCATCCCTGAAAGCATTCAGGGCCACGTTGGCTGAACATCTGAGCAACCAGGTCTAGGGAAAGGTGTCCCTGCCCATGGCAGGGGAGTTGGAACTAAATATTCTTTAAGGTCTCCTCCAACCCCGGACATTCTATGGTTCTGTGATGCTACCACATCCATGCTAAAACTACAGTGGAAACTCAGCATTAATGACTAATATTTGTCCTAAAAGTCAGACCACCTCCTGTGGAAAAGATGGACATGCAAGTCTCCAAGACTGTGTAGACAGGCATCTGCATTCTAATAATTCTTTGATAATGTGTTATATAATAGGTATATATTTGATATAATTAATTAATTATAGTGTATTTATGGAATCCTCACATCTACCTTCTGTTTTTAAACTTCTGGATTTGACATTAAAGGAAATTGTGAACTAATGTCCCTGTATTGGAGCGTGAACAGAACAAACTCTGTCAACAACTAGCAAAGGGCTAAAAGGTAACTGTACAATCTGCTCTGAGCAAGGGCTGCTGTGTATCTCTTTTCTGCCAAAAGCAGATTGCAACTCAGCAAGTCAGTTTTCTGCCCTGCTCTCCCTGACTTTGGGAAGATGTCTCACGGCGTGCAGTCACCCCTGCCACACGCACAGCCTGACACCTCTGGCTAGTGGCAGGTGTATGGGGATGAAGGCAGCTTGCTTTCTATGTCCTACCCACTTCTGCCTTGCTCATACCTTGATAGCTCTGGGGTAAGCCCTTGCTCTCCACACCAAAAACATGGCATCTGCATCAACCTGAGTCTGACCAAGGGAATTAACTGACACCTGTCTTACTTCACTTACCAGCCCTGGACTCCAAAGGAAAGGTACTGATAATTGAAGGTTAAAATAGACCAGAAAACCCAAACAACCCCACAAAACAAAACAAGCAACAAAAGAAAAACATCCAGAAAAACAAACCAACCCTACACTGCACAGTTTCATCACCATTTCTTGACCACCTTAGTCCAGGGCCTGAAATTACATGCAAAGACAAACTTGCTATTAAGACGTCAGTGTCAGTTTGTGAACAGAGCAGGATGGGGTGAAATCCTCTGTTTTGTCAGGGAGTGGGACAATATTCCTTAAAGAGGCACAGTTGTTTCCATTAGTACACGTATCTGAACACTTATTTTCACATTCACTGTTTAAACTCACTGAAGTAAGGACACTACCATACTGCTTTACTTTTTACACCCAGCACCAGAACTGATTTTAAATCATGTTTGCTCACACGGAGCAGACCTTGTAGAAGCTCATGGCTGAAGCATTACTGAGCTGACTCAGAAGCTGTGGCACAAAAGCAGAGAACCTGCAGAAATAGAAACAGAAACTGTGTTAACAGGTACAAGTAGAAAGCTTTCTTGTGCTATGTGGACAAGTTTGAGTAAAGAGCATGGCAAGGCCATGAACACTTTGACACAAACAACTACTGCATTCTTGTTAACTGCAGGGTGAGTCACTTTAATTATAAAACTTCTGCTATTAAATGGGTTTTAGTAACTAAATGCATTGCCATTTCTTCACTTCTTATTACAATTTAATTTACCCATTCATTTTTCTGTTCTCTGAGTTCTTAATAAAATGAATAGCTGGCATCTTCTAGTCCTGCTCCCTTTTGTATTCTTGCCAATAGAGTAACATCACAGCATTTTGCAGAAATGTGGTTTGGGCCATTTGACATTTTTATGTCAAGTACCTTTTATATGCAATTCTAGTATTTGTTTTACTCTCCATTGTTTCTAATATCCCTTGAGAATCTTGAAAGTAACATTATTTCCTTAACAAGTTTGGCCTTTCTTCCTCCTACTTAGCAAATCATTTTCTTGTGGCTTTATTACTTGCTGTTATAGAATATAAGCAACAGCTACATAACATTGTTGCTCACATACATCTGGGCAAGCAAAAAGAACCTAGAAATAAATAAGTATATATCCTGTTTTCTTCCTAATTTTTGACACTCTGCCAAGGAGACCACTGGAAAACATCTCCCTAGATCTGAGTTGTTTACTCCTCCACTGAACTTCTGTTACACTTGAGAAATCCCTTTATACTTTGCTTTTCCAGCTATAAAATTGGGCCTGTGGCAATAATCTTATCACACCTTGTTGTTATTTAAAATAAGAGGAGGAACAGATTTGATGGAAGGTCTTATGGAAACCTTTAAATTTTGAGAAAGGCAGGTCCTGGCTGATAAACTCCCACATGGGAATCCAATATGCAAGATGGAAACCAGGACATACAACCAAGGCATAATTTGAGATGACCAAGTAGACCAAGTTAAAAGAACTCATAGCTTTCATTTTCTAAGGTGCAAAGCTCAATGCTTTTACTTTGTTTCCTTCATCTTTTTGTTGTTGTTGTTGTTGTTACCATTTGGGTTTTTTTCCAGAACATAAACATTTTTCTTTGGAAATATCTTTCTAGTTACCAAATCTCTTTTAGTTGTTCAGTGCCAGGGATTACATTCCTCAGAGTGAAACAAAACACATTAAAGTCCTTAATCAAAGTCTGTTAGTACATGACATGGGGGGTTAAAATCTTTCCATGGGGCTGCATGGACTTAGACTCCAGTCATTAGGTCCATGGGATACCACAGAGTGATGTATCACAGGGACCTGGCTTCCAGTGTCCCAGCCTTTCCCTTCCCTGTAAACCTATTCACAAAGCATTTAGAGGACTTGAATCTGGGTTCCCTCTTATCTATTCCTTGGTTTTGTCTTCTTGCCTGTCAAAGAAAAACTGCTCCCAGGCTTTCTCCTCAGCAATGTAAGTAGCAAAATAGGCAAAGGTGATTAACATAAGAATTCTCTCGTTACAGCACATCTGCAGTCATACTTTTAGCATGCAGCAATTTTTAGGACTTAGATATATTTAAAAACCATATGGACTGGAAGCTCCCAGTTCTTAATTTCAAGGTTGTGGCAGGGGGAGGAGAGGAGGGAGGCTGAGCTGAAGTGTCTATGGGAGGCAACACATGTAATTGAATCTCACCAGCCCTCACAAAAACTGCGCAGGACACTGCTTGCACAGGCAGAGGAAGAGCTAAGAACAGAACACCCTGTTTGCATTTCACAGACCTTTGTTAGTTTGCTTTGAATGCTGCTTTCCAGAGAAAGGACCTGGGATAAGTAACTCAGCCGACAGGCCAAAGGAGTCACAATGGCTATTTAATTATGAAACTCTTCTAAGCACTCATAAATTAATTCATGGTCTAATGTGGTGTCGAGCTGAGGTGAATAAAGGTTAACATACTCTATTAGTCCCAATTGTCACAAGAATTTCATAGAATTGTTTAGATAGGAAAAAACATCTAAGATCATTGAGTCCAAAATTAGCCTAACACTGCCAAGTCCCCCACTGAACCATGTCCCTCAGTGCCACATCTACACATCTTTTAAACACTTCCGAGGATGGTGACTCCACCACTTCCCTGAGCAGCCTGTTCCAATGCCTGACCACACTTTCCATGAAAAAAATTTCTCTAATATCCAATCTAACCTTCCCTGGTGCAACTTGAGGCCATTTCCTCTTGTCCAGTCGCTTCTAACCTGAGAGAAGAGGCCGACCCCCACCTGGCTACAGCCTCCCTTCAGGCAGCTGTAGAGAGTGACAAGGACCCCCGCCAAGCTTCCTTTTCTCCAGGCTAAACATCCCCAGCTCGCTCAGCCACTCCTCCTAAAACCTGTGATCCAGAACCTTTCTCAGCTTCATGGCCCTTCTCTGGACACACTACAGCACCTCAGTGTCGCTTGTAATGAGGGGCCCAGAACCGAGCACAGTATTCAAGGTGTGACCTCACCAGGGCTGAGTTACAGAGGGGTGATCACTGCCCTGGTCCTACTGGCCTTGTCAAACAACACTGTTCATTAAACACAGAATCTAAAAATTATGTTCCTCTTAATAGAAATTATTCATATGAACATGATCTGAATAGTTGTGACTTATTAATTTAGACATAAATTTAATTAGCAGCAGATTTCAATTGAGTCTCAATCTGAACAATAAGTTGTGTTGTAAGCCACATACTGGAAACACTATCTAAAATGAAATATGGAACCCTGAGGCACGATGCTTGTTGGTGTTCTCAGTTCCTATCCCGGCCTCCTGCTGCATAAGAACAACACACCTCTCCAGCACAGAATCTCATTAAAAAAAAAAAAAAAGGGAAACCCTGTCTCCCACCAAATTCCAAAAGTTAAGGATCTCTTTGAAAAAGAATTGCTGAAAAATGGGCTCTTCCAGGACAAAGAACAGCATGGAACAACTCAGCCACCACGGATGGAAAAAAGCATAAGAAGTCCATGTTGAGGAGCTGCAGTAAAACACATCACAAGATAACAAGAGGAAGGAAACTGCTAACTCTTATCCACAAAACACCAGTGCCAAACTCATCCTCCTGAGGCTCTCCTTCACCATATCCCTGCTGCAGCCAGTAGCACATTCTGCTCCCCACAGTTATGTCCATGCTTCCTTACAGAGCTGAAGGGATCCAGGAGCACCCCACACAGCACCACCCTTCGCTGTTTCAGCAGGGCCACATAAATTCTTCATGACTCGGTTTTCCCCTCTGTAGAACAGGGATAAAACTGCAGTCTTGGCAGAGATCTGAGAACCTTAATTCACTAATGTCTATAAACCCCTCTGAGGTTCTTATTCGGAAGGCACAGCAAAAACGCAAAGTATTATCACTGATTCAAACTGACCTTCCCCTTGAAATATCACCATTTGAGCTATAATTCCAAATCCTGACTCTAACCAAGTGCTACGCTGTGGGATTAACCACATTAATGCTTAAAGCTGTTGCTCTTTTTTTTTTCCCCAGTGTTCACAAGCTAATGCTTGTAGGGGTCTAATCTTGGACAATTCCTTAATGATACAGATTTTCAGATGAAAATTACTGCTACATTTTCCTGTCTTCTAACAGATTTTAGTCTCACTGCACACACAATGTTGGAATGTTGTTTAATTACAAATATAAGATTTTTTTGGATAGTCTTTCCTAATTTGAGTGTATCTATCTGTTGTCTGCACACAAACTGTAAATCATTGTATTAAGAGTGATTACACACCCACTGACACAGAAAATTCGTGATCGGGTTGTGAGACATAAGAGGTTTACCAGATTGAATGTGGCATGGCCACATATTCTACAGAATTTATTATTATTTCTAATCAATCCTCCTCCTCTAAACCAAGATCCCTTAACTATAGCACTCTCGCTGTACTTAAGAAGGACATTTCAAATGGATGTATTTTCAAAATACACTTACATAGCTACACACAGCAGTGTTGCAGTCACATTTTTGAACACAAGGTTATGGGCAAGTGGTTGGGCTGTCATTGTTGGGCCAAATCTGGCTTCACTTGTACAGACCTAGGGTATGGTCTGAGTGTATGCTGGTCGTTTCTCACAAACAAAATACCCTAAAATAATAGGATGAAGAGCAAAGGGTGGCATCAAACCTATTTTCTCAATTGTTGATCTGCCCTGGGGCTCTGCCCAGGCACTGCTCCTACCACAGTCATTCAGACTGTCCCCAGTAAGGGGTCTTGAGCTGATGGAATTTAAGAGCATTCCTCATCCCTGCAACACCAGGCTGCTATGATTTCATTACGTGCCCAGAAATAAGCACTAGGAGTCATTATTATTATTATTGTTGTTGCTGTTGTTGTTGTTATTATATTTATCAAATGAATAAATAGTCTTAAATCCTGTTAACCTGTGAATCGCGATAAATAAGCAGACCAGATGTGGTAAAGGACATAATGCTGATTGTAGCGATGGCAAATGTGACCAAGTGAGAAGGAGCTTCCCAGCCCTGTCATCACAGGAGCCAGGATGTCATGGCAGAAATGCAATTGTTAAAAGTGGGCATACCAGTGCCATTATGTTAATTCTAATACAGAAAAGATCACCCCTGGGGAGGGGACAGGTGTAGCCAGTCACATTCCTGTCTTGGGATGGACTGCCATGTGGCAGGAAGGTTTATGTCCATCCATCCCTGTATTCTGGTGAACTTGTGGTGAAAGCTGCTGTTCTGGCCACTAGGCTGTTTGGCTGCTGTGGGTGATCAACAATTAACTGTTGTTAATTACCCAAAGGTAACTGTCCCTGCAGTGCACAGCCATCCGACCTGAGATGAGATTCAACATTTAGGGGGGGAAAGGGCAAATTGGCCCCTACAGCACAAGCAGTAAGGTGATCTATGCAGCACACTGCATGGTGCTCTGGGGCATGGCCTCAGGGTGCTCCTGAAATACCTCATAAAGCAGAATTTGCTCTCATGGGAAGTAATGGTTAAGAAGTTCAGCTTTTCACTGACATATTAAACTCCCCAGTTTTAGAGTGCCCAGAAACTTGGCATTTCAAGGAATACCCAAAGGACAAAGACATCTACTTATTTTGTCCCAGAATCCCGGACTACAAAAGTCGGACAAAGGGACAGACAGAGGATGAGCGAGATTAACAGGCCAAGTAGGTCAGGACCAGTGTGATTCTCAGGCCAGTACAACACAGCACATTGAGAAAGCTTCCAAGAAGCGTAAACAGGAATGGATGTTTGAGACAATGAATGCCCTAATTGGATGCCCATTCTCACCGCTTCCCTCAATTAAGAAGAATCATGGATAATTCTGCCAAGATATTGATGGACAATGTAAGCATTGGCTTGAAAACTTTGCAATTTAATGAACCAAACCCTACCCAGTTGTGAATTACAAGAGATCCAAAAATAAATCCAGCAGAAAACAGTCCAGTGACAGTTAAGTCAAAAAGCTACAAAATTATTAATCCTTTAATAATTTCTCATCAGAGTCACTACAATGCATAGCTTTTGATTTCATATGTTAGTTTCATTAAGTTTCTGAAAACCTTGGAAGACTGGGTGCTCCAGAAGACAGAATAAGCAGCTGCGTTATCCCTTTAAATTAAGAAAAAGGAGAGTCAACTTTGGTTGAAATTGAAGATGAATAATTCCATTGACAGTCTCACACATTGACAATCTCTTAAAACACAGATGCTGAGCCAGCTGTAAGCACACCTCAGAACTGAAGTGAGACATAACTATAGAGCTCTGGACAGACTGATCTGCGGTGACTCGTACATGCACTTCAGGAAACAACAGCTGAAGTCCTATTGCAACAACGGTGTGAGATTAACACTGAAATGACACAGGTTGCAGATGTTTTAATCTCTTCATCAATCAGCTTGGTGTCCTGCTATGTCATTCCAGTGTGAGGACTTAGTGGCCACTTGTGTTTGTCAATGGCTTTGAGGCCAAATTTACTCATTGCCCAGATTGTTAATCTGGAGATGGTTCTTTCACAGCTGCACTGGAACAGCTGAAGAAAGTTCTGGGGTGGTCCTATGCTTTTAGAGGAAAACAAGAATACCATCCCTGTAAAGGGAAGCTTCCAAAAACTCCTTCATGCTTCATCTGCATTTTGAGGGCTATTATTACTAAATCAGCCCAGGCCTTGGCCTTGCCTACAAATCCCATTTTCCTCCTGCAGCAGGAAGCCTACAAGGGCAATGTGAGCACAATACTGGGGTTTGGTACAACTAATTTCTTTAGTGACAGGACAAAGCTCAGGCACACAATAGATATAGGCCATATGTCTAGTGGAAGAACTTCAACGTGATACAGTTAGCTGTGTCATCTGTGTGATGCACTGGCTGCCAGCAGAAAGAAAAGTGCATTGAGAAATGCCCTTCCACTGGAATTTCTCACTATTACACATGCTAAGATCAAATTAAAAGGAATAAAAAACCTTAGAGAACAAATGTTTATGCTGAGAAGAACTCAAATATGTAGATAAAAGGGAGGAGAAATTAGAAAGCTTCCTGAGTCAGAAGCGATAGCACACTTCTGCTCAAAAATCTGCTGCTCTGATTTCAGTGCAGACCAGGTAGTGTTTGGCTGTTCCCAATGCAGAATCATTTTATGCTAGTTGAGAGCAATCAAACCCCTTGCTTTATAAAAGAGATGGGAAGATTGGCTCAGCAGCATCATTTAAACTTGCCCTCAAATGTTTGCAGATAGACCTTGGAAAAAAAGGACAAATAAACACATGACCTTGTATAATAGTCCCATTCACCTGCATAAAAACAGAGGCTCACACAGATTTAACAGTACTGTATTAAATACATTTTTGCAAAGGTTCTTTTCAGTCTATCGCAACTTTCACTTGTGAAACTTGGTGCACAGGGCATCACCGTGAGGTCAAAATGATAAGGAGAAGAACCAACAGTCCAACAGTAATGCTCCAACACTTGGTACTCTGATGTGCATTCTTGTTTCGTCTGGTGTGCACATCACAGCATTAAAAAGTTACTGGCCCCTTGAGAAACCTGACAAATCAGCACTGATAGGATTGCAGACTGCTGACAGCAGCAATGGGAGATGTGTTTTACAGAGTACACCAGGGTGATCAGACGTATATGGTTAGAAGAACTGAGCAGAAATGTGGAAAGAGGAAGCAATCAACAACTTGGGGAGCAGTTGCTTAAATAAGAACACCCAGAGAGCACTAATTAACAAACGAAGTAAAGGAGAACGGGCAAGTCATCAAGGGGGGCATCGGTTCGGGGCACCCACAGGCCTGGTTGACAGCACAGCAGTCACAACAAATCAGACAAGACAAAGCTGGAGGAGTCCCCAGGACCCACAGCTCAGGCAGCTGGCACAAGGTCTAGGTCCATCTCTGCCCTGTGTGAGGGGAAGAAGGTGATATCGCACCGAGAGCGCCAGTGCTGGAGCAGGCACTGGCTGCTTAGTCTGTAAACAAAGAGGAGGACAAAACAAGATGAGCTGCTTCACAAAAGAAGTCACGAGGTATCCAAAAAAAAAAAAGAAAAATAATGGGCTTGTACCTCTGCTGACATTTGCCTTTGTGCAAGCACAGTCTTTTGAAATGAAGGGCTGTATTATTAATGTTTGAACTTTAATAATATGAAAGGCTTGAAGTGTATATTATTGCTTAGTATAGCTACATACTTAGGACAGAACTGAACACCATCAACCATTTAAATCATAAAAAACCCCACGTGGCTCTTGGGCTTTGTGATTTAAAAAACTTGAAAGCACTCAGAAACCAAATCGCTTCTGGCAGTCATTTCACCCATCCTCTTCTCTGCCTGCCAGCACACTCAGGTGCTCATGAACTGGGAGGGGTGAAGTGGCGCAGATTTGGCTGATAATTCACGCAAAATATTTCTTCCTGTACACATTACATTCAGGTAGCCTACTAACTTCCCATACCCCATTGCTCACAGTGCCTAAGGGTCTCCTAGAGTGGGTGATGTCATTACTGTCCCAGATTGGATAATATCCAACCCCACAAGACCACATTCAGTCAAGTTCTTAAGCCTGTGTCTAACCTAAGTAAAGGAGTAGACTCTTGAGCCATGCACTTATTTGTGAGACAGATTACTAATTAGGTGCAAGATGTGCCTAAAGGCCCTAGAGAGGCTTTAAGATAGCTATGCAATCACATCTGAAGAAAATATAATTTTTTTATGTTAAAAATGTACATTAAAATACTTATATTTATTCATATAGGAAGTTTGCAAGCAACTGTGTGTACATTCTCTTTTGCGCACACACACACAGAATCACCATCGTGTTTTTTTGAAAATTAAAAAAAGAAAAAATGCTCTCATAGATGTTTCCAGAAAACAAAAATTATTACAGATAACAAAGGATATATTCACATTTTTAATTAAAATGAATACTCTCTATTCCTACCTTGCCTAGTCCTGATGCTGAGTGTCCTTATCATATGACCACAGAAATGTTCCTGCTACCCATCATTGTTTAAATTCCTAGGTCTGGGGAAGGAGGGTAGGTGGGTGTGGTGGCGTGTTTGTTGGTTTTGCGTTGGGTTTTTTTAAGGCTCTTACAAATTTTACAAGGCTGCATACACTTAGCAGAGCTCCATTTTCATACTTGTCTCTCTTCCATAAAAGCTGCTCACTTATTTTAAATATAGCTACAAGCCAAGAGAAAAGATTAGAAAAAGCACTATCATTATTTTAGCACCATCAGGACAGTGTTTATATGAGTTTATACTACAGAGGAGCTCATATTGGAATAACACATGCATATTGTCCTTAGACAAGAAAAAAAAAATCTAACCAACCATGTAAGCCAAGTCACGAAATTTAATTAGGAAGATAAGAGTTGGGTTTTAATTTTTTTTTTTTTTTTTAGGTTACAGAAAAAGATAATTTTAGGCAGCAAATTAGCATCTTCTAATAATCTTAGACAAAAATGATTTTGTTTTGCTTTGGTTTGTAAATTAGCTCATGATTAAAGTATCTCTCTAGTTGAGCTTCATTGTCTTTTTGTGCCTGTTTTCTGAATGCAGCCCTGACCTGAATACTCTTGTAGCTCAAGTACAAGATTTGAAAGCATGAGAGGAACAATTACTATAAAGTGAAGTACTTACAGTTTTACTGCAAAATCAATGAACTTTCAAGTGATTTTTATCATATTTTGCAGCTGTTCTGTTTGCTTTGAATGATGTTTATCACATCAAAAACGGTAGTACTTTTAAAGGATGATTTATCTAGAAACTTCCTCCACCTTTATTTTCTTGCCCCACCCTGTGCTGTAAATGCAAGGAAATTTTTATCTTGTGATTTTTCCCTGCCTCTGAAGTCCTCTCTCTCAACATTTAGGCCAGTGCCTTTGCTCATTCCCCACCCTGTTCTCTCTCATAGTTCCTCAAATGAGGAAAAGTTCCAAGTTCCCAACTGAATTCACAGTTTTGCAGCAGTTCAGTTATATGTCCCCATTGAAGGCTACCTCTGTGACCCTTTGCCTATCTAAAGGAAGGATCCCATGATCTCCTCGGTGTGCAGAGGCTCAGACTGTCTGTCAGGAGCCATAAAGGGACGAGTGGTGAGCGGGACTCCTTCCGTGGGACCAGATCCATAATGTCCTGTGGACACTAGATGTAAATAATCCATTGATTTCAGTTGCATAGCGTTAAAAACACAGCTCATCTTTTTCTCTCCTACACCTCTTTCCAAATCCATCCTCTGCCTCAAGGAAAGCCATCTCCTTCCCCAAGTGGGATTGCAAAAGTCAAGAGATTAACAAGAATAACTGCTTTCCACACTTTGACCTTTTCAGCCAACACTCTATGCTCTGGGCAATACTTGCTATAGATCTGCTTCTCCTTCCCAAATGCTGTGGATTCTGTTGGATATTACCAACTGAATCCTACAAACTGTCGTCCCTGGGCAGAGCTCCCTTAGCAGTTCCTTGGACTCCAAATATATAATTATTCATAAAAACATAGAATGGTTTGAGTTGGAAGAGATCTTAAAACCATCTGGTTCCAATGCCCCTGCCATAGGCAGGGACACCTCCCACTAAACCAAGTTGTTCCCAGCCCTGCCCAAGCTGGCCTTGGATGTGTCCAGAGATGGGGCAGCCACAACTTCCCTGGACAAGCTGTTGCAGCACCTCACCACCCTCCTGGTGATGCATTATTACTGTGGTACTCCACTGTATGAGCCATTACATACACTTCCTAGGTGGAAGGCCTCTTACCTCAGATAATTTACAATCCAGGTTCAAACCAGATCCAACAGCAGCAAAACATACATGAAGGGAAGTGAAAGACAAGAGAGAATGAGGTGACAATAAAAGGCAAACAAACAAATTCAATATATATAGACTGGCACAGTCTTTTAAGCATTGCAGCAGAAGAGAGTTTGTTCATGGTGCTGTACCCAGCAGCTCTGTATAATAAAATTATATTTCGTACATTTGCCAGTACATAAAATTAATGCAGCTGTGTAATTCCTATTATTCTTCCTTATGTAATTCATATCATTTCTATGTTTAAATCTGTTTAAATCAATAGAAGTTTAATTTTATTTAAATGCTTACTGATCACCAGTAAAACCTTTGCTTTCTTTTTTTTTTTTTAACCTGAATTATTTGTTTTATAGAGCTAATACAGAGCTGTACTCACGCTGTTTCACAGTTCAAGTAACTGTCAGTCAGACCTACTTTTACATCCTTTTCACTGACTTTGAGACAACATCCTTGGATGCTTCTGACCAAAATATAGATTATGGAAGTTTTGCAATGTACCACTCTGCTGCTTAACTTAGAACAGGAGTAAACGATCCTTAGTGTTGCCACTCCGTGGTACCTGACCAGATAGGTACTTCTGCCATGGGAAATAAGGAAAAAACACATCAACTAAAACCAAAGTGAAGATGATGACCACAGCCCATCTAATATATGGCAAACTGATCATACATCTGGGCTCAAGGAAAATAACAAAGACTTTGCATGTAAAAAGTATGAACACCTCTGTAAATTACATAAATACTTTAAAAAGATAAATTTCAGAGGAATTACTACTTTGAGGATGTGTATTGGCAGCTATACCACTAAAAGAGCATTCATTTAATGGATCACGCCCTGGAGCACTTGAACCATCATTGCTTATCCTCTGACCAAGCAGGATCATAACAATTCCCTTAAGACCTTCCCCTGGGGCTGCCTAATTGGCCTTTATTTAAATTTACCTGGTTACAGCCTTACAATCACGGTGTCCAGCCTGTGTCTTGTATCCTTTAGCTTTTCATCTTTTCACTTATTTATTTTTTCTCTTTTTCAAAACTGTTGTTAATTTGATTTTAAAATTGACAAACCTACGCAAGAATATAATCCAATCCAATTGGGATTATATGTGCAGTATGAGTGATTTCAAGTGGGAAAGATATTTGGATACTTGGAATGCAGATCACATTCTTCCAAATGCAAAAAAAAGGTTCCACTTACAACTATTTCAAATTATACTGTTACATAGGTACTCCTACAAACATAGCCATCCTGATGCAAACAGAAGAGAATAAGTGGATGTTGGTGCAAGTCTCATTTTACAAAAAAAAAAAAAAAAGCAGCACAACTTAATTTTTAATAAAATTAGGAAGAGCTTAATTTCCGAACTGTGTTTGTATTTTCTCTAATATGTCAATATTTACAGTGCATATAGATACAAATACAGAATTATACTTGGTGGGTTTTGTACTTCACTGTAAAAAGATTGAGCCAGTTGCTACTTAAACCTCCTGGAACAGAATCTTCTTCTCTCCAGTCTGAGTGCCTTAAAACTGTTTGACACTAAAACATGTAAGATCTTTACTAATTCTTTTTCAAAAAGTTGTTTTTCCAGATTACTGTAGGTGCTGTGTATGTCACAGAACAAAATAAAAAAAAGTAAAGATATAACAAAAGGACATTTTTGCTTCTGCCAATAATTTTGAAAGAGAAAATACATACTGTGCAAATGAGTCTTGATAAACTTCATAAACAGTTGACAAGCATCAATATTATTGTTTCTTTTCACCTCTTCCATACTGACTGAATCTCTATTATCTCCCATTTTGAATCCAAAAGCCATGATTAAACTGCAGCACATCTTACAGCACAACACAGCAATATTTTCCAGTGACAGAGAAACCACTTCAGCCCTGTTCCAACAGTTAATTATCCTCATGATAAAAACGTGCCTTATATCTAGTCTGAATAAGTCAAGCCTCACTTTCCAACCCTGGACTTTTTTACAACTTTTTGCTCACATCATTACTTGTATTTTTTTTTCCTCTGTAGATATATTAAGCACTGTTTAATCTTCTCTTTGATGAATAAAATTCATTAAATTCCTTTGCTCCCTCATTACAAACCAGGCTTCCATTCAGGTAATTCCTTCATCCCTGAACTCTAAGCTTTCTAACTTCCTTGAGAAGTGTGGCCCCTTGGAGCAGACACGGTAGCAGCTGCTTCTCCTTAAGGTTTTTTTCCTGTCTCCAAGTCAAGGGATTTGTCCTTCTGGCCACATTCAGCTGTAATCCAGAATTTCTCTGCTGGAGCCTCAGCAGATTCCCAGTATCACATAAAGCGATTTGGCTGCTGGAAGAGCCAGGTGAAAGGAAACAGAAAGAAAAGTTGTTAAGACAGGCAAGTCTGCGCACTTGGTTTGTTTCCACTGCTGCCCTGAATTCAGCCCTGCACAGGTGCAGCTCAGAAGTGGCTTTCTGCAACTTTGAGGCTTATTTCATTTGTATTGCTAATGCTGCATTGGGAGAAGCCACAGCAGAATTGTAAGGACCAAAATCTGAGCATATGCAGCATCTCCTTAGGCAGGCCTTCCATCTCACTTGTTCCCTTAGATTACGAGCATAAAAAACACATGATCAAAACCTGCAGGAAAACATTCAATATAGATAGCATACAGCTCTTGTAACGGGAGCACTCAGTTTGGGGAAACCTGTTATCTGACACAAATTCTAGGGCAGAGTGCTTATTTCAGCTAGTTGCAGCACAAAAGCTTTAAAGAACATTAAGGAGGAAAATGACACTGAAAACGGTTCCCTCTGCAATATTACCTGCTCTCAGATGGGCTAATACCCTCTGTGGTTTTTCAAGGCATTAGTGAAAAGGAAATAATAATAAAAAAATCCAACAGCAAGTAAAGAGCCCTAAGGGTCTGGGCCAGAAATTCGTACTAACACAGCATTAGTAGTGACTATAAGCCTCTCTAAGAAGGTTTCAGAAAACAGAAAAGTAGTCAAGATGCTTACAATTTTTAATGGATTGTTTGTCTTTTCTAAGAAATAACTTGCAGGGATGAATCCAAGCCCTGCAAAAGCTGGTGTCAGAGGTCTTGCTGACTGACTGCTCTGCGTGCTGTCCCCACAGACTCCCTGGTTAGCTTGTGTAAATGTAGAACCAAACCAAAGCCTTCGTGCAGTGCAACGCAATCTTTTGGAGGAGTTTTAAACATCTCCGTGCCTTCCAAACCATTTCTGTGTATTAAAGAATCAGTGAATCTTTTTTACATAAATGTCCTTGTATGCTATACACTATCAAGTATCTTGAATTACATTCCCTAAAATCATTATACTGCTTTAAAAAGCTTCTACACTCAATATACTTGATGCTGAAGTAATGTATCTGATGAAAGTTCTATTTAGAAGATAAATTCTCAGGCCTTATGAAGCACCTATTAAACAAGTGTAACTTACTGGCCTGAACTATTCTGGGTCACACAGACTGCTTATAAAGGAGCAGGGTCTCCCTTACTCTGTATAAAAGATGGTGGCAGGCTGTGATGGTGTGTGTTTGGAATGTTAGGGAAGGCAGGCTCTAGGTAAGCAGTAAATTGCTCTATATATTGCCTTATGAGCAGGTTAGAAATTTCCCTTGTTCACTGGCATTGACAACCCCCCCAAAGGACAACAGTTCCAAAAGCACAAAGTTTAACACAGTAATAAAAACACATCTTAAAAGCCCAAACCCCCGTGTTTCAGTGCTTAGAAAAGGTGGCAGCTTGACAGACCTGGAGACTGACAGCAGCAGTGTCAGCTTTCCTCACACTTCTCTGCCAAAGCACCTCAACCTTGACCTGAGGAGAAAACCACGAAGGGTTTGAGTGGGATTTCATGCCCATTCACTCTGGCATCTCTGCTGAGATTGCCAACAAGGGGGCCAATTAGTGCCTGCTTCGGAGGATGGTTTTTTTTGCTGTGTGGAAATGACACCTGTCCACTGAAACTGGGCAGAGACCCTCCAATTCCCGGGAGCCAGCCACTGTGCAGCCACTGCAGGGGTTACTGCTCCTGCCTACTCCCCTTGCACCAGGCATGCAGCAACTCCGTGTTGCTGGCCAAGTGGGACCAAATGCATTTTCCTTTCCCAACAAGTAGTCCTTTCTGATTTAAAATAGCAGCCTCATGTTAAAGATTTAATTTTAAAAACTGATTCTTACTATTCAAGATCCTGGAGCCTGAGTGAAAATCAAAAGGCCACCTTTACTGTGCAACCAAATAAAATCCTACCAAGAACTTTCACGAGGGCAGAAGGAGATGAAGAAATAATGTTTCAGCCTTTTTTATTAAGCAAAGAGAAAATGCAACTTTCCTGTTGGGCTCTTTGCCTCCTCACAAGACCTGATTGGAAAATTTCTTGTGTGCTTCCTTGGTCTTCAGTGCAACAGCAGCTACCTTATCTGTGAGTGAAAGAGAGTGTTACAGGAAGGGTCTCCCCTCACCAGGGGATGGACAAGCTTGAGCAAGTTGGTACAAAACATGGGGTTGTATCATAAAACCATCAACTGATCTTCATGGCCAAGAAGGGAGTAGCTGCCACTGTAATATGGGTAGACATAGGTCTCTTTAATTTAGCTACCATAAAAGTCATTCACACTTTAATTAATGACCCAGCAGTGCAGTTTGAATAGCAGTCCATTTGCAGTGTAAACTTTGAAATATTACTTAATGGAATTGGAAACTTCCTTACAGATTAAAATAACTTTATAAATATTATCTTTCATAAATTCCAGTCCATTCAGCTTCACTTTGTCAGATAAAAAAATGTAAAAGTCATTCTCTTTGAAATCAGACATCACCCTCCAGTTCATCTGTCACCAAGTCAAGCTTGCTAACCTCTCTAAGGATGTCATCTGACTGGAGTTTTCTATCATTGTTTGTCATTCCAGGTGCACTTCTTGACAATTTTTTTAGATCCCTGTCCAGAGTCTCCTCCAGGAATCTAGAAGGACCATGAAGATTGCAACAAGGACTTCATTAACAACAGACAACATGCCTATCCAGCACACTAACCTCATTTGGAAGCTCTCACAGAAAATGATTGACAGCTGATGCCCTAAGCAAAACTGCTGTTTATAAAGTCCTTTTCAGTCCAGCTACATTAGTCTCTTCACATAGCAGAAGTCAGTACACTCCTATCAAAACCAAGTCTGTGACTGATAATACTGAACTCTTCATTACCCCAAGTGTTGCTGCAAGTAATACCATGAATTTGGACATCACCATTCAATAAAGGCTTATTATTATAAATATTCCGCTTATATCCTGACAAGAACAAACAGCTTTGCAGCCAAGGTGAAAGGGGTGAATTGAAAATAGGTCTAGGTTATGATAAAGACAGTGCCCTATTTTTGTGAAGTGACCTTGTAGCCCGGCACTGAACACAAACTCAGTGGAATAAACTGGATCTTGTGTATTCAGACAAAACTGGTTGGATATTAGCAGTTTTTAGAAAAACTAAATTCTGAAAGGAAGAATTTCTTTCAAATGATGTGTAGAAGGGTTCTTCTGTTCTTTTAGTCTGATATTTCTAATACTCTTATTAGGGTTCAAATCTTAGCAAAGGTTTGGGGTATTTTTAATATAGGTTTTTGAATTAGATAAGGCACTACAGAAAAGTAGGGTCTGGCATTACAGCCCATCTAACTTAGAAGAATAGAGACTTGGCCTGACCTCCTCTCCTAAATTCACTTTCTCTCCACTCCAGAGGTGGCTGCATGCAGTACTGGCTGCTCAGAGCTGGCTGTGCACCAGAATCTCTCGGCAAGAGAGCTGCTGATCTCTCCCTGGGAAGAGCAACTGGATTGCTCTGCCTAAAGTCACAACACACGCTTCTGGTTCCTTTGTCCACTCTGTATTTCAGCCTCCTTAACCAACAGTTTCTAATGATAAAATAATAAAAGGAAGACATTACTTCCCAGAACTATGAATACATTGATTCACGTGTGCTGGGCAGTTGCCCTGCCAGCTTTGTTGTAAGAGGAAAAAGGAATGATGAAAAAGACTTTTATTTGCCTGAGTTCCTTATTGCACTTGTGTGCTGCATGAGTTAAATTAATAAAGAACATCACTGGATCTGCTGATGTGCTGCTCTGAAAATTTGGGGCCAATAAGTGTGCTTGATCTTCTAAGGTGGACTACAGCAGTGGTCAAGTTACAAAATGTGCTCAAATCCTGCAGAAACTCACAGAAAGCAGCAGAGACAAGGGATTCCAGGAACACACACACCATAATAGAATCCCCTTCAGATTATATCCTGTACATTTATTTCCTCTGAAGGGAGCTCATTTTCACCTGTCCCAGGCATATCAAAGGTCCTTTTTACCTCAGCATCTGAAAATCTCACAGCTACATAAAACATGTAATATCCCAAGAAAGTACAAGCGCTGCTATGCAGCAGTTCAGTGGGGACCTCAAGACAACACTGAAACACCAAGGTCAAACAGGGAACTGAACCAAACCACCAATGGTGTAACTTTGCAGAGATTTGAGGAAGAGGTCATACATAGCTGAAATACTGATGGCCAATGGAGAGCAAAATTAATAGGGCAGTTCAGAGCCAGAAGAGATGAACTACTGTCTTGCCTTGCTAAGAAACAATTATAAAGGCCAGCCCATGCCTCATTCATTCATTAAAGGAGAGCAAAATTCATTTCCTGGAGACAAGAAAGCCATAGAAAAAAAGTCACTTATTTTTAGTGAAAGGTAAACCATTGCTTACAAGTCCAATGAAGACCTAGACTGGAAGGAATCAATCCTACTCTAGCAAGAAATTCCTCCTGATAGCAAACATATGTCCAAGAAAAATATTTAAACATTAAACTGAAATCTTAACTTAGAGATTTTTCTGAAAAACCTAAGCATCTTCCTGCTTAAGAAGAAAAATGTGTTCCTAGGGTCTTTCAGTCATCCTTTTAAAGTTTAACTCCCTAGAATATTTTCTCTTCTACCTCATCAACGATTCTCCTCTCACAACAGCCACAACACAGGCCATTCATGCAGTTCAAGACACTCAAGACAGCTCCCATCATCAGCTTTCCCACTGAATTAGTGCCAGTTAATGTGCATGCATGTTTGAAAAAGGGAGTCATTTTCAGCAGCAACTTCTGGAGAGTGACTCAGAAGAAACTTTTTGTTGATCCAACAGGATGGTTTTGTCACCTTTAATGTCATTCTCAACTCAGCCTTCAATCTTTCTAAGCAACAGTCCGGTGCATGCCCAGCATAAATAGCCACTGTCACTGGTACAGAATTCACACATCCATGCCACAATAAACAGGGCAAGTCTTCAATTGCACTTGCTGACACCTTCAGCAGGGATAGTGCACTGGATGCTGCCCTAGGAGCAGCTAGTGGAGCTAGCTAGCTAGCTAGGAGCATTCTCTGTGGCTGAGAATAACCCCAGAGCAGAAAAGAGTCAGCTCTTGAACTGCTGCAATTTACAGGCCAATACATGAAGGAAAACTGGAACCAATGTCAGTTTGCTGTAGTATTCTGGCAATAAATTGTAGCAATTCAAGAGCTGCTGGACCACACCCCTCTGGAGCCAGCAGTTGTTGGACAAAGAAGCACAGGGGAGGGCGACTGGTTGGGCACCCACATTTCAGCCATACCACCTTAATCCAAAGCTGTGAGTCAATACCTCAACTAAAGTGATGTGTCTCACCGAAGATTGCACATCTTTCCCCCAAAGAGGTCACCAGGGAGAAGGTGGAGGTAAAACACAGAGAACACAGGCATTTGAAGTAACAGTCTCACAGACCCTGAAGATCAGAATGCCACCTGAGTGAGGACAACATGCATAAGAGAGCTGAAGTTATTTAAGGCCCTGTACTCATTCTGATGAACAGGTAAACACTCAGGCTGTTCACAGAACTACATGACTATGTAGCATTGCCCTAGGCCTTGCACCAGTTTTGCAGTCAATAAAACAGGGACACTATTTCACAGAGATGCAGCTGAGAATCCCTAATGATATCTGGTTGTAGCGGGTTTTGGGTGTAGAAGGTTTTGGGAGGCTAAAATGCTTTGTGCCCTTCAACTGAAAAATATTATTTAATATGACACAATTACCAAGCAGCAAAAAATCACAGGACCTCACGAAATTACCAGAGCTGTTTCTGTGCAGAGGCAATGCAGGCAATTGTCTGTGGCAACAAACTTCCAGGGTCAGCAAAACAGGCAAACAAGAACTTCACTACATCAGTTGTCCAGAAAGCCAGACCAGCTTTTCCTGTCTCCAAGACAAACATCTCAGTGCCCAGGGCATTTTCCACCGCTGAGAAAAGGAAGGGGGTTCTCCCCTCAGGAAGAGTCACCACTTCTCCCAAACCTGAAGGGTCCCATCACTGGAATCAACCCTGCATGGCCATTTCTCATGCCTCTTTCCCTCTGGGGGAAGGGGTAGCCTCTCCTGGCTGTCACACTAAAGGCATTCAAATTCAGTGGTGCCTACATTGCTAAGAAACCTTGAACAAAAATTGCATGTAATAATTTCCTATGTCAACAAAGTTATTCACATGACCCAACCATGGCAGTAAATACTTTGATTCATGTGACAAAAAACTACTACCTGGACTAAGCATTGTAGGATCAGGTTCACAGATCATCTGTGATGGCCCAAGCAGTGTTTATGCAGTATCAGAAATAGGCATGTGAAGAGTTTGCAGTTTAGGGCCTCCATCCAGCAATCCATGCTGGCAGACCTGTAAAGGGGTTTGGACGTAGTACAATGAATGATAACAGTAAACAATGGGAGAGAAGAGAGTGAGGGTCATAACTGCAAGACCATCTGGTTGTTTCCATTTGCTGTGTACACATCTTGCTAGTCCTGCCGCTAGAAAGGCAGAGGGTTGTTGGAATATCAAGTTACTAATAAATAGTTGCATTTATATCTCACATACCATTATCTATTATTATATCACTAGTTGTGGCAGCATTTTGGACACTGGTTTCTGGGAAGGCCAAAGCATGAATGTTTCTGAATGGAAATATATCAATATGCAAAACAATTTTGTACACGTGACAGTTTTCTTATAAGAAATTTTAAGCATTATTTAATGGGTGAGTGTTTTTCTTTTTCCTATAAGATTGTCTATAAGTTCTTAATTCCATTGCTGGGATCATCAGCACTTGTAGGATAAAGCCCATAACCAGTATTCTAGGCACAAGGACAAAAAAATAAATTACAATAAAATGATGAATGTCGTATGCTTTTTGGTAGGAGACATGAAGGAAACGCAATTATTTGTAATTAGTCAATATGGATCAATATTTGATTTATCCCTAATGAATCCCCACTAAGCTTCCGAATCAATGAAAAGAACACAGATTAGGCAGATGTATCTTGCTCTGCACTCTGCCTGCAACCAGATGTGGGCTTTACTAAACCACATGTGGGAGTGAAAACAGAGCCAAGGGCCCTTCTCAGAGAATCACCTGCGACTTGACCATATGGTTTCAACCTTGGAGTCAGGTAGCAAGGGCATTCCAGCCTTTTGCAATCTGCGAGTTGACCGAGTGGGAGACATGCTCAGAGATACTGTGAACTATCCAAGAGGGGCAGAACCAGGACTGGAAGTCCAGGCACCTCTCTCTGCTGAAGAGATTTGAGCATCTCCTCACTTAAATTAGTGTAGTTTGACAATAACTCCATAAAGGTTAAGAGTATAAAACTGCAGGAAATAAAATATTCAAGGCTGAAGTTTGTTTGAGCATGCTCCATCTGAATTCTGAAAAAGCTCCCCAGCTTAGGTACCCAGAAAACTTTTTCTATTCCATAAAAAGAAGTGAGAGGCAACTTGAGTTGCTCAGGAGATAAATCCTACTACCCATACCACTATTTTAGCAGACAGGAGGATGCAAAACAGACTGTCATGGAGCTCGAGAGGCTTTATTTCCTGACGTTCATTTTTCATCACCAGTCCTGGTGAACAGACCCCAAAACTCAGACTAATTAAAGACAAATAATTAAGCACATTCAGGCTGTGAAGGTTGGCAGACTCCCACTGCATTGTGAGACCACCTTGGCATTTAAATGGTTAGGGACTATATCCCACAACATCATGCTCATCTCATTGTGGTAGAGAGCTCTTGAGAATGTTATTAGCTGGGTGTTCGCCTTGCCGTTTTTCCACATGAGGCAGATGGGTAATTACGAAGCTAATAGTCTGATTGAGAGAAATCAGATGCAGTGGTTTGCCCAATTAGATGATACATTAGCTTCCTTCTTTGTAAGCAGCTAATGTGTGAAGCAAAGTGGTATTTTTGAGGGTCAGAATCCTTAAACAAGTGCCGAGTTGCAGATTATTGTGTCTCTCTTTTTTTTTCTAATGGAGGAAAAGTGCTAAGTCTTCATTACTAAAAGCATAGAAAATGCAAATCAGGCTCTGAAACAAAAGAGTGAAGGGACAGGCGAGAATATTTGGTGTCCAATGTGTCAACCTACAACATCAATTACATTGAAATGCAATGCATGGGAGCCTAATCAAGGATAGTATAATTGTAATAATTGCATGCTTTTGTTGGAGAGCTGCTGCCATTGTTATTGTCAACCATTTGTTTTTCTCTATTGTTTAAGGGGAGAGTATTTAAAATATATATATGTGTGTGCATATATAACTGTGTATAATTGTCTGAAGAACAGTATAGGTAGAAGGTTCTGCTGCAACACACAGAATGTGTTGAGTTTTTCTTATTCCTGTTCTTTGGATGTTGGAAGCCCAAGAGTCTGAACTTGGTTAAAGCAGGTAATACTGAAAACTGAGAAATGGGCATTGACCTACAATCTGTGCCAAACAAGGACAGTTACTTTTCCTTTGCTCCACTGTGAGTTACTCCCAGTGACTGGCAAGTCATGAAGTGAGCCAGTGCTAAATCATCCAAACAATCCCTGAGACCCCTCTGGTCTGCCTTCCTTCTTTAAAATAAAAGAGAAAGAAGTCAAAATAAATATTTTGTCTTGTTATATTTCCTCCAGAGCTGCAATCTCTTTCTGCCATTTTAAAGGATTTTTAAATACCTACAATCTTGACAACATTCAAGATAAATGAACATAAAGAAGAGCCCTGCATGGGAAAAAAATGACAGCATGAATTTACTCAAGATCTTGTTAGGGGGGAAAAATGTAGGAGCCTTCTGTAAATAAAACAGTGATAATTTCTGTATTCTGAGTTAGGTTGGAAATTCTTCTTATAGCAAAGTGCTCAACATTCAGATCAAATGAGAGGTTTATTTTCTCGCATCACTTGGGCTTGCCAATAGGTTGAAACAGAGGCACAATAGAAACGGGCTAAAACATTTAACATAGCTGTTAAATCTCATTCTCCACAGCTAAAAAAGAACAATGCTGTACCGTCTTTACTGAGAATACACTCTCCTGCCATAGGAGGCTTTTCATGTATCTCTAACAATCCTGTACATACTCCAAAACTCACACTAATTAAAAGCAAATAATCAAATACATTCAATTTGAAAAGTTGGCAAACTCGCTTGTATTATTGTGTTAGCACCTTGGCACCAAAATGATCACATCGTGCTAATCTCATTGTGCAGGAGAGCTCTTGAGCATGTTATTCAGTAGGTCTGCTCCCTGCCCCCCATCTCCCAGACCCACCCCATCCTCCTCCACCACCAGCACTCTCTTTCTTTAACCAGATAAAGAAATTAAAACGGTAGCAAAGATAAGAATAAGCAGGACAGTATTTTCATCATATTTCAGTTAGAGGTAACCAGAATTTGTGTTGCCTTTTACAGAGATTTTTGTTTCATCCTTGCTTCATTTCATCACCACAGATACAGTGGGTAAACCTGAGAGATGTTTTGAAATAAACTAAGCAGGCTGCATGTGTTTCTTACTAGCTCTCATATAACATTCTTATATTATTGTATAGAGCATTTGTCCATCACAGAAATGTGAAGAGTATAAATACAATAAACAAAGGAATACAAGTTAACAGCTTAATGGTGAGCAGGTGAAGAAATCCAGAAAGAAGCATTTTAGGATTTCTTTTCTTTGAAAGTTTTATTTCACAGGTAAAAATGCTTTTCGTTTGTTGTGCAATAAAAGCAAAACTGTCTTGATTAACAGCAAATTTTTTTAAAAGTTTTCTCATACACTGCTCAGAAGAAGGCTTTGTTTTCTTGTCAGGCTTAATTTGTACAGAGAAAAACCTCTCTGAAGTGACACTTGCAAAAACATTCCTGGATTCTTAGTAAGAGGCCACCACTTTCTGAAGGACATGATATAATGTAAACTTAGAACGGGTCATATTATGGAAAAGACACTAGTTTCATGGTTGTAAAAAAAAACCTTGTGCAAGACAGCTTATACAAATGGAGTTATTGAAGCATTCAGTCTCTCTGGGGACTATGTTTGAGGTGGAGTCTTTTGTATACAGGCCTGTGCACACCTGAAGTTAATGACTATCACCTGTAGATGCCCATTTGTGTACTACAAAGAAGTATCAGTTTCATTTTCTGCAAGAGTCTGGGAGGAATTTTCCCGAAGAGTCCAACAAATCAAGCTTGAACAAACTTTCATGACTAAAGAGGCATTCAGTGTTTCCAGCCCCTGTGTTTTTCTACAGTTGCAATGTCCACCACAGTAGCTATGACCAAGGGCTAGGTATGACCATGGTCTTGGTAGGTACAACCATTTAGCACTAGATTTTCTGCCTTGTTGAAGAGATAAGCTAGAACTGATATATTTCTCCCAACATTTTCCTCTTCTGTGCTAAGGGAAGCACAATTCTTTCCCAAGTTTTGCACTGGGGTCTTGTGTTTATGCTTGGACCTTTATTTGGTTCTTAAATATATGATCCTTACCAGTCCCCTCCAACTTGAGATATTCCATGACTCTATGTATGGCCTGCCATCCTCCATCCAGAACCTGCAGGTGGTAGATTTTTGCCTGGGTTCCAGAATCTCTTACGAGAAAGAACTGCCTCTAAAAAAACATGAATTAAAGGTCTGTGTCAGGAGAAATACCTTCTTTTTTTTTTAATTGATTGACACTTATTGGATAAAAACACATGAAAATTAAGCAAGTGCTGCAGAAGTGCAGTGCTGAAGACCACAGTATTTTATGTGGGGGAAAAAAAAAAACAACCAGAGAAAGAGGTTGCTGGAGGACCTTTCTGACAGGACTGGAAGGGTCCCACTCATCTTTTAGCACAAAGGCACTCACAGTGGAACATGGCACTATAATATAGTCTTTAACTGAGGAGGGTGCTACATAAGAGAGTCTAATTAAATTGTGACCTTCAAGACAGTTCCCATTCACGGCTGAATAATGAAGGGAGTCCACATGGCTGAGTCTCTGAGAAAAACAACCCAAAAACTGCTGGAGAGTCAGTCCCACTGAATAGTCCCTGAACTCCATAGAGGTGAACGTGCTGTCTGTACACCATCTCATATGCTCCATCCCTGCAGGGTCAGAGGACTGCCCAAAAGCCTGAGACAGACCTATATGCAGTGGGCCCATGAAGGTAGAGCCAAACTCAGATTAAGGTAGCACAGACTTCCTAAATTGTGCCAGGGTGTGGTGAAGAAGCACTGCTTCCAAATACCCTGCTCCTCTAACTAGAGGGTTTAGGTAACTATAAACCTGACTTCTTAAAAAACACATTCATCTTTCTGTTGACTTCAGCAGGTTTAAATCAGGCACCATGTATGGACAGGCCAAAAGACATATACTGATCCTACTTACATTAACTACTACTGCATATTCATAGTACAATGTTTTGTACTAAAAATAATAATAAAAATAAAATTTGCAGTTAACTATTGCTAAAAGGTGAACTGTGATTCACAACAAATTAGTAGTTATTTGACTAACAAACTTTACTTTTAATTCTACCTAAATTTCTGTCTGTTGTGAAGAAAAGTTAATAAGCCAACACAAGAAGTATCAAGAGTAGCATCCAAGCTTGGAAAGCCCTGACTCTCCACAGGCAGAGCTCCCACTGACACTACCAGGAGAAATGCTTGTAGACATCAAGGTAGCATATGGTCTCTGAAATCAATATTGGTTTGCAGCCTGACACATGGATGGATAGATACCACAGAGAGATTGAAAGAAATATGACAAGTTAAGTCATACAAAGAAAAACATGTATACACAGTCACACTCAAACAGATGCTTTGGATGAAACAGGTGATTTAGAGGAACACATTGTAGATCTGAGAAATAGAAAAATTAATATAAAACTTATAGTAGCATAAAGAACTTTTGCAAGCAAAACTGAGAGAGGATTCAGAGAAACCCCTCAGGGACAATGCTAAGAGAACATACCGGCAACAAAGTTGTTGATGAACCTGCTGCAGATTTAACAGCAGATCTAACAGACTTCTTCCTTCCCCCAGCTTCCATATCAATTGGAAGAGAGAGGTTTCAACAAAACAGCCCCACAGCACGAAAGAGAAGGAGAAGGTGCATTTCTCCTAGGCATTAAAACAGGCTGATGCAAACACTTCAGCTTTGTTTGTGGTTTAATCATCACCCCAGAGAGCTGAGTGTGAAATCTGAACTTAAGGAAGAAAATCCTCATTTAGCAAGGAAAGCACTGCAATAGCTATGTGTGAAAGTTCTTCCAGCACTGTTTTCTGCTTGCCATATGGCCAACTTCACCCACATGGACAGCAACTACTGAGTAAAGCCTCAGCATTTTGAAAGAGAGAAACGCAAGTGTCTCATCAGCAAGCAAGACCCAAGGAACACTCCATTGTCTATTGACACTGTTGCTTTATCTTTGTTGATAGTAACAAGAAAAAAGGAAGTTTCAATCCCATAAAATTTGGGATAACTTACATATTTCAGTGGTTTTGTAGCCAAATTTTTAGTTTCAAACCATTTAAACTATTCCAGTATGTAGTGTTGCAGATCTAGGGACTATTAGGAGGTGTCCTAAGGTCTTTCTGCAGACTCATGAGGTTGAGGAGCTAACAGAAATGTTAGCCCTGTTAAATATATACACAGATACACCCCATAGGGAAGAGAATTCCCCCCAGCCTCCCACCCCACAAAACCAATTCCTCACCTGTGTTTAGCCCTGATATTGAAGGGAACAGGAATGTGTGTCTGGCTTTCAGAGGAAATACATAGGCACCATTCACTCAGACTCAGAATGCCATGAATTTACCACAATGGGAAAAAAAATTTTTTGCCACCCTTTTTTTTTTTTTCAGGGAATCAGGGGATTGTTTTCTGTCAGCTGAGCCAGAAAACAGGTTCCTGCACCCCACTAAAATCCAAATGTCTGTATTTACAATGGGTAATTCCATTTAAATGGACTGCCTCATACTTTTCCCCACAGAACTCAGTGGCACAGCTCTTGGAAACCAGCTCTGAGAACAGGGAACCTCTGATCAGCACTTGCAGCTGCAGGGGCAAGGAGCTTCCCTGCTACAGACAGAAGTTCCCAAACCTGCTGGCATCATCTGCTGAGCAGCACCAGAGACTGTTGCCAGCCTTCTATGTCCTATTCATCTGACACACCATCTTTCACTGGGAAGGCTCCTTGGCCAGGGCTTTCAAAGGCTCAACTTTCACATTGCAACAAGTCCTGAAACAGAGGGAGTTCTGAAATAAAAGGCCTCAGATACGACCTGTAGTTTTATATGCTTTCTCTTTACTGTTTGCTAATTATTGATGCTGCTTATACCTGAGTATGTTCTCTCTTCCCTTCAGTCTCCCATTCCCTCACTTAGATCTCTCAGTGACAGCCAGAGTCCTGCCTGTGCCCCAGAACCACATGTTGGCAAAAAGCCACCTTATATGTCACAGCCAGGTAGCACTGGAAGTTCATTGACACACCAGTAGGAAGAGGGGGCCTGCATCAGTTAATAAACAGCTTTAAACTGTTTCTAGATCAATGCTGTGATGAATTTATAGACGAATTCATGTAGATGAATGAACTCGAACCAAAGAAAATCAAAATCTGATTTATCCAGAGGGTAGATCATCCAGAAACAAAGCAGTCCTGTCTGAAACTGCCCTGCAGAAACACTCCTTGGTCCTGAGCTACAGGAACCAACTTTAATGGCTCCATATCACAGAGATTTTCCTAAAAATTTCCCATTGCTGTTACTGCTGATGGGAACTCTAATGTAGACAGGACACTCATCACTTCAAACATTTTTATGATTATGTCTTCTAGTCTTTCTGTTTTCCAGGTTGGATAACATTGCTTTGCTTATTCATCACTTTTACTTCTGGGAGCTGTGCTTGGACCTATTTGGTAACAGTAGGAAATTTTAATGTAGAAAAAATCTGCTCTGCTGCATTACCTGCTTAGCCCCTGGCCTCCCTGGTGAGAATATCATCAAAGACAGCAGCTAAAGTAATGTACAGATTAAAAATTAAACAGAGGCCACCCATTCATTCACCTGCCTCAATAACTAACCTGCATACAGTGTAACAAATTTCAGGCTCACAAGAAGGCTATGGTTCCATAATCAATCCCTAACTATCCAGGTCCTGAGAAAATCCTTTGCATAGGTGTGAATATTCCCCTTTAGAATTAAGCAGAAATTATAAGCTTGTGTTTGAAAATCAGTAAAAACTAGCACTGGTGCCATTCAAATCCAGACTGTAGTTATACTTTGTATAGTATTTGGAGAACTTTTCAGTTTTTAGCGTGGCAAATAAGAAAGTAAATTACCATGGTAAAGAACAGCTATGTTCAGTGAGCACTGAAGCCTGGTAAATATTCCATTTTTAATGGCATGCACTTCTATTTTGTTCACTGAATTATTGGGCTGACCTTAAATTAGAGATCTGGATGGAGCTGAATTGAATATTGTGAAGATGAGTGTAATTACCTTGCTTCCCTTTACTCTAATTCATTTTATTTTTTTAATTCTTGGTCTGTGTGACAAACTGAATGTCAGAGTGCTTGTGGATTTATCCTCACAGTAACAGAGAGAAGAGCTGATAGAGCAGATAGTGGCACAAGGGAAGATATATCTGCATTGCGGTCAGGGGTGTGACTGCAGGACCTTCCTGCCTTCCTCTTCATGAAAGAGCTGGAGTTGTATGTACTGTCCAGGTGTCAACACAGGCCAAAGAAGAATGCCAGAGTTCTGGCACCTGCAAATGAGGCCCCTGCCTTCCTGGGAATTTCATCCAAACCAGCTACACCCCAGGCTAGAGTAGCCAGGCAAGTGCATCTACCCACCTCAATCCACAGCAGAGGCAGGGCCTTGGGATGCTTTTGGAGCTGTTTTCCAGTGCTCCATAGAGCCACTTCAGTCAATATCTCTTTGTACCTTCTAATTAACTTGAAAAACTTTCTAATGTCTTTTTTCAGGCATCTATTTAAACTTTCAGATATCTCCTGAGCTCCCCTTACAATTAGTGCAATCTGGCTTTCCATATTTTGTTGCTGACACCTTCTCTCACAATGACTTCTCTAGACACACTTCATCTTGTGGAAAGAGGACTTAATACTCTTTGATAAGTCATCAAGTAACAACAACCTTCTCTAGTCAGTAACGGAAACTTGGAGTTACCTGTATATACAGATACTCTGCAGAAGTAGATGTAGAAACAAAGAGACTCCAACTGGTTAATGAAAATCTGTACAGCAGGCAAAAAGGAAGAAGGCCAACAGGAGCTCCTGATAGCCCTGAGAAAATGTGCAATGGCCCTAGCTGTGTTTGATGGCAAATGTGACATGTCAGAGCCTGCCTGGAAATTACCCCTGAAGACCATATTGCCTCGGAAGTTACATATTAGCAGCTGCATGCATGTTATTAACTCCTCACCTACCATGCAACTTTGCACTTGCCCAGGGCCAAAGACTTTAAAGGAGGGTTGACTGATTTTCTTACTGGGGGTAAGAAAGCTGCAGGACATGCAATGCCCAGGAAAGATCACCCATGTACGTGTGCCCTTTCTTAGGACATTTATGTGATAGCACTGAGCATTTCAGCAGTTTCAGCTGATTTGAATAATAACACTCCTATTTAGCTGAACTGGCTATATTCCATGTTCTCCCAAATATTTTATAATTATGTTTAAGCATATTGCTTTATCATAGTACTAAAGGTATGGGAATACTTGTCTATGTTGACTTCATGGTTTCCTGGCTGTGTAAATTTTTATTAAGTAAACTTCGGAAGCATATCTTGACCCATAGTGACTGAGGTAAGTGTAGAGACAGTCAGAAAGGAGACTCAATTACAATGCAAAGGGCAAATCTGCAAAACAGTTGTACTGTCCACAAAGAGCCATTTGGAAAACAAAGGACTTCATCATCCTAACCCTCAGCATGAGCCCAGATTTAGCCCACAGACAGCAAATTCAGTAGTGAAAGCAGCCTAGAGAAGGGCATTTGGGCTCATAATACCTAATGTAAAAAGGCAGAACTATCCATATGAACTCAAACCTGAGAAAATGTTCTCATAATTTAATGGCAGCATAATAGACTCTGTCCAGGATTTTCTATTTTAGCCTTCCCATGATGTCTGAGACTTCATAACTATATTTCTAAAAGTACAATATCCTCTCTTTTGCCTGCTATTCTACAGAAACTTTTTTAAAGTTGTCTAACTAAGGGCCATGGCCATACACTTTGATCCACAAATGAATTCATCATAAATGTGAAAGAGTATGTGAGGAATTTACACTGTCTAACTTAAAAGTCTAACTTCAGGTACCCACACTAAGACCCTATATAATCAATAGAGAGAGGTGAAACAGGCTCTTCCAGAAGGCCATCCAAAGGAGTGAACTCCAGTGTTCCACAATTACCTCTAATTTTTTTTAAAAGTTTTGATTGTATTTTGTCTTTTCCATTTTAAAATTGAATTTTAAAATTAAAAAAATCAAAAAGAAGTGAAGGGAAATAAAGAAAATGACAAACTATGAAAAATGTACCTTTTAAATTGAAATTAAAATTTCAATTCCCATAAAGTCATAGGGAAACAAGTATTAGTAGTGACTAGTAATTACCTAAAGGTACTTTCTTACAATAAATGTTGGTCATCAGTAATTATATAAATGAAAATATTTTTATATATGACTGTAACTTTGTATTACAGGTCTAAGTAATGCAGAAGGCCTTTAAGGAATCAACTGAAATACAAATAAATCCTAACAATCACATGAAACAATCAGGGCAACTGATCTCATACCCCAAAATGTAGAAGTGCCAATAAAAACCAGTGAAATAAGACAGACTTTTCAGCCATGTTAAACAGAAGAATAATGGAAAATCACAAATGCTGCAGTCATGGAATGTTAAAAAAGGCAGAAAGGAAAAGTTTGTTATAACTATGCAACAAGGCAAAAGTCATATCTGAAAATAGTAATGACATTGGTACCTGATTTTTAAAGTTGTACAAAAGCCACTTCTTCCACTAAACTGCTTTGACCTGAAAGAACGGTCCCAATACAAACTCTGCAATATGTAATAGCTAATATCTATCAGCCCATACAGGTAAGAGTGTTACTTCAGAGTTCATGTTTTCAGAACAGCATTTCTGGGCTCCCTGATTCACACCTGTACTTTCTTCCCTATCATCTCATACAAAATCCGTGTCATTTCTCTCATTTTAAATGACCTAGCATGGAACTATTTTGGTGTAGATAAGGATGGCTTCAATGTGTTAATTGGTTTTATCTCTTCCTAATTCTCCGCTTAAAAAGACTGCTCAGCCTGATCTGAACAAGGGGATATAAGTCACTAGAGACAGAATAAATTCCACTCACAGAGAAGAAAGAGGAAATAAGTAGACCTTCATTGATCACAGAATACCCAGGACAAGAAGGGAGCTTCAGGACATTGCTGCAGACAGGAGGTGGAAGAGAAGAACCAAAGCAGACCCCACTGATGCAGCACGAAGTGCTCAAAACTGGTGTGAAAGTGTCAGAAGCAAATAAAACTCAAAGATCACCCATGGAAATTATGCATATTNGTTTCCTCAAAATCTACTACAAGCTTTCAAAATACAAAATTGCTGCATTTAGCATAATAAACCTGTTCCATACCCAAGTTATTTTTATCAATGGATCTGGACATGCTCAGTAATGTCAGATCTCTAAGTATTCAGTGCAGAAATACCCGTTTCCAGAAAGCCCAACAAAAAAGAAAATAGCATCAGATCTAATTCCTTCAATTCAAAGAAGCTGTTGCACAGTTTATCATCTTTTCTAATTCCCATTTAGAAATCAATAGATAGGCTTTTAATAGATTCTTTTGGCTTTTTCTACAGCAAAACAGGAAATAACTAATAAACTGGGATTTATTAACAAAACATACAGGATAATGTCTAAAAACCCTTATTTATTCATCTTCCTTGGATGGCTGACTCAGGTATGAGCAGCAGAATGACTTCTTTTCAGATGAACAGCATTCACCAAAACAAAAATAAATTTATTATCTAGTGCTTGCCCACAAAATAAGCTGCAAGTTTACAGTCTTACGGTATTCAGATACTCAAACTCAGGGATCTACCTCAAGAATCTGAACCAAAATATATATTCCATAATGCTACATCCTATTTGAACACAGGACCTACTTTACAGCAAAAAATTGATCAGCTGCCAAATGTACAGGGCTGCAGATGCAATTGAGGCTGAAAAGTCTTCCTTCTGAATCCAAGACACAGCAGTTCAACCCAAGACACTGTTCTGTTCATCTGAGCCCTTCCTGCCAAGTCACTACATCTGGCCCATCAGTATGTTCAACTAGAGGTTTCTGGGAGCAGCTTTCTGTGGCTTTGGGGTTAAATTGCAAAATCTGGATCCTAAATCAACAGATCAGATGTGTAAGCAAATGTAAGCACCACATATTAATGCAGTTTGCTCTGTAAGTCCCTATGAAAAAGCAGTCAAAAATTCAGGGTATCTACTCTTACCCCCACAATTCTCTTCTGTGTTGCCAGTAAAGTCAGAAAAAGAGGAGATGACTCTTGAAAGGATTTCTGTCTTAATTCTACACTGCCAAGGCATTAGTTTGTCTTACTAGTTTCAGAATTTTCCTCTGAGTATCACTAAGGCTTTATTACCAAACGGTAACCTTCAAAAATTAGATATTAATAGCTACTTTGCCAAGAGCTTTTCATTGCAATGGCTAAAAGATGGCCAACTACTTAGCAAATTAAGCAACTTAGAATGTATTTCTAGTATTCCAGTACATGTAGCAATTCAGACCTCCAAGAAGGAGGCTGAAGCCTGGGTTAGAGCCATCCAACCTGGCTACTCTAGAACATCACAGGTGTACACACAGTTCCACAAGACCAGACTGACACTTTGCACTATCAAATTTGGGCATTTTCAAAGCTGGCTACAACCTTTATTTCCTTCTTTGCTATTCCAAGACACGCTGAACATATAGGAAGACAACTAAAAGATTTGTAGGTGAAACTGCAATTTCTCTGTGGGACAGCTTTCTGTCACAGCTACACATTAAGGGGCATTTTTTTGACTTCTTAAAATACAGCATGATAAACTGAAATGCCTGTAAAGAACCTGCTGTGGTCCAGTAGATTCAAACAGTGACCTGAATTATTTTCCGCATTAACCTGTGTTATCACAATGGAATTATTGGGGTGAGAGTGAGTTCACACTTCTGTTTGCCTTTGTTCCTTATGGTCATTGATATCAAAAGCCATCCTGCATGTGCTGTGAAAATAGATAGTGTCATCATTGTATAAGGCATCGCTGAGATGTATCTAAGTAGATATTTTCCCTAACAGATGGAATCATTACCTAAGTTCTAGACAGTCCATTTCACTGATTTGTTAAAACAGCAAGTTCTATCTGTCTGAAAACTTTTTTTTTTTCTTATATTGCATTTTGTTATAACCTATAACATTATTTTTAATACAATTATTTCTATACCTATTATTATTATATGTGATATTATGTATTATAATATCTATTATAAGCTATTTTCTATTGTATCAGCTCACCTGATAAAGATAAGACCTGTCCCTTCAAATCTCTCATTCCTCTCTAATATTCTCAGACTATCACAGACGTAATTCTATACTTCATGTCTTTTTAACAAATATATTCCTTCCATTTAAAATAAAATCTAAACAAGTAATAGAAAATAAGCTACTCGTGTGCTAATAGCCCATATTCTGAGCTTGTTAACAATTTTGTATAAACTGAATCGCAGAAAATTTATGTCAGAGTAAAAGAGAGCAACCTAGTGTTCACAGCCAAGCTTGAGCCAGCAAAACCAGTAAATGCTGAAAATCTTATAAACAGCAAGGGTGGGTGAAAGGGTCAGCTTTAACTTTCTGTTGTTACTTGGGAGACATCTTTAATAGCAGTGCTGGTGACTCACAGCACTGAAAACACGGGAAGATATGCAGTGCATTAGATACCTTGCCAGAGCCCATCACTTTAGAGGGTAGAAAGCTGAGGTTAACAAGGAAAGCGAGTTATGTAAAAGCCATGTATTTCCATTATTGGGTTTGCACAACCATAGATTTTTGATTTGGGGAGTCATTGTTCTTGTAAATATTCATCAGGCTTTAAATGTAGCCAAACGTATTCTGCTTCTGTGATTTCCCAATCTGTATCCAGTCATAAGAACTGCTGCAAAACCTGGCTCTAAAAAGAGATATTGAAGAAATCATTGAATCTCTACCTCCGCTTAAAAAACTTTACTGTATCTTAAGATGTTGGCTTCTGCAACGAGTGGACAAGATTGTACAGGGCTGAAATCCCAGGCTTTTTCAATCACATCCATCTTCTTGTACATCAGATTATTTCTGCCAAGCTGACTATCATTTTTTCCAAGCAAACCCTAACTATCAGGGAGGTCTAACACACTGTTCCTTTACCATCAGTTTTGTTTTCAAACGTACAATGGTTTGGCATGACTCCAGTCACCACCAGGTGATTTTTGGCCCTTGCCCTTTTTATTATCTTGTATCTCTTAGGGAACCACAGATGAAACCAATAGAAAAGAAGGGAAAAAGAAAAAGCAGGAAAAAAAAGAAAGACCTTCTCCTTTGCTTTCCTGGTAATGTGACATCTTGCCCTCTTGCACTGTATATTTCTGTCCAGCTGATGCTTTGTCCTAGTGGAATCGTGGTTCTGGTATTAGCTCCAAATGGTAGGCAGGCATTTTCATTAAAAACAATTACTATTTCCAAACAGGAGCTGGTTCCTCAGTTCCAGCCATTCTTGCTGTAAAATGTTCAGCTGAGAGGAGCAGATTGTTCCTGCTGAAAATGAATGGAATCTGGCAGGAAAACCTCATGTTTTTCCAATCCTAGTTTTTTACAAAGAAAACACTGGGATCTTGTTGAAAAATTACAATTGTTTTGGTGTGCACATAATTTTTCTCAGTTGAACTGTTTCCAGCTACAGGAGACAAGTTTTGTGCATCCATATGTGCATGTGTGTGTGAATATATGTATATATATCTGCACAAGCACACAAGATTTTGTATCTAATTGCTATGTACAAAAATATTAATAAGTCAAGGAAGAGTAAACACTTTTTTTTTTGTTAAAAAGCATTTATGCAAATTGATTTTTTAAACAGTTTCCACAATATGAACCTTCAGAAGAAAGTCAATGAGTAAAATACTATATCATAGTAACAGCTAGCCTCACTTTTAATACTAGGAGAAGAAAGAGGCCAAGGTGACTGAACTGTTTATCCCTTGGTTGTTCTCAGTAACTTAAAAACATTGTCAGACTGAATTATTCTGATGAAAATATCAAAGGAAAGAAAACAGAGGAGACTATTACATTCACGAAAGGAACACGCTGCAGACGTCCCCATATTGATCACCTGTGTAGATGCTGCCATTTGGTAATAAGTGTTTTTGTTTACCTCAGACAGAAATAGATAATAGGTCAGGCTGACCTTGTGTCCATATGAGGGTGGAAACACCTCCTTCGAGTAGCTGGTTTTTTCCCTTTCATGTGAAGCAGTTGTGTCAGACAGGTTGGATGCTGGTGTGCCTTGTGCGTGCTTCACCTTGAGAGTTTAAAGGCACTCCCTAGGCAAAATTCAGCCCACCATAATAGCAACTTTCAGGTGAGGTTCTGACCCTCTGCACCAACAAACAGGTTCCTGACACTTCAGCTGTGGCATCTCCAGCCACAACCTTCACCACAATTCAACTGCCTTCACCTGCACCTGACAATCAAACCCAGAATTGGGCAATAAAACTTTCTCCACCAAAAATGTGCAACAGCCTAGTACAATAGCAGAGAACAGCCCAAAAGCTGATCACTTCAAGGATGTGCTGCCAAGCCCTCTGATGCACTTCGATCACAGCTGCAAATATAACAAGTCATACAAAACACTCTTGAATTTTCTGAGGCTGAGAAGTTGAATCCCCAGTGGAGCCAGCTGTAAATCACTGATTTTCACCAATCTTTTGGGTCACCTTTTGACCCAACACCAATAAATCACAAAGGAAATTATAATGGAAAGGATGACAGTATTACAGTAACTGCTCATTTTAAAAGCAATCATCTGACAGAAAAAGGGAAAGTGAGAAGCATTTCCCTTCTCTGTTATTGCCCGGATAGTAGAATTTCTTGTCTCCCTTTCAGTTGTTCGCACCCCAAATTTCATCATTACAACAATGAAATTAGGTAAGTTTACAGCCACAAGGAACCTCAGGGGATCTGCTGGTCCAACTCCTTGCAGCCAGGCAAGATCAACTACCTACACCTTGACTGATGGATAGCTGTTGAATTTGGACTCAAAAACCTTCCAGAGATTCCAAAACATCCCTTGTAAGTTTGCTGTTTCAATTGTTTGTCCTAGAAATAAGCGTGCAGACCTACCCACTCAGCACAAAAGCTACCACAAAATGAAGTGTAGCATCGCGTCTGTGCTCCCTGCCATCTTCTGGTCTGAGCACACTGATCCATCTAAGCCCTAGGAGCTTCCTGGCTGAACAGGGGTCAGCAGCTTCACACTGTACAGCTGTGGCACTCTTACCACAAGCCCAGCCTTAAAATCACAGCTGCCTTGCGTTGCACAAGGGCTGTGGTTTCATTGCTCTAATAGGATACGGCACTTTGCAGTCAGAATTTGAATGGCACAAAGTACATCGAACAAGTTCACTCTTCTTCTCATAATTTAAAATCAGACACTAAATAAGGTGTCGGCAGGCTTCCCACAAGGATCTAGCTGTAAAGTCTTTATTGTTGTGGTTGCTTTGAAGTCAAGAGGAAAAAAATTCTTGTTTGCCAACTTATAATTCAAAAAATGCCAAAAGAATCTTCTTTCAAACAAACAAGATGCAAAAGAAATGCTGGCACCAAAGTGGTGCAGTCTTGTGAATTATGGAGTTATGGAATCATTTTGAAAGTAAATTGTATGCTACATAAATGTTCATGTAAAAAAGATTAGATTTCTTCCACAGAGGGGGAGATACACATCAGAGGTACCAAAACTGTTTATGGTCAGCCATCAGGACTGTTTACTTGGTACACGGCTATGCAGCACGCAACAAAAAGAGGACATTCTAATGTTGAAGAACTATCTAATAAAAATGAGGGGAAACCTTCTCTTTTTATAAAACGCATCTGAGCCTGAAGTCCTGCAACACATACTGCATAACAAAACTATTTCTGTCACTTTCAAATCTCGAAGCCTGCCTCTGTCAGCCATTTGCACATGTAAGGGATCAGAGCCGCTATTGCTCAAATGAATCAGTCATTTTTCATGAAATAAATGAAAGCTCTGAGCCCTGCTGAAGGAGTCCTTTTGTATTGTTCCAGCAATTTTTGTTATATTTTCTATTTGTTTTGGTTTTGTCTGATTTATACCATTCTCCAGTGATTGAGCCCAGCAGCATCCATTTTAGAGATAAATAAAACACTGCAGGGGCATTAAAATGGCAGATACCAGACACTAACCCATCAGTCTAGTTCCATACACCAGAGCATTCACCAGCACCTGAGCACAGCTGTGCCCACCAGGACCTTGCACTTACATGTGGAAAACACCTCACTGTAAGTGCTGATTCAGTTTCTATTGTGTGTGTAACCACACATATTCCTGTGAGCACCTAGTAAGCCTGAGGGTGGCTCTTAAATCTAAGTACTGAAAGGTTGTATCAAAGGTTGGGAAGTTTGCTGTTTGAAATGTCATTTTGGAGCACTACCAAAACCAAGCAGACAACAAAAGCTACAATAAGGTAGAAAAAGCCAGATGTGGCTGTTGCAACACAGCTGTTCTGAGGTACTTCCCACCCTCTGAAGGTGCACAGAGCATGCAGAACAAGAACATATTACTGACAACCCATCCTACCAGCAGCCTCAGCCTGTGGCAGCAGCTCCGAGGGAACACCAGGACCAGCAGAGAAGGAGCACAAAGAAAAGCTTTTCCAACATAAGTGTAAACCCCTGAGGTCAAAGTTCTCGCCTTGAGAAAGATCAGGTTCGGGCAAGCTGTCAAACCCCACATAGCCTTCTATCCAAGTAAGGCTCTTCCTGAGAGGAATTAGCTGTGCACACAGCTCTGCTAAGTAGTGGCCTTCAGCACATGAAGGAGCCACAAGGTGGTGGCACTCTTCTAATGACCTAAACTGTGGGCACATGTCCTTTTCCTGACACAGAGTTTAACACTCTCACCCAAATCTGCACCTCCTACTTTTTGCTTTGTCTCGATCCATGGGCTATGCAGTATATGTGAGCACTCCCCAATTCACTCCAGGTCAATTATCCCAGCTGAAACGACAATTCCCAGTTGTGTAAACTAACTTGGTTAATTTTCCCTTTAAAAATTTAAAGAGTGAGGAGGCAGTGACCTCTGAAGAGGAGGGCAGTAACATCTTCTATGGGCACATCTAGATTCAGAGGAGGATAAACTCTTTTTGGCCATAAAGGTGAAAAATCTTCAAATCCTTAAGCAGAAGACTGAGTTGTTTTCCTGCAAGATACCTCCACTCCTAAACTCAAGTGGAAGTCAGACATCACCAGTCCTGACCCCATTGAAGTCAAAGGCAGTTTTGTCATTGACTATAACAAAACTAGGATTCACCCTAGGGTAAGGGGCATTGTGTTTTTCAGCAGCCACTCATGTGGAAATTTTGCTTAGATGACTGACTGCCTGGAAGGTAGCAGTGGTAGGCCACAAAATACCAGAAATATTTCTGTTAACCCATATACTCCAGCATTTGAAACTGCAGATATTTCAGTACACTCTTGTCCTCTAAAAAGAGTGTATTTCTATACCCTTGGCTTCTTACTCCACCTGAAGCTGGTTGTGCACCTGATGTACCCAACCCGTTGTTCAGTGGTGCTACTGGGTCTGACTGTTTATCAGGAAACATCAGGGAGTTTTTATGTTCGCACATTGTAAATAATGTGACAGACCTTGAAAATATAATGTGTCTTTTTATAGCTACTGTATGCATTGTGAATTATAACAACTCCTGAAAATAGAGTTGAAAATAGGCTATTACATTCCCGCTTCATGTTCACTCAAATTCTGATTTTAAAAAATCCACTTATAATGTACATTGAGAGTATAGGGAAATGGATAAAAATAAAATAAGTTGGAATCTAAAAATTAATCCAAAAGCCTGCCTAGAAAATTCCTAAACTAATTTCAGGAATTCATCTGGTACCTAGGCTCCAGGCTAAATAATCATCTGAGCTCAAAAGAACTAACATACATATGAAAGGATATTTCAAAATTTCTCTGAGCTGTGAGTCTGAACAAAAGTTATTGTTATTTCTCATTATTTGACCCCACTCAGCAACAGAAATGCAACCAAACTCCTTGGCAAGATGGCTTGCTTGAGCATTGGCTTTTCAATGTAAGAAGTCCTATACTTGGTCACATGCATATAAATTTTTACTTGTACAAATACGGTTTGGTATTAAAACTGCCTTGAAAATGCACACTGTGTAAAGGTTAAAACCACATTGCAGTACAATAAAGCTTATGCTTAGCTGAGCTGATTTTACCTCCTATAATTAGAGAGGGCCTCACACGAATAAAAGATAAAAATCAGAGATGGAAGCAAAGTATTGGAAAATTCAGAAAGGTTGCAAAAAAAAAAAAAAAAAAAGAAAGCAAGAGAGATCCAAATATCGGGCTTTGCATCTTGGGCTTCTTTCTAGTTCAGAAGCATCCATGAAACCTTCCCCAAGCTTTTTTTCAGTTTCTTCAGTCTAGAAATTAGAGCAGAAGAGGGGATGCCTCACAAAATTTCCACCATTTCCTGCTTCTCCCTTCTGCAGTGCATTCCTTCAAAGCTCTTCTGTGATTCCACCATATGGTCAACGACAACAACAGGGCCAGAAGGAACCCCAAAATTTCCTGAACACCATTCCTAAAGCACAGGAAGGGCCCCCTGGCTTCTTCATCTTCATGCCCCCTCAAAGAATTTTTCCATCACTATGCAAATGAGGGAAGATACTCTCATACAATCCTATCGCCACTTAAAAACTGTCTCTCTTTGAGGTATATTTTATGACCACCATCCCTCTTCAGCTGCCAAAGAGCTTTCCACTAGCGGAAAGAGCCTTCAGTACTAGTGCCTTACAGAGCAACGACAAAACCCCGCAGCCCAACAGAGCAGAGGTTCTATGGCAGGGACAACTGCTATTTTCATCAATTCTTCAGCAAACCAGCTGATCGTAAAAGCTATTCTTGACTATAGCCTGCCTTTGTAACACCAGTCACCAGGAGAACACAAGCACTTACTATTGGCTGTGGCCCTCACTAAAAATACACTGCATTCTCACACAACAGCAAAAACTCCCACAAGGGCCAATGGACAGCAGACTAAAAACAGTAACCAAAAGCTTTAAATTGCACAAATTACAAAGGTAGAAGAACTGAAAGCAGCATGCCACTAAAAGCCATCTGCCATCTTGGCCCGCCCATGTGTCCCTTCTCCCCAGCAGTGTTTTATATTAGTAATGATGTCTCTGTATTATGTATGACAGAGTCTCTGCTGCTTTGAGCAAGCAGTAATATAGATGCTCCTTCAGTCTGGTGCTTTGCATATACACACTAGCTGCGGGAGCAGAAGATCTGCCTCCCATGTCTCTCTCTCTGGATGTAGTTCAGTTGGAAGGCAATATTCACATGCATATATTTTCCAAATCACATGTACATGCTGTATTATCAGGACTCCCATGCACATTAATAATGCACAAAAATACACAGAAATAAGCATGGATTCAGCCATGATGTAGATTAGATGAGACAAGAATGGACCACATAGAAAACAGGAAAAAAATCAGCAAATGGTTAGTCTGATTATGGCCAGTTTTCAGAACATAAAACATGGTATCGATTTTTTTTATTAATCTTTTATTAGTAGGTTAATTACTTTACCTGTCACTGAAGCTGTCGTTTATAAGAGTCTCTGAAGTGAATTCTCTGAAGAGTTTTGAAGGAAGAGAAATATGAAGCCAGCTATTGGAATAGCCTGAAAAAAGCTTCAGAGATGGATGTGGAGACATGGATGGGGCTCAGCAGTTCTGTAAGGAAAAATACCCGAGATATTATATAACTCTCAGGGATCAAACACAGGTACAAGAAACAGTTTCCCAGGTTAACACACCTGTAACGGAACAAAAAAGAGAGAGAGAGAGAATTTGTTAGCCCTGGAAAGGTGACATAGTGATCTGGAAAAACTGCTTTCACTACCTAAGCTAGCTCAGGTGTTTTCATGCAGCCCTGTAAATACCATCCAAGCCAACAGGCTGAACTGAGAAAGGACCATGACCAGGGACCAGAGAAAAGACCATAATATTAATCAGAGAAAAAAAGGCTATTAGGAGCTGGTTCAAGTGAAATGACTACTTTTGCAGCTGACCTTGGAAACCACCGTAGGGAAATGAAGTGGGTTATTGGCAAGTTAGTGGAAAGGTTTATTTGCTAATTACACAAGTTCATTTATCCCGAGCATTTTGCAAAATACTCTGCCTAACCCACTTTCTGGGCTGCTGCAGATTGGAAGTATGTGATTCCAAAATGGTTTAGTGGGGTTCAGAGGGTGTTCTCACAAGACACAGAGCTTGCAGCTCTCTGTTACCACATGACTACAGACAGTTGACCTCCAACTATCTGCTCAAAGAGATCTCCCCCTGCTCTCCTGTTCCTCAGCTTTCCCAGGGCACTTGAGGAGACCTTGACAGACATCTCAGTAACTGTGAGGTTCTGTAAGGAATGTGCCATCACACAGCTCAGCCCTCCTCAGGAGACAGTTTGAAGGCACAGGATGTCCATGGCAGCTCCCTTGGGAACTCCATTCTTGTGTACAGTAAGAAGTATATCCAGGAGATATCCAGGGTGAAGGCAGGGAGGACTGAAGAGATGCACAGCACACAGAAGAGGTGGAAACATACAAAAGCAAAGGAAGGACCATACAAGGAAACTGTGCAGAGAGAAAGAGGGAGGGAGAGGAATTATCAGAGAAGAAGGAAAACAGAAAAACAAAGGCCAACAGGTAGATCATGTGTAACTGTGGGTAACCAGCAGCTTAGGGAAGAATAAAGTCTGCAAATAATGGGAGAAAGAGATGGTGCCATGGAATGGTTGAGTCCATGAGGAAGCAGAGGAACCAGAGAAGAATGAGCTGTCCAAGTTCAGAAAGACAACAGCAAAGGATATGTAGTGGAGGTATTTTTCTATCTCCTTGTTAGAGCAGACAAATAGCACACAAGAACTGTTCCACAGCTGAGTTGGAGATCCCAAGCCAGTGTAATCTGTATTTGAGCACAGGATGTTATATATTAGCAGATGTCCTGATTTTCAAAGGTCCTGAACTCCTAATCATAAATTTCACACCAATCAAAGGCAGCTGCTTTCCCCTGAAAAGCTGTCCTGCAACAATAAGAGTTATTTTGCTGGATTCATGATTTGGACACATCAGGCCCCAGCTAAGAGTACTTCTGGAAAAGAACAGCTATTTGGCTAGCACACAGTATGGGAATAAGGAGAGGTGAATCTGCTCTTGGAGTCAAAACTTTTCAGGTATTCTCCCAGGCAAGCTGCTCAACTTGTGGTGCCTCATACTTGTGAGATGAGAACATCTAATTCTATAATTCCCAGGAATATTGACCTAGGTGTGTGAAGTTCAATGAGGTCCTCAGAAGAAAGGACTAATTTTAAGTCCAGAGAGTTGACATTTACTTGTTTTTCCCAATCTGCTGTTTCTTAGAACTCCAAATCAAAAAAGGATGGGATGGTGCAGGCAACTGGCGATATCATTGTCACAACAGCAACATCATGGCACAGAGAGCCCCAGCTCATAAGGCAGGAGGAAGCACACGAGTTGCTGCATCAAAAAGGACTGGCAGCACATTGCACTGTGTGGATGCCAGATTCACTGCTCTCTGAAAGCTGCACTTTCAAATCCAGCATTTGCCTCATATTTGAGTTTCAGCTGACTGTAATAGGGGAAAAATATATTTTAAAAATATTCTAAGTCTTGAGACTTTGTATTGCTCTTGATTCTTGCTGCACAAGGAGGAAATCGGGAATTTTGCATTGAAATGCCACTGAAGTGTTGGTCTGAACTTAGCCTTCTCTTGGCATTCTGGCTGTTCCTGCCTTTGTAAAAACTATCAGGCAAGGGTTTGTTTCTTTGTGAGAGATTTAATGAAGCTACAGACATCCATTTTAGCCAAAGTGATTTCATCTGTTTTTCCTCCAAGGCTGCCCAGCTGAAGAGTTATCATCAGAATTATTCTCATCCCACCTGTCAGTCACTGGTTGGTGAGCAACCTACTGTTCACTTCTTCCAGACCCTCTCCAGACTAACAAACATAAAACAGTTCAGATGTTGATCAGAAAAAAATAGTATAAATAAAAACTGTTAGACAAAATAAAAACTCAAGCTACTCTTCAGAGATCTGTACATATTTTACTTCACACCGAAGGTATTTAAGAGAGAATATACAGACTACTTCCTGACTTCTGGGGATGTTGAGATTCAGACTCATGGTTTGGCCTCATTTTTAGCCAGGATAGCACAGCTACAGGATAGAGGTAGAATTGCTTACAGATCCAATTACAGGACTGAAAGCCAGGAAACTATGAATATCAATATTATCACCAGAATTTTCCCTTGTAAATCACTTAATTTCAATGCCTCCTCTTTCCTCTGTCTGTATGAAGACAGACAGACTTGCTTACTTTTAAATAAGTCTCATAGTTACTGGCAGAGAATCCTTTAGCCCAAAGTCAGATTTGATTCTTGACCACTTGTCAGCAGTCGAATACGTAAATTACCAAGATTAGAAAGAGCAATTTCAAGGCAAGAGAGGACCTGTTTACAGGTTCTGAAGAAGCTTTGGAGAAGCCCAAACAAGTTCAAGATTGATCTTGTAGGCAGAGAAATCCTTTTCTTACCAGCTTGAGATTTATGTTCTTTGTGTATCACTGGAACAGAGCTGGAAGCATTTCCCTTCTGTCATTTGGGAGTGCAAAAAAAGTTGCATGAAAAATTGCTCATTTGACAGTCAAAACATTCCTTTCAGCACTGAGAATCATAAGAAACATTTAGTAAAGACATCCTAAGAAACGGAAATATTTCACTTATTTACATAGGGCATTATTTCAGAACAGAAAAACTAAATGAGGGTCGATATAAGGCAATATGCCCTTAGTCTTTAACTCCCATGGGGTATTACAAGGACTTCATGCACGGACCATCATATTGCAAGCTTAAATTAAGATCAAAAATCTGCAGAATAAAAAAGAAAAAAAGACAAAGAACAATATTTTTTAAAAATATGCAAGCTTCTCACCATCCATTTTTATCTAGTGAGAGACTAGCTCAAGAGATGTGATAATGTACCTGATGTGCTCAGTACAGAATGTCTGAACTGGTAATCAAAATAAGTCAAATGCAGGGGGAACTTTTATAAATTCTTAATAACATAAAATTATTTGGTAAGATTCATCACTTTTAAAGGATATGTTACAAAGTGACTTTCCTTGATGTAAAGTACAGCTAAAAGCAGATATTTGATCAGTGTAAAAACATGGGTCATCATTCCACCAACATCAGAGACATCCTGATTTACTTAGATCAGTTGCCCTGCCAAAAGATGTGTCTTCAGGATGATTAGGTCCTGTATGCAAGAGAAGCAGCCAACTGCATTTTCATTAAGATCCCTAAATGAAGCGGGAAGATCAGGATGATGACGCTGGAAATTGTGTACAGCTGATTTAAATCCTAGTAACATTTGCTTAGGAGTGAAAATAACTGTAGAAGCCAAGTTGAAACTAATGGGGAGTTTGTTTCAAAAATTTACTTTTCATCATGTAATGTTATATTTGCAAAGATACAGTCCAAGTGTGGAATACCAGTGGGGTGTAAAAGTCCCCTTGCACATTCGGAGAGGGACCCATCTCACACCAATGCAATGTAAACAAATATAAAACACATAACAGTGCAGATCTCTTGTTTATTTAAATGAGCTGTATTCCAAACCACAGAGAGGTAGTTAATAATTCTGAAAAGACAGCCTAGAGAAGGAACAGAATTAAACCCCAAAACAAGATATGCTCATCACCTATTGGAGAAGTGTTTGATGAAAAGATAGACTGGTTTCTCCAGCAGCGTTGGAAAAAGACATAGGCATTAAAATAAAAAGCAATATCCATGATGAAAAACATAAGCAAAAAGTAAGAGATTATGTTCTAGTCCCAGATGAAGTATTTAGAAAACAGACAAAACAGCATTTTGTGATACACATAATTGCTCCCAAAAGGCACAAGCAGAATGTGAGGTTACAAAATCCCCCCAGAAATACAGAAAAGCTGAGAGGAGACATTGCTGAGAGTAATAAAGTATATGCAGTAATCACTGCCCTTAAGAGCACAGATGTCCAGAAACAGTCCAGAACATTCCCAATTTATTGGGGGCAACACCTCCTGTTTTCCAGGCCTTCAGAGGGCCCCCAGTAGCTTCTACCTCAGCCAAGTTCATGTAAAATTATTAAAGAAAGTGAAAAAAAAGATTAAACTGGAAATAAAAGGTGAGTTGGAGAGTCCTTAGAATAAATCAATAAATGAATATTAAGCAGTCACTTGGGTTAGAAAATACATATTCAAGATCTCCAAAACAAAGATGTTACTAAGTTACTGATGAAGGCCTGTAACCAAGAACTCAATTCTGCTTCAGTATCTGAAGAAAGAATAGGCAAAAAATGTGAAAATATTGGCGTGTTTCCCAAGGGCTCCATAGAAGATTGAGGGAATGAGAAAGGAAGGAAACCTGACCTCTGCAGCAGATAAATTGCTAGAAACTGAAATAATGGATAAAATTAGTAAACACATATAAATATGCTGGTTTTGGGGAAGGATCCAGCAGTTTCTGCAAAAAAGATTCACGCCTCACAAGTTTGTTGAAGTATTCAATGAGCATATGGACTAGAACAGTACTGGGTCAACAGTGTGAACATCTCCACTTGCAGTGAAGCCAAGCATTCCCAGAATAAGAAATCAGTAGCAGAAATCAAACTGAACAATTCGTTTTCCCAATGGAAAAAGGTTTCAAGCATGTTCTTCACTATATTCATAAACAACCTGGGAAAGCAGTACAAGTGAGGTGTCAAAGTTTGCTGAGGATACAGCATTGCTCAGAGCAGCCAAAGCTGAAGCTAATTGTGAAGAGCAGCTGAAGGATGTCATGAACTAAGATGAAACTCGGTGGTGGTGAATGGCAACTCACACATGTGGGGAAATAGAGCACTAGTTACAGGTACACTGTGATCAGCACTGCTCAGGAGAGAGATCTTGGAGTTACTGTGAATATTTATAAAAGGTCACCTCAGTGTCAACTGCTGTCAGAAATGCCCAGAGGGGCTTTTAGGAATTGCTAGAAAAGAAAATGAGAGAAAAACAGAATGAAAAAAAAATCCATCTTGCTGCATGAATTCACAGTGCCCCTGCATCTTGAATACTTCTAGTCTCTATCTTAGAGCACAGAATGCATAGAAAAGTTATAAATAGGGGTGGAATAGCTGGCCATAGGCACAGGAGAGCTTTTTTTGCAATGAGGAATGAGACTGTAGCTCATCAGACTGGAAAAAAAGACAGCCAAAGAGGGATGTGATAAAGTTTACAAAAACATGAATGGTATTAAGAAGGTGAACAGGGAATGATTATGTTAATACACAGAGTTGGGGGTACTCGATGAAATTATCAGATAGAAAAATTTTTTTTTAAAATTATTCTTCATGCAACACTAATTCTGATATTTGCTGTCACAGGGTGCTGTGAAAGCCAGAAGTATAAATGGGTTCAAAAAGGGATTAGAAAAATTAATGGAGAAATAAATCTATCAGGGACTATTAAATACAATGCAGTCAGAAGTTTAGAAAGTTTCTGAAGTCCTGACTGCTGGTATCTCAGAGGGTAAATCTTTGGGGTGCCTCTAATTTTCAGAAGGTGATGCTGTTATTGCTTTATGTTATGGCTCCTCTTCAAAGCTCACCAGTAAATCTGGGGTGTCTCTTATGCTAAGCGTGTACTCACATAATAGAGATGTTCTCTGTCCTCAAAAATACATCCTCTGTGGGGACAAAAGCTCTGAAAGTCAGGATACTCAGCTCTAATTTGCTGCTGAATCTGAGGAAACACAACTCTGGATTTTTTTTCAAGCAAGTGTCATTGCTTGTGCCAGGTAATCAGAAATGATGGGATGGGATAAAGGATAGCAAGATCTTGTAAAGGGCATGGTTCCTGACAGTGCCAATAGGATGCATTTCGTTTGGACTTACTCTAAGAAATAAGAGAAATAATCAACCCATAGGAATGCTTCCCACCATAATACCTGAAGTAGCAGGTTTGTAGTTCAACAGTGTGAATGAAGAAACCAGATCAGGTCAGGACTGGTTGATGCCAAGTGAGCCATGGTTTAGTGCACAAAGTGGACTCAATTGTGGTTAATACACCAAGATTTAAGGACTCTATGAAGTGACTTAGATGCTCCTTCTGTTATGCACAGGAAACCATGCAAAGCCATTAGCTCTCAGCTCAGAGAGCAGGATCTGAGTGCAGCAGCTTCCAGCAGGGACACTTCTACCCACCATCAGCTAACACTGGACAGGCTTCACTGAGCATCAGGATTTTCTCTCTGACTACACCCAAGTGAAGGCAGTGCTGCTAAGGATAGGAGCAGGCCCTTCCTCACTTTAGTTTGTCTGCGTTGCAAGGCAATACTTCTTCTGTTCCAAAGATGGAAATCATTAAAGGCAGTAAACAAATAAATCATGATAGAAGACAATGGAGAAATCAGAATCTTTCTTCAGTCTCAGGTCCATTTACATTTTCAAGAGAAACTTGAATTCACATGGATAAAAGTAGTATATTGAGAGAAACTGCAGCTAATACAGAGCATGAGACATTAACAGAACTTGTATTGCCATGCTGCTTTTCATCCCCTGTCAGCATAGAGTGTCTCATAAGAGAAAAAAGGGGTGGCCTCAACTCGAGTCCTGTGTGCAGTTTTGAGTACCACAACATAAGAAGGATATAAAGCTATTAGAGAATGTCCAAAGGGCAATGAACATGGTGAAGGATCTAGAGGGGAAGCCACACAAGGAGTGGCTGAGGTCACTTGGCTTGTTCAGCCTGGAGGAGACTGAGAAAAGACCTCATTGCAGTTACAACTTCCTCGTGAAGGAAAGAGGAGGTGCAGGCACTGACCTCTCCTCTGTGGTGACAGGACCTGAGGGAATGGCCTGAAGCTGTGTGGGCAGGTTTAGGTTGGATATTAGAAAAAGGTTCTTCACCCAGAGGGTGTTTGGGCACTGGCACAGGCTCCTCAGGGAACTGGTCGCAGCACGAAGCCTGACAAAGCTCAAGAGGTGTTTGGACAATGCTTTCAGGCACAAGAGTATTGGGGGTGTCCTGTGCAGGGCCAGGAGTTGGAATTTGATGATCCAAGTGGGTCTCTTCCAACCCAGAATATTCTGTGATCCCAGATACCCTCTTTCCAACTCTCTCATATATGAGTGAATGTGAACTATTTGTACATCTTCCTTGTGCATGAACACACTTCCTTGTGCATTTAAAAATATTCATGCAGGACAATCATTGCATTCACCTGAAGGTTTTGATTGCAATTTCAGAGTTGTATCTGAGTGTTTTGGAAGCATACAGCCAGATCACAGGCACAGCACAGCACAGAGCAATCTATAAGGGTCCCAGCTGCAGCAGGAGAGCCCATAGAGATGGATAAGAGAATACTTCTTACTGTACCCAAGAATGGAGTTCCCAAGGGAGCTGCCATAAATATTTTCACTGTAAGACTTTGACCCTTATATTTTTACACCCTTCAGGGTGAGTATCCCCACAAAATGCATTGGGAAAAAATGGCATTTTTGCAAAGAAAGCATAAGGAATTCAGATTTAGAGTGTTACATTTCAAAAGCACATTTCATATCAGGATAGGTCTGCTTCCATTAGGGAAAAGGACCCCATTTTACAGGGAAAGCTCATAAGCCAAGCTGGTGTATGTGGTAGAGAAAAAATAAAGAGGCCTATTTTCAAGTTCAAAACATCATACAAAAGCAAGGTCATGTTTCCAGCAGTTTTGCTGGGTTTAGGTTACATCCAGTTCCAACAATGCTATACATATCAGACTTTAAAATAATACCTCACTTGATCTTACTCAATAGAAAAGACAAACCACATAAAACAGGTGTTAGACAGCAATGCAGCCTCCCCATAGTTATCTGGTTTACAAACAGCAAACTCTTTAGCCCTGTTATTGTTCTCTCATTTGCCACATTCTAGCTCCAAAAGGCACTCTAGTTCTCTAAATTGTTAGCAGCTTTTATAGCCAAAGATAAGTATCCATCACTTTTAATTTTCATCGTTGCATCTGTTTTGTCATTTAGCTGCAGCAGGTTGTATTACAATGATTAATGAGGAAATGGATACAAACATTTTTATTTCAAATAGCAGCTCTCGGACAAGATCTGGAAAACAGAACCAAGCCATATGATTGTAAAAAAATAAATAAATACACACACACACAAAACTAAACAAGTGGGCATTGTGCCACTATCTGTGAACACCCTAGAAATGCAAATATCTCTAGAAAGAAAGAAAAAGGTAAATTTTTCACATTTGCCCATGTGATGGTTTGTTTGCCTGTTTTTGTTGGAGGGGGGTGTTTTGTTTTACAATTAATTTGGCCCCTTTTATTTCACATAAATGTCCAGCTCAAGTGTGGCACATCAACAAATGGGTTCATTTATCTTTCAGGGAAAAGCCAAACACTGCATTTCTATTCAGAAAAAACAGCATATAGAAAATGTTCTGCTAATAGCAGAGGCCTTTAGCATTAAAAATAATAATTTTTATTGCTATCTCTGGGACATTTGCCGTAAACATAGTTCATCTGTAATTATATTCAAAAAAAGTATTACAGTTACCTACAAACCTTAAAGTCAAAAAATATTTTACAGTTCCTGCTGGATGGAGAAAAGATTGTGAGTGCTTTTTGCAGAAAGCAGAAAAGTCTTTCTGATTAAACCCCCTTTAGAACAATCCTTCAATTCAGAAGAATTAATTAATTTCCTTAATATTGGTATTATATTCACTTAGTTGTAAGATTTTTCTAGGAAAGCAATAAAAATTATAAAAATATAGCCACATGAAGGACCTATTCATCTAACAAACAAAATGTGAAAAACACAGATGAAGACTATAATATTAGACTGAGATAAATAATCTGGCTGGAGACCTATTAGATTCTACACTTTCATGTCAATGAAGCATTTAGCCTACCGATGTATTTTTGCCTACTCTGCCAGGCAGGGCTCAGGCTCTGCAGGAGAATACAGCCATGGATCTCTGCAGGAAGAGAAGACCTTTTTTTCCAAGTAAAATGTTCCCTAACTCTGCAAGGGAGGTTGGCAGTAGATCTCAAACTCTGGTCTGTCTTTTTAATACCCCTACAATAGCTCAGTTGGATTGAGACCAGCTGTTGGTGCATTACCATTTGTAAATGCTTAAAGCAACTACTCCTTGTTTTCTTGGCAACATGTACTGTGAAGGGAAAAAAAAAAAAAGAAAGCACTTTCATTCAGACATTAAGAATTGCTAGATGCCAGCTTTGGCTTACACAAGCTATTGTTTGCACAGCTCCCTTCAACAAGTTTTCACCAAAAAAAAAAAATCCTGTAGAGATAAATTGAGCCCCTAAAATTCTGATTTACACCATCCACTTCATTGGAAACAAGATTTCTTTTTGTAATCCAACCATTTAAGGTCACAGGTCTTTCTGAGTTTCACTTTCCACAACAACCCCACAAAATCAACCAGATTGTCTTAGGAATGAAAATTATAACTTTCTTACTCACTGTTTAAAAATAACAGTGATTTTTTTTTCCTGCTAATATAAGCATAAAAAAGAGATCTAAAATCAGAGTTTCAGCATATGGAAGCTTGGGTGCAGGGGGAAAAGAAAACAAAAATTACATTGGCATTATACTTCAGCATTCGAGAAATAACTGAGAGTCTCAAAATACCAGATTGATAGATTGGGTTGCCACAGTAAAAAGAGCCTAGTCACAGTAGAGAACATACACCAACATTTTTTATGATTATTATTGTTGTTCTTGTTCAGATGAAAACAGCTCCAGTGACCTTTCATTGCCTCATCCTTTCCAGCAACCCCTACTAGAGCTTGGTGTACTGGAAGTGTCTAAGCATGAATGTGAGCATCTTGGTGGTTGCAGCTGCTAGTACAATAGGATTAATTTGCCATCCACCAACTCTAATGCCCTTCTGTTTCATCTTCTTTCCCCACCAGGGGCAGTGGTGACAGCATCTGTTCCACTGTTATTTTAGTGGCGCCTTTCGTGCTGTTATAGTTAAGGGTCTGTCAGCATTTCCATTACACACATACACACACACACATGCATTTCTTGAGGAAAGGGACAGCTCAAATCAGCCTCCAGAAAAAAAAGAGAAAAAAAAAAGAGAAGACTGAATGCATTGGGGTTGACAATGGTATGAGTGTGTCATAAGAAAGAATTTGTATGTTTGGTTTTATGGTATTATTTGTGAAACAGAAATGGAGATACAAGAGGTTCCAAGTAACGTATTTTGCATTTAGCAATGGTAAATACTGGTAAAAGTTGATTTGGATTGTTCTATGATGACGGAGAAAGCTACAATGCCAAAAAGAAGACAAAGGAAAAAAACCTAAACCAGATAATTGTTCCCTAGCAAGCACCTTCTTTTAGGTAATTCATTTAGATGATAGGATACTACTTTAAAAGCATCTCAGACAAGATTCAATGAACAGCCCAGCAATTGTGGGTGACCAACTCTAAGTATATAGCAGGAGCCTCAGATGTCTAAGTTGAGAGTGGAAATCATAGAGTCAGAATGGTCTGGGTTGGAAGGGACCTTAAAGATCATCTCGTTCCAAGCCCCATGCTATAGGCAGGGACACCTTCCTCTAGACCAGATTGCTCAAGAGCTGCATCCAGCCTGGCCTTGAACACTTCCAGGGATGGGACATCCACAGCTCCTCTGGGCAACCTGTTCCAGTGCCTCACTACCCTCACAGAAAATAACTTCTTCCTACTATCTAATCTAAACCTACTCTCTTTCAGTTTGAAGCCATTCTCCCTTGTCCTGTCCCTACATGCTCTTGTAAAAAGTCCCTCTCCATCTTTCTTGTAGGGTCTCTTCAGGTACTGGAAGGCCGCAATTAGATCTCCCCAAAGCCTTCTCTTTTCCAGGCTGAACGAACCCAGTTCTCTCAGCCTTTCCTCACAGGAGAGGTGCTCCATCCCTCTAATCTGCTTAGTGGCCTCCTCTGGACTTGCTCCAACACATCCATGTCTTTCTTGTGCTGAGGACCCCAGAGCTGGACTCAGTACTCCAGGTGGGGTCTCCCCAGAGTGGAGTAAAGGGACAGAATGAGAAAAGCATGTTTTCTGCAAACAGTCAAGAACACAAAGAGGTAAAGAACACCCACTGCCAGGAGTGGTTTGAGAACCTAAGGTGGGTGTTCCCAGCCCCTCTGATACATGTGGGATATAAAGCATAACACTCTCTGCAGTCTGCAAGACACTGGCTCATCCCACTGTTGCTTTGTGGGAGCTGTTGCCCACAGGCACATCTGACTTGTGAGCTTTGCTTTCTATCCACAAAAGGAACAGAAAAAAAGCAAGTGCTGGGGCAATTAGAGAACAGCTTATTTCATCATGAAAATCCTCTGGAAGATGGAAGACGTGAGGTTAAGCAACTCAGGGCTGCTTCACAGACTCCGCAGGTGATTTTTCTCCTCAAGCTATCCTCAAGACTGTCCACGTGAGATTATAGTGAATGCGCAGGTTTCCACCTAGTCCAAGAGAACTTTGAACTAGCAGAACTCACCTGAATTCTCAAAATAAACACCCTCTTCCTTGGCATGCTTCACTGCTGCAGACAGATATGACTTCTGCAGCAGAAGGTAGGAATTATGTTTTTCCAGAGATCTCTCAAATTCACAGAAAATTTAGAAGGTCAGCACAGGTCTTTCGTAGCATCAGAGTACTCACCATAGGATTGATATAATCTGTAATGCCAGATGTGAGTCTCCCCCTAGTCCTACCAACACACTACCATTTACAGCACTTTCTGCAAATCTCTCCAGCATTTTGAAGTAATAGTGATGATTTGTCTGGCAAAATATTCAGACAAAAGAGATTCAGAATTAATTGGGGATTTTCAAACTCACAGCATACTAGGAGGGTAAAGAAAAAAAACAATTAAGTAATTAATTTGGAGGCAAGGCTCTGAAGCCACGCAGATTTCTTTAGTCACGATGATGGTGAGCACAGTCCAGTCTCTGTGATGCAAAATGGATTAATAACATGATGTTTCTTTTTCAAGTTATATTATCAAATACCTAGGTGTCCTTTGTCACATCACTTAACTGCTCTGCATTTCAGCATCCTCATCTGTGAAATGGAATAGGTAATTAAACACTCATGAATGCTTTGGGACTCTTTGGTGGAAAGAATTATTATGGTGTCTTATTACTGTGAGACAACATGCAATTGTCTCAGGTCTCTGTAACAGCTGAGCCTAAACAGAAAAGGAAGAAAAATCTAAAAGCTCAGCTGAGATCTTCTGCCGAATCCTCTGCAAGATGCAACTACTACTTCAGTCCGTTTTCCATGCTGGAGAAATTGCTCTGAGGTTGAACACAATGTGAAAAAATTATCAGGTTGTGGAACTTTCAAAACTAGCACTAGAAAGGATAAAAGAAATAACATGTGTCCCAGAAATATTACATCCATGAATGGTAGGAATATTTAAGAAATTACTGAAAAGAGGAAACTCAAAAGAAGAACACACAATATACAGCCTTCCCCTCAGAAAAAAAAACACCCTAAAAGCAGCAGAAACCCACTCCCCACTGTATAGACCATTTCCCAAAAGCTCACAGCAATGAAAAGCATTTTATATTGCCCCAAATCATGCCAGCAGAGAGATCTAGGTGGCTACTGCCCACCTCACAGCACTGAAAAAGCAAGTGCCCGGTGGGTATCATTCTCCATTATCTCTCAAACCTTTGCCACCAGTGTACAGATAGAAGCGACGGAAAAATGAAAAGTGTGTATATTGTAAGCGTTGGTTAAACAACCCCACAGTAATTCTTATTTGCTGGAGGTTTTAGAGAGCAGATGTAGGATTGGCAGGGGCTGGGAGCTGGCTATATTGTTCTAGCACATTTAGAGCCAACACAGAAAGAACACGGAAAGCTGCATTTTTTTGTGTGTATGCATGTGAATGTCTGAGTGTACGTGCATGTGTGTGTGTTTGCCTTTTGCCATCGGCTCATCTAAGGTTTCTTGGATTCACACTGACACATAACAAAAAAAAAAAGCTAGGTTGGTTCTCTTCCAAAAGAAATATGACTTATATCAGCTGCTGCATGAGAGTCTCTCAATTGCCACTACTAAGCTGCCTATTTTGCAGTAGCAAGTGGCCATGTGCTGTAACACACTGATTGCCTGCTTTGGTGGTATCGGTTGCTAGAATAAGGGCAAACAAATGGGGAACCAAATATAAAAAGCAGCCAGCAGCACTGAAGAAGCATTACAGCTGCCAGGCAATAACTTAGATAGTTACAGCTGCCATCACCTAGTTCACGCAAGCTTTTTAATATCTTTTGGCAGCGCTTGGTGTCACAGCACAAAAGGAAAGTTGGCACTTCCTAGCATACTTTGTTTGACATAACTGTAGGCAGAACCCAGCTGATACCTTCATCAATGTGTGTGTGTTTGCTCTTAAGGTACGTTTTAGCAGATCAAACATTGTTTTTCTCTTTCTGTTGCACACACCACTGTTAAATCATAGGTTGGGAACCACACCAGATAAATGGGAAAGAGCTCACTAAGCTGCAGCACATGGCCAGTCCCAGCAGCACCTCAGATAAGGAACACAAAAAACCCTAAAAAAAGAGAAAAATACAGTACAGCAGGAGGGGCTGTAGAGGGAGGTTTAAAAAAAATAAATATACTGCTTTGCCAAAATGTTCTCCTGCCTCGCCAGTAGCAGCAGCAGCCTCAGAGCCGGGCCAGATTCTCTTCTCCATTTACCGTACTTATAAAAAACCCACAAGCACAAACACATAGACCATCACATACACATAATTAAAGCATCGACATCCCTTACTGTGATTTACAATCCACACCACCAGAAGTACACAGGCGCTCCCAGGATTTCATCAATGTCTCATCTGGTGCTCTTGGCAAACCCAACCTCTTCCTTAGACACAGCGCATGCTGCACCTCGTTCTCTCAGAAATGGGGATGCAGAGCTCTTCCCCTTATGTGAACTAGGGAAGACAAGCACTAAATGTGTCAGCACTGGGTGATTTGCTGCTGTGGGACCTCATTTTGCAGGAGATTAATAAAAGACTAGCCTGCAGCATTGACTCTTGAGACTGCTTTCTATCATCATGAGCTTTCCATGTGGCCCACGAATTTGGGTTACAATATTGTACAAGGAACAGGACAGCCTCTGCATAATGATATTATTTTACAGCTCTTAAAAACAAATATACAGAGGGAGAAGACTCTGCCACCAGGCGCTTCCATTGACCATGAACAAAACAAGCCCATCAGCCTCTACCTGAAATCAGCCCAGGGTTCTAATAATTGAGTTCGTTTATTTGTAATTCATCCCATTAAATAAATGCACTTATTTTTCAGGCCTCTGGAACTTCAACAGCATCAAAAAGCTACAGTATTGAAATGAACAGCTTTACAAGAATTTTTAGGTGTAACACCACCATGAAGAGTAGCAATTAAGCTGATAGGAGGAAAAAAAGGAGAGAGCAAATATCAAATATCAATATCTCCATTTGAAAATTAGGAAACTCAGGCACGTGAATGTGAGATGGTTGGTCCAAGCCTGACCCAGACAACAGGGACAGAAGGTTGATCATCCTCAGTTCACATTCAACACCTCACCCCTACAACCCAATTGCACCACTGAACAACAGTGTGAAGTGGGCTTCCCTTCAGGGAGAAGAAATGGAGTACTGCCCCAATCTGTCTGCAGCTCCATGGAAGCTGAGGGCTTTTGCTGAATCCAACCCCAGAAACACCAAAGGGACATTAAGGAAGTGCTTGCATGTTTTCCTAACACACTGTATCTATAGTGGACATTCTTTAGGTAAGCCAGATATTGACAATAAAATGTAAAGGCATGTCAAGAATCACACCAATATGAATTATTTATTTGAAGCTAATCTAGGAACAAACTGTTTTAGTGGCTACATACGGTACAAGTGAACTGACTGTGGCTAGGAACTGATAAAATGCATATGGTGGCACATGGGAAGGACAAGAAGTGTTTCTTTGGGACCCTAGGTGATCCTTTTCTTGTAGCAGAAAAGAAAAGCCGATCCATAAAACAGGCATATGTCCCCCCAGAATGGTCCAGGCTATGAATATATTTTGGAAGCTCCTAATACGCTGCATAAAGAAACAATCATTCATGTACATGCACATGAAAGGACAGTCCCAGATTTACAGCCACCCACCAAGGTAGAACAGGTGGCTGTAATGTAGTAAAAATGTATTGCAAGGAACTTGTCATGAATTTTAAAAACAAAGACGCCTACAGACATAATAAAATTGATGTGACATTCAGTTAAAGCTAAAGCTTTCACCTATCTTAATAAAATGACAATGCAGGGGAATTCAAGGAAAGGGACCATTCCCATCAGCCCTCACAGAACAAAGTGTTTCAGTCAGTTTGTGCAAATAATGTCATTGCTCTCATCAATGGCATGGCTTACACCTGCTACATGGGTAGGAAATCAGGACCAAAGACACCCAACAAAATCACCCCAGACAATTGCTGTGGCAAAGAAATGCCTCAAGGTCCCGGCAAAGAAAGCCAAGTCCTTTCCTTCCTCTACCACAGGATACTACATCTTCTTTTCCTTGATTATTTTAAACATTTCAGGGGAGCTAATTCCTACTGTTAGCCAAGAATTGCTTCCTCCTTCCTTGATTGTATTTTTAGTGGCAGCACATTAATTTGGAAATCCTAGAAATCCAAGTCACTTCTCACTAGCTTGGGCACAATAAACTGACAGATTCTCCTGAGAACCCAAAAAACTAAAGTGGGAAAAGAAAGAAAATCTAGATTTAAATTTTGCAGGCAAGGTATATCCACCTCTATTAAGATGTGGATCAACAAGTTAGCCAGTCTGATAGTAGTTTACCATATCTTTTAACTGGGGGGAAAAAACGGGTCAGGTGCCATGGGATAGAGAACAGAAAGAGACTGGGATAAAGAATGAAACAAGGATAACAAATTATAATAAACTGGTTTCCTTGGTAACTATATTTATAACTCTAATGATGTTGCTATTCTTTTAGTAATGAACGGAAAGGTTTGGTACAAAGTTATATAATTCAGGCATACAAACCAGCATCTGTTCCATTGGTACAGCTGAATCCATGCCTTAACGGAAGACAACGAACATCAAAAGATTTGTAAATGCTTTTAAACAGCTTCCAAATGTTTATAAACTTTCTCCTAAGGACAGGTGAGCTCATAATGCTGAATTTCTATCCCCACATCTGTGCTTGGCTGTATGTAATTACCTCATGATCTTTGTGCCTGGAATAACACTCCAGCTTGAGAGACAGTGGGCACAGGGGCAAAGGAGAGAAAGAGGAAAAAAAAAACAATTGCGAAAACCTTGGGAATGAAATTTGCATTGCTGAGCACTTAAATGCATGTGACCTTTACCAAATGTTGCCATACTTGTACGTGGCATCCTGACTGCTTCCAAATACTATGTTGGTAAACAGCCCTTTCATTTTGAAAATGTACTTGAATTTCCACTACTTTCATCTGAAAATGAGGTCTACTGATACCTCTCGCTGTCATTTTAACCATTTTGAGAGGTTCACTGAAATTCCAGTATAAATTACACCTGTCTTATAAAGGGTCCCCACAAGGAGTCACTCTAAAGAAGTAACTGGGGGCAGCACCTAAATGAAGGTTGTGGGCACCCTGTTGTTAAGAATCTGTGATCCTGAGAGCAGGTCAGGTACAGGAACCGGCTTCCTCCCACCACATGTTCCCGGCTTTTCCCCCAGTGAATTCCAGGGCTGGAGGACAAGCATAGCTGATGTTCAGTTTGCACTTGGAAAGACATAATCCTTCTGATGAACTACACTCTGAGTTGGGGGCTGCCTGTGTGCTAGAGTGTGTGAAATGCAAGCCTCCCTTGCCTGACTGAGGCAGGCTTTTCAGATGGTGCTCAGCACTGACTAATGGAAGCACTACAGCTCTAGCATTATAATGCTCACAAATTTTACCCTCTGCTGTCTCTTTAGGCCATTGCCCCAAAGGCTTTCATGTTCCTAAAGCTGTCATTTAAAACATTTGTGAATCAGGATGTGTGGACAATAGAAGAAGCTGGTAGAGCCAGGGAGTGCAGATGTGAAATAATTTAATCAACAGCAATTTTTCCATTTACTTCAATGGGCTTTGGATCACCCGCCTCATGAGTGGAACATGTATTGAGGAGGAAGCAACCCGAGCCAGATAAAGAGCCAAGATACCAAAGTAACAGAGTTCCACCAAACAAGAGAGTCCACAGCAGCTGCAGCTTGAGATGTATGATGTAAACACAGATCTAGACTCAGCTAGCAGACTGGGAAAAGGATTGAAGAGAAAACAGAAAATAAGCGAGGATTTAGCCATCAAAGAACAGAGCCATATGAGTTACTACTAAGAATTTTTTTGTGGTAGGAAATGTTACATAAAGTACTAGCAATATTCATAGCACTTTACCGAATTTATCTGATGAGGAAATGAAGGCACAAAGAAACAAAGTGAAAACCTCAGAATACAGATTTTTTGCCAAATCAGAAAAAAAAAAAAAAAGCCTGACGCTTTTTATTCCCTGTATGACATAAGTATCAGGCTATGATACTCATTGTAATAGTTATATCACACTGTGGTGCTGAGATCATTGTGTGCTAGTTGACAATGCTTGCCCTAATTGGTTCCATTAAGTAATAAAATAATAATTGCACCTCAGATCATTGGCAGTTCAGAAATGGCATTTCGAAGCACAAACGGTGGTGTGTCCCTGTGCACAGTTCAGTGCTGAAATGGTTAACACCATGTATTATGTGTCAGTAATGAAAACTAGCACTCAAGCAAGGAAATTCAAAGCTAAGGCTGACACATCATCGTTAACGCAGCCCTTTGTGCTTAGCTACCACAGGAGTCTTGGAGCAGCACATGGTGTTGTACCCCACACAATATGTGCTACTACAATACCGCATTCACAACACAATGAATTGAGGTCAAGTGAGTGACCTTAAAAAGAGCTTTCTTTTATTTCTTTAAAGAAACACCCCATGATATGTAGGAGCCCATTAAACAAAGCTGCAAGAAGATACAGTAAACTTTAATTAGCAGTGAAGGCAATAACCTCACTTTATACTTCATAATTTCTCCCACCATGTTTTATTACATGGAACAGTCATTTTAGTACCTTTGTACCTAAGGCAGCATCCATGTGGTGTGGAAAGGGATGTGTTGTTGGATATTTATTGTAATGGGGCTTCATGTGGTTGGAGGTCAAAGTGTAGGACTTTCATTTGTACATCACTGCTCTACTATCTGCTCATGTCTCTGGGTAACCTGATGTTCAAACCTTTTGTAAGGCAATTGCTGAGGAGGTTGTTCTTATTGTTACGAGAACTTGGAGAAAGGATGCTGGGCCCTGGCTTCGGCACAAGCCCACTGTGTGACATAGGGTACTCCGCCAAAATTTTTTCTCACACTGATCTCAGAATCCTCCATTTTTAGGGGACTCAGGTGCAGCTCCTAGGGTCTGGTGTCAGAAAGCCTGGGAATCAAGTAGTTCCTATTGGCTTCTCAGGACCATTCAGAACCAAGTTTGAAAAAATCACAAATTCATCTCCTCACAAATTACCTACAACTTTGAAATGTTGCCTTTTACCTCTTTGCCCATCAAAACGTCCCACATCAAGTTGGAATTATATTTTCCTAGCAGCTTGCAGTCTGAAAGGGATACAGTTAAACTTTTCTTTGTCCCTTTTATGTTAACTATTTATCTGATAATGGGGTGCAATAACCGAACTCCTTGGGGAGATGCAGACACTATCTGCAGTTTACTGGTTGAAAACTCAATGCTTCTGGACCAGACACACAACACTGCTTGGAAAGTTATAACCTGCCTGCATGGCAAAGATATAAGCTTCAGAACACCCAGAAGTCTTTTGGCACATCAATCAATTGCATTACATTTTGCCTAGTTTCCACAATTTTGTTTCTATGCACAATTTTGTTTCTGGAAAATGCTGTCTTGAAAAGGCTCAGTCACTCAATGCAGGTCAAGCACTTTTGCCCCAGCAGACATCCACATACTTCCATCTACCTCAGAAGATTAGCCTGGTCTTATAGGTACCTTTGGAACATCTGCTGGAAGAGGCTTCCATATGAAACCATCTCCATACAACTCTCCATTTCCTATACACCGCTGCTACAGGAGGAAGACCCACCTAGCAGTAATGGCAGCATTGGATTTCTACTACGTGTTTCACAGTCTTTGCCACACAACCTTCCTTTCCTATGTAGGTGTGCTAACTACTGTGCTAGAGAGTTAGGCTATCCTTACATCCTCTTTCTATCCCCATTAATCCTGAATTTTACAGCAAGAATTGTTTTAACAAGAAGCATAAACAGTGTCTTCTCCTCTCATCCTGCCTAAGACCAGCTTGATGTGTAGGATATAATCCTGCCAGAAAAGAGAGGAAGTAATTAAAGTAGGAGAAAAGGAAAGTGAAATCAGATGTCTTAGATGAATGTACAAACCAGTAAAATATCAGACAAATTACTGCTGTCTCCTTGTTGGTTCTTGAGAGAAAAGTCAGACACGGAACTAAGACCGGGTACAGAGTGACAACTAGAGCCAGTTAAAGTCTGTGCCTGGAGGGCAGCACCTTGCAATGGCCTCTCCCTGGCCAGCTCCTGAACTCCATCTAGATTTTATAACAAATCCGCACACCTATCTTCAGGCTGCCAATCTCACTGTGGGCACTGCGTCACTGAACAAAGGTGTGACACTTGCTACTGTGACACTCAATGTTGTATCTGTGCAGTGGGGCCAAAAGACCTTGCCAGAACCAGTACAGAAAATTAAAATGTCCTGGAGGGATAAAAGATATCAACCCAAATGTCCCAGTGCCATGGCTGAGACTTAAATACCGGATCAAGCTTTTCTTCTTGGAGCTTATTCATTTTTCTTGTACACATGGTTGAAAAGAAAATTCTGCTAATAAGGGTGGAGCAATCTTCTCTAACACAATCTTCTCTAATGTGTCTGCTTTTTGATGGACTAGTTCCTGGTCCACTCAGTACTTTCTCATTATATAACTAAATTTTCCTTGGTGCTTTTCACACAACAAAGAAGCTAAAACTACTTCAGGACAAGAAGAGTTGGAAACCATAATACTGTAAAGTTACTGGGAGGCCTAAGAAGCAGGTCTTGGACCTGAATTCACTTGTTTATACAGATTTCAAGCTGACTGTGCCATTTGGCATTCATTTCTAGTTTTACGAAGAAGATTCCATTTAAACACAAAATGTCAATATTACTTCTTCTTCATAGATGTGTCAAGTATTCTGAAGTAAAAGGTCTACCCATTTCCTTCTGTCTGTCTAAAAATGTCTGGAAACAGTAACATACGTAGTATCAATGTGAAATAACATACCATAAGGCCTGATTCTCTTTCCCCACCTTTATCCATGCTGTTTAGTACCTTAATCCAGGAGGATATGACACAAAAATACTTGTTTGCTGAGAGGGACTAAGAACCTAAAAGGTAGACAGGTACATACCACCCTTTATTTGAGTTTGCTGAGGCTTTGCCCCTTGTAGAAGAGAAGAACTAGTTCTGTCCAGGTTCATAGCATAGCAATCAGGTACAACTCCTCTTGTGCGTCTGAGACGACATTCACAGTCCCTTAGGAGGAGTTTAGAAGACCACGGCCCACATGAAATAACAGGATGTGGATATACTTATGCACTACATGCTTTCCAAGATCATCTTTCCCAATATCTTTATCTACACCAGCTGAAGGCCAGAATTACCAGAGCTCGAGCATGGACACATGTGGTTCTACACAGGAGCACGTCAGGAGCTTCAGCCAGCTGGTAGCTGCACACAAACACACACAGAGCCTACAGAATATCTAGAGATATGATGCAGGTGGCTGGGAATGGGACACAGAGGTTTCTGGATTTAGAGTCCCTCTGAAGACTGTTTGCTCTAAGCAGAGCTGACATCACTGAATCTACTCACAGGTCTGCCCTGGCACAGAAGCTTGAGTGATACCTTGAAATCGCAGGTTTCTGCACGCCTTCAAAATAAAATGTTTAGGACAATATTATGATGTGTGAGTAAAGCAGAAAGGCACTTTTAATAATGTGCTCTCCATCACTCCAGTTGGTGTTACTTAGTCCAAATGCAGTTACATACCACAAACTGTGATATATCCCCACCAGTGCTGCACTGAGAAGAATGTTTCCCAGAGCACTATGATTACTTCAATGAAAGGCACAGTCAGCGTTCTAAAAAGGGAGCCTTGAGGTTTGAGAAGAGAAGAAAACAAGAAATGTAACCTGTAGATGCTAAGTGTTTACATCTCTTCATCTAAACAGTTCTTTTGTAGAAGTCCTCAAATCTTTCTGCTGCAAGTTGTTCAAGGATTAAAAAGAGTAAGGGAGGAGAAAATAGGGAAATACATATGATGCTCCTTTGCCTTTTTTTCATTCCTCCTGACAAAATACAGCTGAAACCCTCAGTAATAATAATGGGTGAGATATTAATAGTCTTTTTTTCCAGTTCTGTCACTGGTAGGGCTGTGGTGCTGTTTGACACCACCTGACAGAAACATTGCAAGCAGCACCTAGAATAAAACTGGAGGATTTATACAATTTGTCTCAACACAGTCCTTTAAGAAGTGAAGCATCCTCACTTCCCTCTGACTTAGAAAAGCAGCACTCCTGAGCATCTGGAAGGCTACACCACAATGAGCATCTCAACAGCATGTAGACCTGCCTTAGCAGCAAGAGAGAACAGAGGTGTTGCACTCTCCCAGCAGCAAGTCCTCAGTGAGTGCTGGGCTGCACACTCTGATCCAGCACAGGCTTCTCAATTGCCTGGAAAAGGAGCTTTGTTTGAGCACCTTACAGCAGCCTACCCACACGGTGACAAACACACAGAAAACTGCCACAACTTTATGACACAGGAAAGGACAAAATCTGGTCAATCCAACAGAGAGACAAGAGGCATGGAAGCAAAGGAGAAAATTCAGCAGAATTAACATGAGACGCATTAGCATTTGTTTCATAGGCAAAAGGGGGAATGAAAATTAATGGTAGTTGTATCTATCTGGTTTATTTTTCTCTTTTTATGAAAGGCACCACAGTGACTCGCTGGGTGCCAAGTGAAAGTCCTATTGGGATAAACTTTTTTAAAGTGTTGTGTGTTTAAATCTTTGTTGCAATCCCAGCAGTCCAAGTACCCAGAGAGTATTGCCATCTTGTTCTACAAAAAAAACATTTGTAGAACTCTGCAAGAGTTCCAGGAACACAAAAAAAAAAACCTCCACTATAAAACAGTATCATCAATAACTCCCTTTCACACAACACCTTTATTCCTAGAAATTATCAAAATATACTTGTTTAGATTCATCCTTGATGCAACACTACCAAATCTGTCTGCAACAAATTTGTACCAGGTGTGATTTTGGCCCTAGGGCAGAATTCAAGAAAATTTCAGTGCATTGAGGCTTAAATGCACCAAGAGGAGAAGCAACCAATCAGCTCCAGAAATTCCAGGGATGCCTTCATCTCTGTTTTCCCTGTGTTTTTATAGAATTTTATTACGTATGAGTTACAAATGTGGGAAAACATTAAAGTTGAGCCAACTACAAAATAAGCTAATATCTTGTGTTTTCTAAAAAATGCAAGCCTAATTAGAGTTTAGGTAATTAAAGCTTTCACAGTTATAAAAAATACAATACATTCATTTATGCAAATCTGCCACTGAGTGTGATTTCAGTAAAATACCATGTAATGCGCATAACGTCAGAATTTTGCTTACAATTGAAACGTCTGCAAAGCAAGTTCTCTTCCTAAATTTCAGGCACATGCACTGTAATTCTCTTGCATTATGGATTTAAAACTCAGATTGCTTTGTCTTCATTTAAAAATGATTAGCAGTTTACATCGGATTTATGTGCTGGCATAGCCTTTGTATCATTGAACAACTACAAGCTGATTTACAAAAGCCCAGATACACTATGTGTATATCTATGTAACTACGAAGTAATATGTGATGGCAGGCATAACCAGCAGACATAATTTATAATTAAGTGATTAGCAATATAAGCCACTATTATTAATTAATGTGTAATGCTGACATTGTGCTTGGGGCTGTATAAACTACAAGTGTAAGGCAATCTCTGCCTTGGAGTGGCAAGAGGCTAAAATGACAGGAAGCGTCTCCCAGTCCCATAGCTTCTGGAGAGCGGGGAGAGGGAAGAACCCAGCAGGAATCCTGCAGCCAGTGATGGCACAGCCAGACACAGGCCACTGCAGGCTGCCACAGCCACCACCACCTCTGAAATTACAGCAGTGGCAAAAGCTGAGAGTCCTTTTCTCTAGTCCGAAAGCAACCAAGAGCAATACCAAAAGCATAAAGGCTCTCCAGCCTCTAAAACCCTGAGGAAAAAATGCAGTAAAAATACAGAGGAAGGCAGACCTAGTGTCTTTGCCTCTTGCTTGCTTGGGAGCAAGTGGGGAGAAGTCTCTTTGGGAGGTGCAGCGATGACTTTTTTCTCCACTCTGTCACTCCACAAAGTTGAGATTAGTTCTTGAAAGCAAAAACCTGACTATGCTTCCCAAAAATCAAGAAAGATTTGCAGCATACAAGGTCCCCCAACACCATGACAGCCAGTTCTCATGAAACAGTATCTAATGCACATTTGCACAGAAAAATAGAAGTGAGGAAGGTGGTTCAGAAACACCGTCTGAAAAGTGAGATGCCACAACCAGAGAAGTTAACCAGGATATGTAGGAGAACAAGAACAGTCACTAAGTGTTCGAGGGAAACATGACTTTCCAGTTAGAGCACATATTTGGGTTTGATCCTTTCTTTCCAATTTAGATTGAGATTTTAACAGAAGCAGCACATAAGAGAGCTCTTTCTAGTTCACAGCAATCATGATATCGCTCTGGAAGTAGTCTCATTTCCTTGAATTCAGAAGGCCAAAAGATAAGAAGCTCCTTGCCACAAAATCAGTACAGCTCCAACAATGGTGAACACCCAAGAAGAAATAATGACCATTTCCATATTAGGACGGGTGGAGAGAGTTTTTAATTATGGCCCTACAAATTATCTAGGTGAAGCTTGAAGTAACTAAAATTGGGGTTAACATTTTTTGGGGGGTAATTAGACTTTGAAAAACAGGTCTAACAGATACTATCATCAGTTTTGAAAATCCTACGCTTCTTTCATGCTCAGCAATCTAAATGGGAAAAAATCCAACTTGGAAGTGTCCTACATCATTATTTACATAGAGCCTTACCTGCTCTTTTGTTGATAAATTGAAAAGCTGTATTTGCAGCAAAATAATGATAATATACAGCTGCACGGGCAGATTACCAAAAGCCAAGCAACCAGACAATTATTTACTGTGCCCCTATAAGACAGGCACTAACTTTCTTTACATCAACAAGTTTTAAAACTGTCACGCAGCTTTTAATTGCCATTAATAAGGTAGAGATAAAGCCCTCTGGGTCTTAATCCCATCATCATGGTGTCGCAAGTTAATGATATGTTAGCCAGTGCTTTGTATCACCAGCTTACAGAAGGGTCAGGGGGAACATTTCATCCTAGGCCATCAAGACTGTATTCCATGGGTAACCTCTAACCTGTTGGGGCTGTCAATCAATGAGCACTATGCATGAACACCATGCTCCTGGTAAATCTCCTTTCACACCTAAGAGTTCTGTCAGTCATCATCCATTATTAACAGTTCTTTCAGTTGCTACACCTAGACTGAGTTGCCAGATCTTTGTAGGATAGCGGAGGGTGACTGGCTATTGATCTTATCTTGGAGAATTAGGGATCTACTCATGGGCTTGGCTAGCTGATGGCACTGTGAAAGGTGGAAGATTGTTTGGCTTGCTTTGAAGGACCTCAGAAGATTACAAGCATACAAGAACTGTAAGAAACCCGTAAAATATTAAAGGGGCTATCAAGGAAACAGCTTCAGATGAATTTAGCTAGGAGATGAACTGGGATCATAAAAGTCAGGTCATGGAAAGTAGCTGGGCCCCAGTAATGAGCAGGACCCCTAAAAGGTATTGTCACACAGATAATAGAGATCTGCATCCAACCTACCACAAGATTCATTGGCACTTTGATCGGATCTGTGTCTCCTGTATAGATAAGGGCAAACAAAGAATCCAAAGGAAAGGCCATTTTCCCTAGCTTGCTATTGAAGTCTTTTTACAGAAAAAAATACTCTGGAGACCAGAGGCTCTGTTGAATAGTTTTACATAGGAAATAGGACTGGAAGAGTCCTCCCAGGTCATCCCCTGCTACGTCTGACACATCATATCTCATTGATATCACAACATCACAATCTCATTGATAAATTTCTCAAGTTTTTTCTTGAAACCAAGTAGTTTTCTTGCCCCTGTGACTCCTATTGGAAAGCTGCTCCAAAACTTCACATTATTAAAACCTTCATCCCTTTTCCAAAGAACATTTATTCAGTTGGCTCCTATCAATTGTTCCTATGGCATTCAATACATCCCTAATTTAACCAGTTCTCTCTCACCACTTACCCCGATACTGTATTTATAGGGAGAAATATACCCCTACTCAGTTTTAGTTTTGCTAAACTAAAGACACAGTCCTTTATTCCCCATTTCCTATCTCAATTTAATTTCCCTTCTTCTGGATTGTCTTTTTTTGGATGTCCCCAGTGCCTTGTACAAAAGTAGTCAGGAATCCCACATGTTTCCTGGATGCGCTTCCCCTGATGCAACATCCAGGAGAACATCTCAGAGAATACTTCCCTTCCCTGCTGTTGTAGAGTCCCAGCATTTGTCAATCATTGTGAGATTCAGCAAAACACTTCTCTCTTACTTCCAGCTGATGAGCCTCCTGCTCAGAGCAAAAAAACATCTGCATGACCTTGTGGTTTATTAGTACTTCATTTTATCCGTTTTCCATTTCTCCTGTTGTCAGGGTCAGTCTTTCTCTGAACTGTCAAGGCCTCTCAGCTTTCTGCCTCTTTATAGACTTTGTATTTGCAGAGATTTTCTGCTGTGACTACAAATAAAAATGTTCAGATAGGTCGAGAGAGTGATCATTAATAAACTTTGCTAGTTAGTGTTCTTGTCCCCTGGCAGTTCTTTTAGCTCCGTTTTCAGCAATCTTTCCGTAGCCATTTCTTTACATTTATTGTACCATATCTTCTCCAGCCCAAATTGTTTTCTTTCACATACCACTGTATTAAGCATTTTACAGAAATCCTGATGAACTAGAACTACTATATTTCTCTTGGTCACAAACTCTTGAAAATCTATCATAGCAATGTAGCACAATTTATCTTTGGCAGGTATCTACTGCTATAGCATTTGTTAATTAATGTTTCTTCCAACAAAGTTCTGTGTCCATTTGTTATAATGCCAACAAAGGTCAGCTGCCCCAAATCTCACTCTGGTAGAAATGAAGAGCTAAAAAACTTAGTGACATTACATCAGTGCAAAAAAAGATAAAATAACTGATCTGCCTTGGAACATGAAGCATAGTGTAAACCCATAACAATAAGATCATTTCTAGAGATTTAAAGGATTTGCCATCTCAAAATTATGACACTATTTATCTAGAATCAAAATAATTTGATAGGTCCCATCAGCCTTTGACATGTTTTGAAGTTTATGGCAGGAAGTATCATTGGTCACTGTTGTTAAGCTAAGAAAACATGGTTCAGTTTCCTACAGCTACTTGCCCTGGAGTCTGCAGTGAGAGTATAGCAAAATTTACTGTGTTGTCCTAATCATCTTTAACTTTGCTTCAGCAAATCCCAGGTGCCAGCCCCTCTCTAGTTATGACCTTGTGTTCTGCAGGACAGTATCTTCAAAATTACAAACATGCTCTGAGCCCATGCTGCTATGGGCCTTTTCAGTCAGCTACTCATGATGTTGATGGAAGCATAGTAATATGGACAACTGGCTGAAAATTACATTCCTTTGTGAACTCCACTGTCTCACCAGGTCAATTTAATTATTCAGATAAGATTAACAAAGAGAGGAAAGAGTCCCATCACTAGACCCCAAACCATCCTTATGTCAGGAGAGAGTATGACTTTGACTAAAACGGAGGAGAGAGGCTTACAGTGGGACTCTGGATGTTCTTCACAACATTGGGTAAGTCACTTGAGCTTTTTGTGCCTCAGTTTCCCCACCTGTAAAGTCGCCATCAAGACGGTACACATAATCACAGACTCATTCTGAAACCCTTTTGAATCCTTAGATGAGAGTTGCTAGAAACCATCATTGACTCAGTATGGTAAAAAGCAGCAATTCTGATTTTCAGCTGAGTCAATAAGGCTGCCCCTCATATAAAGCTCTCAGCACAGAGAGCCTGAGTTACAGTCTTGTTAAGGTAGCTTGGAAAAACAATAGTAATGTGCACAGCATAGTAAATGTTGACACACTTGTCACTGGAAGCCAGTAGATTTAGGTGAACATGAAGGTGACAACATACAGACACCCCAAACCCTGACAGCACTAAATGGTAGGAAATGTTTTAGTAAAGATCTTGCATTTACCTACAGGCCAAACACTATGAAATGCAGGGCACAGTTTCTATGACAGCCATTCACCTAACCCTCAGTACTGATTCCATCAAAGCTGCCGAAACAGTCTAAAACATTATTCTTACAGCTATAGAATTTCTTTATTAAACTTCTCAGACCTGGGCTTGTATGAAATCCAAGAGCAGCCACCAAAAACTCAGCATGTAACCTTCAGACCTGTGCAGTATGCTTGATTGTCTTCCTGCTAGGTGTGCATAACTCCTGTTGTCTGGTCTTCTCTAGAGAAAGAGGGCAAGAGGAAAGTTCATTGTTTCCTCAAAAATTTGCAAGAATATCTGAATTAAAAATTGAAGTTTTGTCATTTGCATGGCAAAGAGAGCAGGGAAAGAGAGGAAGTATTGTTAGGTATTGGTAATGTAGAAACATAAGTATGCTGTTATTTATGTAATTAGTTATTGCTTTCATTATGGGTGCAGTCTTAATGGTTATAGTATTTATGTATAATTACCTTAATATTCACTGAAATTTCCAAGTAGCTCCCTAATTAACTGTCTCAAATATATAATTACATTGCATCTTTACGCAAGACTTGCCTAATTAATGTAGTTACACCACTTCTTTGTGAATGTGCATTATTAAATGCTCTTCGCATCATTCTTCTGACTTCTTGTAATTCACTCTTTACAAAAATTAAGACCCTGAATTAGAAACCTTCATGAGCAACCAGCTCCAAAAGCAAGCACCAGATGATCTTTTCTTAACAAAAAACAAATCTTACTAAGCCTCATTACCACTCCCTTTAACAAAAGCTTTCCATCTGGAAATGAAAGAAATCCCAGGTACCATTGTCTTTTAAGAGGGCATAGAAAACATGTTATACATACATTTAAAGAGAAGAAGACTTTGCTGCCATCAAGGGTCCAAACTCCTGGACTTCCTAACTCATCCAACAAGCCATCTGGCAAAGGAATCAGATGACTGCTTGATAGCACCCCAATGACTCGACAGTGTCAGGTGGCATTTTCAAAACACAAAAAAGTAACAGGGGATTTTAGGAGACTGTCATTATCCTCCAAAACCCCATGTGACACGGTTTAAATCAAGAGCTCTGAAATCCTTTTTGCCAAGTGTTCCACCTCTATGCTTGGCACACTGCAAGCCACTCTGAAGTGCTTTGCATGTCACAAGGTACCAGTGTCTCAGACCTTGGGGGCTCTTCTCTAGCATTCAGCTCCCAGCTCCGTGGGCAAAGGACTGAATGCCACCATCGACCAACAACACATATGAAGGGAAAGTTTCTACTGTGAAGAATTTAACTGCATTTATAGTCTGAATTCCTCTGATCCTTGGCATCCGAGGCAGCTCAGCTAGTGATCAGAGAAGAATAAGATTAAAAAGAAATTCTGGGACCTTTTCTTGTGGCAAAGTTTTTCTCAGGAGTCATTTATGCCCATATTGAGTTAAGGACATTACTAAGCTACTGAAGTGGCAGAGAGGCTAGGCCAGACACAGTTTCTCTAATCAGGAGTAGGTGCACTGGGAAATAGCAGAGCCATGGGTCAAACTTTGGATACATTGCATGCAGAGAATCTAGCTGGCCATAAGGACATGACAAGCCTTACAATGTACTCCAGTAGCAGTGGACTCAACCTTGTTCAGCTTGTTCAAAAATGTGCTTCAGCAGCACATTTTTCACACCCTGTGTCTTTTGAAGAACAATAGGGTATTCACCACAGACATTTTCCAAGCATGTATGTACTGGTTAAAGTGTTACTTCAACAGTTGAGATTTGGAGAAAACCTTGCCAAGTGTACTTGTAGACTCTACAAGTGCTTCAGCTAGTGACATCCACCTGTAAAGTGAGTGAAGTGGGGGAAGAAACACGCTTCAAGGACATTTACTCAGAAAATGTTCACTTGCAGAACTGAGGGGAAGGCTGACAGAACTATGACAAAGATAGTTGCTGTCAGTTCCAAATAACCTCATTTTTACTTTAGTTATCCCTTTCCAATGTGAAATTTCACTTGACACACATTCATGGCAACTAAATCTCACAGGTAAATTGGCAAAACCTCTGGAGCCTAGGACCCATGCTTATATGTATTTACCTTTGCAAAGTTTTCAGCAACGAGCTGTCAAATACAAGCATTACAGGTATGTAAAACTAAGCAGCACATCCCTTTTCAGCTCCAGGTGCAGTCACTACATACTAGCACAAGGATATACCACATATAAACTATGCCACACAGGAAGAGGACCTGACCCTGATAAGTCTGCTTGGATATAGATATAATTACTTTGGTAAGCAAAGAGTTGGCATGGCTGAGCTTTACAAGGCAGGCTGATATTTTCAAGTGTAGAAATACATAGTTAGTCACCTTAATATATAACCTGACTTTCAGAAGTCAGAATAAGAGCTGCTGTGTGCATCTTCAAATATCCTGCCCTATGCCTGTGTATTTTGGCCATTTAATAAGTACAGCATGTTTTTCCATAGAAGTCCATAGTCCTAAACTACCTATATCAAACAAACCCGTGCTTAAACAGGTTCAAGCACTGAACAAATATTAAATCCATCATTGCTAGCAAATCGTTGCTATTTTAAAAGAGCCTCTTGCTTTTCGAAATAGCATATGCCAACTCATACCCTGAATGGATACAATAATTAAGCCCTTTGTATAGCAGTATTTTAGATAGATGTTTAATGTATCAGTTGAACATGTTTCAGCCAGCGTGTGACATGCGCATGGAAAATACGCTATCATTCCAATGTGGGGTTTTTCCACTTGCCTTTTTTTTTTTGAGTTCTGTAGTACGCAAAGAGTTACTGAAATAGCCAGCCATACAACATCTGGGAGAAAAAAAACACACACAGGAAAATGCAGCAGAAGGGGAAGATTCATGAAAACAGGAAACATTAAGAGGAGAGTGAAAATATGTCAAAACAAAGGAGGTAATAGACTGTCAGAACGAATGAGTTCACTGATCGACAGAAGTTCCTCAAGAGCCTTCAGAGACCAGCCAGGTGACGTCTGCCACTCCTGACACAACAGGACAGCAACCTTTTTAACCTCCATTTTGCACACATGCGAAGGATGGTGGTCTGCCTATGGACGTGCTCGTTCCACACAGAAAAGTCCATTTTCTAAGCCTGTGTCTAACTCTGATAAACATTTAAAGAATACTGTTAATAGCAAATGCAGATGGCCACAGGTGCTCAGCATAGGTGTTTAGACCTAGTTAAAGCACCTTTTACAACACACATATTGCAGAGGCCTTTTGCTTCCGACTGTATCCATACCCTTTTCACCAATGTTGGCACAAATAGCCTTTTATTTTCCCAAAGATTTGCCAGTGCTTCTGTCCTTCCAGGCACACAAGAGTATTAATTTGCATCCTTCATCTTTCCTCGTGTTTCCATTCAGAACAGTTTAGTCACTCACTCAGATGCTATCGATAATATTCTGTGCATTGGGGTAGTTTCACAACAGAATAAAAAGTGGTAAATACCCAAAGTGAGCAGCCCTCACTCAGACTGAGCACTGTTCACCCAAGCTCAGGCAATGTTTCATTGACAAATACAAGTGTAGAAATCAGGACATGGTGCAACATGAGGAGCTGTGAAAGCAAAGGCCATTCTGCAAGAGATTACACAGACTTTAAAGCCTGTCAAAGCAAATCTCCCCCCCCCTTTCTGAGGGGACCCTCAGATAGAGAGAGCCTTTGTAAGACATCATCAGCTCTTGAATCTCTATAACTTTAGACAGAAAAGCAGCCAGGTATCATCTGTACAAAGACAAGTTCCTTGTGTGGATTTTCTCAGTCTTCTTATCACAAAACTATCTAGGAGGATTTCGACTGAGGAGACGAGGTATCTCGATGCTTTGTAACAAACCAATTCCCAGCCTGTGAGAAATGAAGGATGTGAAGGCAATTTAAAAAACCAAACAAGCCAACAAAACCCCACAAAAACCCAGTTCAATGTAGCCTCACCCACTGGCTTTCTTTATCACTTGCAACAGATACGTGGGCTCTACCCATTTCGCAGTGAATATTTCCCTCACACACAAAGGCCATTTAGATGTGCAACTCCTGTTGACTTTCAAAAGAGAGTAAGCACTTAAATGCATTTGTGCCTTCAAAAATCTCCCCCTAGTGATACAGCAGTAAAATTAAGCCTCCAAGACTTGCAATAAAATGCATTCACTGGTGCCATATGAAACACCCCAAATAAAAACCACACTAGCTCATGGGAATGACATCAGTGCATGGAGCAGGGCATTACTTTTGCTTTTCCAGCATAACTAGCCCTCTGTCTTCACTGACAGGAAGGGGAAATGATCCTGGTACAGGATTTGCCCTGCCCAGGGTAAAGGGAGCCATCAGTTGGGCCCCACTTCTCCCCAGGGGCATGATGCTCCTTCCCCTCTGGCACAGGGGGAAGAGTGGGGAAACCTTGGGACCAAAGTCACAGTGGGCCATGGGCACTACGGAGGGACTGGGGGGAGGACAAGGAGGACAAGATGGACACTGGCAGCTGTGCAGCAGGGCTTCTGGCCTAAAAATTCCGTCAGCTTGAGTCCCAAAAGTTGCCATCTGAAGGGCACACCATCTCCATGAACCTGTATCAACACATGGCCTCTAAAAAGACTACAGGAGATAGGTTCCTTGGGATAGCTGCCCCCCAGGGGCAATGCAAACAGTTATTAGATGCCAGCCTTGGCAAGAGGTGCATCTCCAGTTTGTCTCCGTGGAAATTGTGAGCTTGAGCTCTCCCTCCAGCATTGCAACTGCACTGCCATTCCCATGGGTGTTTCATTTTACTTCAAGAAATGTTAAAGAGTTTTACAATCTTCAGTTTTGGCTTCAAAGGTACCCAAAATCCTGTGTTCTGAAATCAAGACCTAAACATGATTGCAGAGTAAAGCATCATTCCTGGGCATCTGTCATGCTGCAGCAGATGTTGGGCCAAAAGACAGACCCTGAAAGTTCATTGTAATCCAGGACCATGTCGTTTTACATAAAGACCTTCCCCTCTCTGACCACAGATCCCCACAATAATTGGGCAAACAAGGGATACCCCGACTCCCCCAGATGAAAGATCTATAGCAGCTGCCAAGGCTGCCCTACAAATACACAGAGAGCAGCACACAGTTCAGGCCCAGCCATCAGAAGGACGTGTGACCCCACTGCAGCCCCTGCGAGTGAGCAGTACTGCGGCGCAGCACCGTGCTCAGCAGGACACCAGGAAGTGAATCCCAAACCACACATCTCATTTTTACAAAGTTAATGTTAACCATTACCTGAAAGGCAACTCTTCCACAAAGTGTTGATCATTCACAACAACAATGAAATCAGGAAACATAGAGGGGGTTAGGGGAAAAAAAAAAGGAAAAAAAGCCTCCTAATTACATACAGTGCTGCATGACTTCACAGAGCAAAGCTTTTCTTTAAGATCTTAAGACCACCCACAAGCATAACACATGGCCTGGAACCTGAAGAGAATATCTGAACAGGGGTCTCAGCATAAGGATGGGAGGGGGGCGGTTTTGCTTGGGCATATGCAAATGTTTGCTTCTATGGGATCAAATAAAAATTAACTATTTGTTGTGTCTGGTTATCATTTTTCAGACCTGGGGGCTGCTTGGTAAAACAGGGAGAAATAAACCTTTAAAACCTGTGACACAGGAGGATTATCTGTCTGTGCAAGGCTTTAGTCACGGGTTTTGGTGTTTTATGTATGGATATTGTGCGGGAACAGGACAACAAGGGCTTTGTTCAACTTGATCATCTCATCAAACAAGGCTAAAAGAATAAAAGTTGGGATGCAAGACTAAATGGATATGATCTGAATGCATATTTGTGTTACATCTAATACAACTAGCATCATAGATGAACAAGATCAAATAAATGGTAAAACCTGACAAAGAGAAGAATAGATGGTGTGTGGAGCCATCTGTTTTGGAGGACACCCAAATCTGTCTGAATCAGGAAGGCCAAACTACCAGCTATTCTAAGATCCTCCATTCCAAGAGTGGCCTAATACGCAACTACACAATCAGCTTCTCTCACCATCACTTTGGCTGCAACTTTTTTGTGCAATTAAGTAATTTATTCCTTTCTTCATCCTCCTGATTCTAATGAATCCAAGCCACAAACAAGCCCCTATTCAAGGAGTCTGATTGCATCTGGCAGTAATTGCTGAAAATCCTGAAGAGGAAACAGGGAAGGAAAGCATATTGTTTGTGGGGGTAATAGGTGAAGACCTGCCTCTCTTGACCTATAATACATTAGTGTCAGTGAACATTTGGCAGCCTTCAGATGATTAGCAATGAAGATGAATCAAGCAAAAAAAGAGGTAGAAATCTGCCTCATCTGAATCGCCAGAACTGCATAAATTTGCATGTTGATTAGCTGTTCTTTTGTCTGTGTTCCTAATTATTATGACACATTATGTCTTCATCATGCAAGATTCTGATCTGTCTTGTTCAAAATGCATGTAGAAAAAAGTGCTGTTTATTGATTCAACATGTAACTTTAATTTTTATGTTTGCTTTAATTAAATACATATTTGATTGCCTTTGACTGGTGTCTCCGATTTTTTTAACTCTTATTTACTTCATCCTGTTGACAAACAAACAGGTAACCTTTCTTTATTCTCAGATCACTTGCTGATTGAAAACCTCCCCGCCCCCAACCCTTGTTTTCACTCACAACAACCTTTGCTTCCTTGTTAGAGCAAAGATTACCAAAAGAACTCCTTAGGTGGTGAAGTGTGATATCTACAGCTCTGAGCAGGATTGCAAAGACCTTAAAAGCGTTGACAATAGGAAAGAAGTGCACATACTACAGGTCAAGGTAATTTTCTTACACCACAGATTCATTAGCAACAAGCCCAGGGAAATACCTCAGTCTGCAGACTTTCTGATTCCCAGAATTAGTTACAACACGACAGATACTGCACATACATTTTTCCATTGACTTTCATGGTAGAAAGCTTAAACTCCAAAGTCCCTGACCCCAGAGAGAGCAAAGTGCCCATTCCATTGACTCTCCTACCTGATTCCAATGATCAGGACATTTTATCTATTTCTGGGAACTGGGAAACTTGAAATTGACATTTCTTCCTTCAAGCTTTGTACAAGGGGTTATAACCAGCCAAATCGAATCAAAGCCAAATCAAAAGATAATATGTAATCATTAGTTGCTTCGACCCAAAATAAGTTTCCAGAAGTTTTTCTCTGTTGAAAAAAAACCATTGGCAAAAAAAAAAAAAAAAAATTGGCAAATTATACCATTCCAGCAAAAACATTTATTCACTCAAAAAAAATAGTTTAATTTATATTTCATCTCTTCCATTTTACTTTTTTAAAATAAACTGGAAGTAGTTTTGAAAATTAAATAACACTTGTAGGTGTGAAATCAAAGTGTTTTATTGTAGAACATGATGGAATGTTTAGAAACGCTGAAATGAAACAGGTTTTTTGGGCATTTTTTTTCACTTTTTTCCCCAAATTGAAACAATTCCCTACAAGCAGCAAAAATTCATTACTCTCTTTGTTTGACAGAAAACTGCATGTTTGAACCAAGAACTCAGTTTCAGATTAAATATTTGACCCTTTCCTGTGCCGGCTAATATTAGTTTACCTTCATTACATGTGTGCTTATTGTGAGCTCTGACCTGTTTGTAATGGGGCAAACAATACTTTGCTGGAAATTTTGTTTGTTAAATAAAAATCAACATAGTATTGTAATTTGGAAAACTAAATAGTTCACAGATCTTTTTCAAATAATTCTTAAGATTCTGGGTCAAATATGAGGATCATCAATATCGACTGACTTCCTTTAACCATAAACATTAGGTCTTTTTTTTTTTACATTTTCAAAAATCCACCTCTTGGAGAAAAATAGTGAACAACCTATTACATTTTCTCTAACGGCAATAGGAAAATGCCAGTCAGTGTACAGATATTAATCAAAGCTGTGCTGATAAAGATGCCTGAAGGTTAAAAAACCCTGTATATTCAAGCAATTGATTTAGCTGTTATTTTTTACCATCACACCCTTGCCAAACCAAATGAGATTTGAAACAACAGTGCCTGCCGTTTTTCACTGTTAATGGCACAGGATTGGCTGCAAGTGTAATCAGTTGCTTGGTACCCACTAATCATCTTGAAACACAGGTAAATGTAAATCTGCATTTGTAAGATTATAAACACGTAATTAACACATAGCTGCAGAAAAACTACTCAGACATAAAGACTTAAAGGTTTTGACACTGATCCATAAGGTAGGAAGGAAAAAGTTGTTGCATATTCAGGCTATACATGTTTATTTTTGTTCAGTGCCAAGTGCATTTGGTCCCAACCTGACGGTACATGGTAGCCACCCCCATGGACCTCCATTACAGGACCAATAGCCAGAAGGAGCCAAGGAAGGAAATCTTACACATAGACACAAATAATCACAGGGAGCTCAAAGCTAATAGACTTTCTCTTTTGTGTAATTCTCTTCCTGAGGCACTTCAGCGCACAGTCATCTGCACAGAGGCACAACAGCTCTGGGCTCACCCAGCCTCCACAGCAATCAAGCAGAGCTGGAACAGCTCAGTGTGCTGCAAGCTGGGGCAAAGTGCAGTGGACAAGTGGGCATTCCTTTACATATGGTCAAATTTGTGTTCATTTTAAAATCCTAAAAAGTGCTCTCGCCCCTTTGATCAGAGGAACAAGTGTTTACCAGTGTGTTGACAGGAGAGGGCTTTTGGCTGCAGTGACTGCACCTCGGAACTCATTCTTGTCCTGGATTTAACCCAACAATGTTGTCTGGCTTCCTCATGCTGCCATCAGCCCAAGATTGTTCCAGAGCCCAACCCATAAAGTCAAAGTCTTGAAAGAGGGAAGATGGGGAACACTAACTGGGGGATTACCAACATGCTGGGAATTGACTACCACCTAGCCTTGAGGAAACCTACCCTGCGGACATGAGTTCTTCCTAACCAATATCCAAGAGGGTTCCCAATTACCAGGAAAGTTCCTATGGTTCGACCAAAGGGCAGCTTGAAATAAACCTGCTAAAGGTGAATCTTTTAGATCTGTCACGGTCTGGATTCAAGCCAGGATATGGAGCTGGAGATGCTCAAGTGGCATTGATGGATGATGCCCTACTGTCAGTGGAGAGAGGGCAGGCATCCATCCTCATCCTCCTTGACTTCAGCATTAACTATGAGATATTGCTGTCTTGCCTGATGGGTGGCAGAAATCCAGGGTAATGTACTAAAATTATTTTGGATCATTCCTGCTGGTACACACCTCCTGACTTGTCAAGAAGTGTTATCTCCTGCACTACACTCCTCTCTGCTGTGGACTCCTGATCAGCATTCTTTGTGGTGCCTCCCTGTTTCTACACGAAGCTGCTGAGTGATATGGTATGGACTAAACTGCCGAAAATGGGCAGGTGGAACACAGCTATACCTAAATTTCTCTGTATATATACACACTGCTACCACCACCATGGCAGTGAAAGAAAAGCAGGTGGTTAAATCCGAGCAAAACAGAGGTAAGACTGATGGGACACAAAAAAGCATCTCTAACAGCTTGTCACTTGAGTGCACTATGCCTGGCTGGATGGTGTATTTCCACAAGTGGTGTGTTGGTTTCATAATTTAGGTGTTCTCTTGTATTTGCTACTGGTGCCAAGTTTTCCCATGGCAACCTCTGCAAGAAACACTTCTTTTCAATTGGTTAGGAGGCTCTGTGCCACCCTGGCAGGTGATGACCCTGTCTCTGTTATTCATGGCTATGTCACTTCTCAGCTGGACTATAGTCATTTGAAATACACAAACACGCAGCATTCACACTTAGAAAACTTCATTTACTGCTGCAATGCATCTCTTCAGTGACAAAGGCATATCAAACCTGGCATTGGGCCTGGCACCAGCTTCCTGTGGAATTCCTAATTGAGTTCGTGGTCTTCGTTCTTATCATCCTCATCACATCCAACACCGTATGAAGCTGCAGCAAAGGAAGCATTTGACAGATTCACTCCACCAGCCCCATGAGCTCTCTGCAGAAAGAATCACACACATCTGTCCAGAGCCTCAGCTTATAGATTGAACACCTTCAGGGAATGCAAACCTTCACCAAACTTCCCCTCCATCATACAGCATATTTGACTTGCATAAATAATAGTATTGGAAACACAGAAACAAGATGCTCCATTACATCCATTTCTCCCTTGGCAGGAAGGTGGGAGGGGGAATTAATAAGTGACTGATGACTAGGTACAAGGCTGACTGTATGGTGCAGGGAGCTGGCTGTTATGGGTACGACCCATATGAGCTCGTTCCCCACCAGTACTACTGACCTCAGCCACCAAAAACCCTTTCCTAGGCCTCTCTCCCTGTAAAAGCCTCCTTGTTGTTCTGCATGATTCCACCAGAAAAACTTCTTCCACAATGCCTGTTCCCCATGAGAGACTCTGTCTTTGCAGGTAGCACCAGTCCCACCAGCCAAGCCAAGCTGGGTGGGCATGGTACAGCTGGCTTGGCATGACCCTGGCACCAGCTGTGCTATCCTTCACAGGGAAAGGAGGCCACTCAGGAAGAACAAGTGTACAGGACACACACTCGGGTCAGGAGTCCACGTTGGACCTATCATGCCTGGGAGTTAGCCTAGATCTGACTGGAAAGAAATCATATGTGTCTCACTCATAGTGCATTCACCTTTTCTATTTTTATTGTAAATATTGTTCCAGTTCAAATAAGGAGTTTGCATTAATTCTATATCTTGCCAGCTCCTTAGGATGGATATTATAATTGTTTAAACTGAGATTTTATACATTCTTTTCAGCATATTAAACATGGTTTTAAAGGATGTTGGCAGGTCATTTGGCCTTTAAAATCATGTGTTCTTCTCTGAAGTATGAACTTTAATCCAAATAAGGCTTTTTAAAATTGATTTTTCAAGTGCTGCAGTATTTTTAAAGCATTATTGTAAAACCCATCTTCAAATACTGAGCTATCTCTGAGTCCTGAGATCTGAAAAATTCACAGCATATGATGGTAAGATGGCAGTCACGCTACCAGGAAGCACATGGAAATTATTTGCAGTACAAAAACTTGTAAATATAATGAAGACCTGCATAAGGGATGAAAGCACTTTGCTTAAAAGCACTTTTCTCTGAAATTCACACAGATTAAATTATTGTGGCAACAGTCTCTTGTTCTTCCCCACAGGCTTCTTCCTCACAGCTAACTTCCAAGTCATTCATAATGTGGTTCTTCTTAATATGTTTATATCTGGGAAACTGAGTGTTGTATTGCACCTACTTTTTTTTTTTTTTTTTTTTTTTTTTTTTTTTTTGCTGTAAATACTCTTTACCTTCAAGAAAGATTGACACTTGTTCTGTACTCATTATATTTCTACCAATATAATGGTCAGTTAGACATATTTATTTTGCCAGTGTATTCAAACTAGTGCAACTCCTAATGTACACCGGTATAGTTATACAGTACAAATCTACTTCTGTGGTAAGTAAGAAATCACAACTATAAACCATCTTTCTATCAACTAAATGGCTCTCACACAATGAAGGTTGTGTTAATTTAACCAGGCTAACATGATGGACGACAGATTATGCAAAGCTTGCTTAAAGTGACTGCAGCTACCTGCTTCTGGTCTTCCTTGGGGAGAAGGATCACCAAAGTTCATGTCAGCTGGAGCATTTTCAACTACTTTTGTTAGTGTGGCTTACTGAAATTTCAAACTCAAATGAGAGGGGGGGAAAAAAAGACCAAAGGACCTTTCCTCTCAAAAGTGACGAGACCTGTGTTGAAACTTTGGAAAACAGGAGTTGGCCAGAAAGTTTGCCTTATGTAATCTACCCATTCAGAAGAAGAAAGCTCAGGGTCTGGAGAGATGGCGCTTCCTGACCTTCCCACATCCCTGCATAAGGGCCTCACCTGGTTTTATCCACCGCTGTGCTGTCAGAATCCTGCCACCTCCTGCTCCCCTCTTTTCCCAAAACCTGGAACAGATCAGAGGGCACATGGTTGTTTCATTCTCCCTACAGTATTTTTTTTTCTGAGAAGAGATCTCCAAAAATTCCTGGCATAATCCATGCCCCGACACCCCCAGCCCTGAGGCAACTGGAGGGGCCCTCACCTCCACCAGGGGCCATGGCCCTGCTGGGGTGGGTGCAAGTCAGCAGGCTAACCCAACCCCACCCTCTTCTGAAGTTTTGGAAGGAAAGGGAAAAACACAAACCTGAATCTCCTCAGGAGCTGATGAGCACAATTCCCACAGGGAGCTGTGTGGGTGTTGGCTCGAGGGGCAGTTAAACATTCTGAGGGACAGAGTTACAGACAGAAATATACACCAATAAGTGGTTGGCAAATTCCTTGAAAGTGAGGATTTGGGGGGCACTTCAGCTTCTCTGCTCTCATGGGTCCTGGGCAGCCCTGAAGGGAGGTCACCTCAGTGACCCACAGCCATGTCCTCAGGCAGGAGGGAGACACAGTGACATGGCTCCTGCCATCAGCAGCGGTGAGAGAAACATCGCTTTGGGGTGCGGATTTTTGTTCCTCATATTCCTTTGTTTGCCATTGTAATCTCAGCAGTCATTCTCCTTGATAAACATACAAGTGAAAAGATGCAATGAGGTGTAAGAATAGATTTGCACAGGGCAGACAACTGAACATTTAATTTATTTACCTCTCCTAACAGATACCTGGGGTGACATTTATTAATAAACGGCATTATCAGGTGTCTGATATGTAGCTCACAGAAATTAATTACCCAGCCCATGGTAAAACCATAACAAGCCTGCAGTGCTGTAACATTTGTGCTAATTGAAAATGAGATAAGTGCTGTGGGTGCAATTTGCATTCAATGCAGTGTATTAATTATCTTCAGTTCTCTTCATGATAAATATACCTGACTGAACCACTCTGCTAATTTACTGGGTAATAGAGTCGTAAGTGGATTCCCTTAGGTGACCAACTACGGGCATCAGGCTCTTTGGAACATCAAGGCCTTCCCCTTTTCTGAGCACTTAAATGGGTTAGCAACCATGGATCACTTTTCTTGCAGGCTGGGCTGAAAGTATGTGGCAGCAAACACTTCTTGTGACCACACGGCCACTCAGTAAGAAATCAGGAAAAAACACCCCCTCACCCCAAAACTTCTGCACTGAAGAGGAGGCAGTTTGCCTCTGTTTATAGCACGCCATGGTGTCTGATGGCAGCTCCATAAGGAAAGGCTTTTCCCACCCTACTCCTCACTCCCCCCTCTTCATTTCACAGTCAGGTTATCATGGGATTTAATTACATTTTGTGTGAAATATAAATTAATTGACTCTTGTAATACCCATAATGATCAGGAAAATTCAGATTTAAAGATACTGTGTAGTTCCAGTAGATTAAGGCACTAATTGTTCCGCTCTCACCAACTATGATTTATGTGGGGATCAGGTTACAAAACCAATATGTGCTCAAGTTAAAGCTCTGTGGTACCATACAATTAGGGCTAAAGCTTTTTGTAAATGGGTCCAATAATGCAAAAAAGCTCTTTGCTAATCCTGGTCTTTTAATTCAGAGGTCACACATTGTCTAAGGCAACCGCTTATACTGTACACAACCACTGTCCTTTATTCACCCTCCCCCTGTGTAGCTTGGGTATCTGAATTTGCCACTAACCTTGGACGTGCTGTTACTAATTTCAGGGTAGGTGATGGCAATGCAAGAAGATCAGGGCCAGCGCTTTGCTGTGCTGCCCCCGGAGCAGCCTGGGCACGTTGTGACTGAGAGGTGATATCTGCCTCCCCCAGCTCCCCTTCAGTGAGCAGGCTGCGGATGGGGTCAGCTTTTGGGCTCTGCTGTCAGGCAAGCAGACATCCGGGGCAGCAGACGGATGGAGGTGACAGTCACTCTCACAGCTGAAGGGGCCAGGAGGTGGTGCAGGCAAGGAGAAGGGGCAGCAACAGAGGAGGGGGCACAGGCTCTGCTTCCCTTCAACCCGCCTACCCCACAGCCAGCAGCATGTTGTTATCTTCATGTACACGAGTGCTTTTCCATCATTTTGTCCTTGTCCCTGGGGTGCTAAAATTCAGCTTAGTTTTTCCTAGTGAGCATTACTAGGACAGCTCTCCACTACTCTCCATCAGGTACTGGATACCCATGTAGTGAACGTGTGCTCACAGGGCAGGAGGTGGCATGGGATGAGTACGTGGTCAGTGTGCCAGAGGAACTAAAAGGTGAGAAAGATCAATTCAGTGCCAGAAGAATCAGTTTACTGTTTCTAAAGATGATCTAAGTAAGAGTAAAAGAACTGGAGAGAAGGTATGTGTCTGACAAAGACAGTTTCACATATTCCAGTTTAAGACAGAGAAGGCTCTCTCAGCTCTTACTCTGTTTCTAAGCACATCAACAACAAATACAAGTTACTTTCCCAAAACAATTTGTGTGGCTGCCCAAATACTCCTTGCTTCTTGAGTTTGGTCAATTTAATATGAAAGGAGCACTGTAACACTTTGAAACTATTTTTAAGGTGCTGATATTATCTATGCCAGAGACCTTAGCAGTGACATCTACAAAGGGGGCATCAATTATATCTCCTCATCCCTTTCTCATTCTTTAGTAAGGAATTCTTTGGAAAGATACAACCAAAGAAATCTTATTTCTTAGAAAACTCTGTGTGTTAGCTTAGCAGTACCACTTGGTTCAGATGATAGCCCAAAACAGATTTCTTATTTTTCCCTTCACTGGGCAGGGAAAAGGAAAACCTGGTGGAGTACTGGTTCTCCCAATCCAAAGCTTTCATATTTATTTCGCTACAAGGACAAGGGATGAAGAGGGATCCTGTAAGGGTAAAGTACTGCAGTGGTCCTCAACCCAGAGCAAGGGCAGGGTTATCCCACCCACACTAGAGCTGTCTGACATCACTGACTTGTGGAAACAAGCAGGCATGGGACAACATTCACTGCAGCCACCCTTGCTTTACCATCCACTCCTTACTAACATCCAGGTCCAAGCTGAGCTCTTCTCAGCTGTATAGTCCCCATATATCCCCATATAGTCCCCATATGGACTATAAAATCTTTTCCTGGGGAGGAGAAAAAAGCTCAGAGGGGAAGGAGAGCCACAGCACATCTGCAGTGCCCAGGGACCCCCAACACAGATGTCTGAGCTGGCATCCCTTAGTGAAATGTGCTGCAACACCTGCCTCTCTCAGCACCACACAGCCCACCTGCATCTTTCCCGCCATGGAGTCCACCAGCAGCCTCAGCAGTGTCACAGCCCCTCCTGGGGTGAGCAGGACAGCTGCTGTGCTGTGCTGTGAGGGTGCCAGCATCCTCACCCCTTGGGCAAACAGGACACAGCAGAGTACAGGCACACAGCTTGCCCAGGGGTGCTCGGAAGGATGCACCAGGGCTCAGGCAATGCCTTGCCCTGTTTCATCTTTGTTTTGTTCTCAGCGTGCCAGGCCTCACTGCTTTTGCACAGGTGCAGTGGATAAAACACTTTTCTGCTCTTTCAGGCAAGCCAGCACTGAGCAGAATAGGACATGAGATGCAATCAAAATCGTGGCAGGGAAAACATGAACAAAAAAGTCTTAACTTTTAGTGTGAAGCACACATTTGCTAAATAGAATCCTAATGGCATTATTGTGGCTAAAAACAGAGACTTGAAAACGCTGTATACATTATTATGTTCATTATCTACCAACTGCAAGAATGCTGTACTAAAACTAACTCAAAACACCTCAGGTAAGGTAATTGCTACTAATGGATTTGAAGTGTGCAAAATTGAGCGTTATTACACAGACATCACATTCTCAACTTGGCGAAGCCATTGGATATTGTAGCTACCGGCTCACTCATCTCTTGATCGGGGAGAGATTTGAGGAAAAGGGCAAGCTCTCTTTCATTCGGCACTGGAAGGAAAATTCAACAACACGATATTGCAGCAGCCTGTTTGCACCTCTGTGGTTAAGATGGGGTCAGTGCTTGCTTTCTGAATCACTGCTTCAGAAAAATATCTACAAAATTTTGCTCTAGCATTAAATATCTCAGGAAAGACCTGAAAGTAGACTTTGAATTTATAAACTTCTGCAACTTGTAGGTCAAAAGAAAAGAATGGAAGAGGAGCCTGCAAAATTATGAGGGGACCCATAAGTCCTATGTCATATTCTTATGTAAAGTAAGGGCTGGGTCTTCAAGATACCCTAAGCCACTATCAAGCCCTCCTGCCTAAAGACAGAAGACAGAAAACAATTTTAATAGATTCCCTCATATGCTGGGATATGTCTGTGGGTCAATCACAGCAAATCCAAACTTCAGCAAAGTCCAGGTGTGTTTGAAAAAAGATACTTGATTCACCTGCTGGAAAAATCCCATATAACATTATTACTAATACATTTAGTTTGTTTGATATCTTGGCTTTCAGAGAGGGTAGGATTCATTTCTTAAATTAGTGACTTTGCATAAAAATTCATTATTCCAATTTAACTGTTTGTAGCTACATCAGTAGCCCCCAGGTTATTCTCAAAAAAGGGGCTCCCAGGAGTTTTGCTCTCTTTCATGAAAACAAAAATTGAACTTTACCAGAGGAGATGCTTTCCTAATCTTTGAGAAGTTACTATCTTAAAAATTATTTTAGTAGTAACACTAAAGCTATGAATTGGTGTTTGGATAAAATTATGTAAACTATTGTCATTTCACCTAATATGTAGAAAAAATATGGTGCCAGGACCTAGTAAGTTTCAATTCCTTCTGATTATGTTGAGGAAAAGAAATTAAAAAGGCCATGTATGATCAAGATTAAAGCAGTCTCTTATCCGAGTACAGAAAGCACAAAGAAATTTGAACTCACAGCTGCAACCGAAGGCAATGGGAGCTGTGCTTTGAACAGATAACAAACTAAGTCCTCTGAAAAATCAGACCATGCATCTCAGATGGGGAACTTAAAATTAGTGAATACTTTTGTACTTAATCTCTTTCTGCCTCAGTTCTTCATCATGAAATGGGGATAATACTACCACCCAATGCCTCACTGCAGTGCAGTGAAAATAAGTTCATTAATGTTTATGAAACATTCAGTTACCATAGTGATGAGTTCTATAGAAAAGCCCATGTGGAAATTAATATTTCTGTCTTCAGAGAAGGGTTTGAATAGAACACATTTAGTAAGGCCTGGGGCCACACAATGAGGAGAAAAGTAAACAGTAAATAACTTGCCATTGAAAGATAAAAACAATAATCAAATCAAAATGGCCTGTTAAACAAAATATTTTTTAAAGAAATTTTTTATTTCTATAAAGTGAAAATTTATTTTACAAATCTTTACCAATTTCTTGGTAAAAAATCCAAGTTGTTTTGCTTTTAGCTTTCACTACTCTAGTGTTCTGCTTTTGTCTTCCTAGCCTGGGAGACTTTTTAAGGGGATTATTTAAATAATCTGGAAAACACTATCTTCCGCTTTTCACAAATCAAAATTTTCACCAATTTGCTTTGGCAAAATATCTGAAAAAGTAGTGACTTTGGTGGCCTGAAGATCACCAGGATGATTTCCTGAACAATCCTGACCCATTCAACCCAGAAATTCTTCTCACTAAGTCAGTTTGCAAAGTGGGAGCTATAGAGTTTATATTCTGAACCATAAACCCAGGTACTTGGTTTGGGTTGGTTGCTGGCATGTCAGGTGCTGACTGGGATTGTGATACCATCATGGCAATCAACACAACTCTCTCTGAATTTGAGTCATTAACCTCTTGGTAATAAGTAAATCACAGGCAAGCACAAACTGACTCTGTCTAACCTGTGCAGATAAATATGTAGATGAGAAGACACCCCATTTTAAGAAGAGCAATGGCTCTGGCAGGAGAAGAGTCTTACCAAGAAACTGCCCCCATGGCCAATGGCAAGTTCCTATGGCAGGTGCTGGGTGACCCACAGCAAGTACAGATCAGGGATAACTTTGCCCAGGAGTACATTTGCCACCATTTCAGGAGCTGCTCTTGAATCTAGATCCGCATTTTTTTCTGTTCAAGCTGTTTTGCAGTCAAAGGCATTGTCTTTCCTTTATGAAAGAACTTTTGCCAGAAGCAAAGAAGAAAAATCTGAATACACTTACCTTTCATTGAAATCAATTATTCAAGTCTTTCTCCCACTTGTCTGCTTTAGTCATTGCCTTCTCACACCATTCTGGCATTGTGTCCAATAGAAATACCACAGAATCGTAGAATGCTTTGGGTCAGAAGGGGCCTTTGAAGGTCATCTAGTCCAACAGCCCTGCAATAAGCAGGGACATCTTCAGCCAGACCAGGTTACTCAGAGCCCCATCCAATCTGATATTGAATGTTTCCAGGGATGGGACACCCACCACCTCTCCAGGCAACCTGTTCCAATGTTTCGCCACTCTCATAAAAAAGCCTTCCTTGTATCTAATCTGAATCTCTTTTAGTTTAAAACCACTACCCCTTGGCCTATCACTACCTGTCTTTTTAGAAAGTTTGTCCCCAGTTCTCTCGTAGCCCCTTTGGGTACTGGAAGGTGCTTTAAGGTCTCGCCAAAGCCTTCTCTTGTCCAGGCTGAACCCCAACTCTCAGCCTGTCTGCACAGCAGAGGTGCTTCAGCCCCATGAACACTTTCGTGACCCTCCTCTGGACCTCCTCCAACAGTTCCATGTTTTTCCTGTGCTGAATATAGTGGTAGGGCCTTCTGCAGCAGCTTTATTTTCATTTAGCAATAATGCTTTTCTCTGAAAAATGAAATTTCAAAATGTTGCAGAATGACAAGATTGAGGCAGGGATAATAAACTGCTGGAATTACTTATTGTGCTCATTTTCGAATTTGATACCAAGCTGGGTTGCTCACCTGCTTTTTTCTTTCTGATGAGTAACACTGTTGTCCTGTTAATTACCAGTTATTTTAAAGCTATGATTAATAGTTTTTAAATATATAATAACAGAATTAATAGAATGTATTTCTAATGTTCCTGTGTAGGAAGAAAAGGAACCTGTTCACTCATGCAGAACTTCCACAAAGCCAAAACTCCAAGGTGTGTGGCTACAACTGCTCTGAAACTCTTGTTGTCCTTACTTAGCTGTGCTGGGAGGTGCTTCTGCCCTCTTCATTAGCACAGGGTGACTCTCCTACCACACACGAATTGCTGTGGAGCTGAGCCTGGGAGCCAGCACTCCAGGCAAAAGACAGCATTTCTAGTTAAGCACAGCGTCAAATGGGCTTGTGAAATCCACAGTCACAAAATCCCCTTAAAACCAAGACATTAATGGGATTTTAGAAACAATAAATAAATATTTAAAACCCAATAAATTTTAACAACAGTTCAAGCAGATCTTGTTAAAGCTGTTCAAGTAAACAAAGGTAAGATGGGTATAATCTTTTACATTTCAAAGCGAAGTCTGAAACTAATTGGACTTTGCAGGGAACTCCACCTACAAGAAAGTTATGCCACAGTTCTTTATTATAGACATGCAATTCTCAGGCAAGCCTTGTGCTGAAAAACAGTGAAGAGCAGGCACTCAAGGCAGTCAGTACTGATTCTATTTCAGAATGCCTATGTTTCCATATGGCACCTAAAGCTGAGGAAGCTGCAGCATCGCTACTGCTGCATGTTTGTCGGGACATGCAGGGGGAGAAAGAGCAGCTGTGCCTGGAGCCCCCAGTATCCTGTTACAGGAGCAGCCCTGCCTCACAAGCAAGGACCAAGCCAGCCCAGAGTTATAAACTTGTCCCTCTGCGACAGAGAATAATGCTGTCCTTTTTCACAAACTTCAGGCAGCTTCACCAGGATTACAGAAGCTTTAAGGTTTTCCTTTCAGAAAAGCTCTTCTAAACTGAGGAAGCCTAATTATGAGACCTGAGTCTGCTACACAGAGTTCTTGTACCAGAAATGATGTGAGGGCCAATTGCCAGGACTAAACATTTAAAGCATCAACAGGTGTTACATGTTATGCATCAATGAGGTGTACATCACTGAAACATAAAGACCCAGCAAGCCAACAGCACAGCTATCAACCAGAACAACACAGCTATAAAATCCTAATTAGCCTCATACACGTGTTATGGACATTTTTATTTATTGACATGGTCAAATTAACAGGCAGCAGCATTTATTTTTAATGATAGCTTTGAAATCAGCCCAGCAAGAAAGTTAGCATTAATGTTCAGAATACTGCATGCCATCCATATTTTTCCAGATGAACGTATATTTTAAAATAATAATTAAATCTTGTCACCCTAATTAAGTTACCTTGAGAAGGTGAGAGAAATCCAGTTCTCAGTCAATGCAAATCTTGTTTATCCTATTCTCAAGCTGTACAGGAAAACTATGCAGCAGGAGAAACTCAGCAAGCTCCATGGTTTTAAGTGTGCACTTAATTTAGGTGAACAATAAGCTGTGTCTATAAAGATTTGTGTTGTTCACTACGGAGTGGAAGATTCCTGTGAAGCAGACAAGATGTAATTGCCAGTAAATATTAGTGGTAGCTTGGCTACACAAGTTACAAAGGAGGAGGGAATATCTTGGTGTATTTATTATTACAGTGGACAATTTTGACAGTCACCCTAAGTGTTCTTTGAGACTGGTGAAGAGAAAGGACCTGGGCAGCAGCACAGTTATCAACTGGGTTAGAGAAAGCAGACAGAGCAAAGGAGAATGAAGAGCATTTCACAAGGTATTTTAAACAGCTTTACATTTGGATGAAGATATTGATGCCTTAGGATTTTAGCTTTTATATTTTTCATATCCTGTAATGGTTTAGTGTGTAACTCTAAGACTCCGTGTCCTGTTAGCTACTGTTCTCCCATTCTGGTCAGACAAAACAAATCCTCTCTAGGCCTGAACTTCACGGACACCTTACTGTCTCAGGCCCCGAAATATCTAAACAAAGCCTCTAAAGGGAGGGCACAAACTTGGGGTAATGACTTCATTACCTGAAATTGTAATTGGAGAACTAACCCCGATATGCAAATGGACCAAACTTATAAAAGTATGAAAACCCGTGACCCGGTCGTCCATTTTGGGTGTAGCCCTAGGGTTCTGTCTGCCCAAAGTGTACCTTGAAGGCCTTCAATAAATATACTCGCTTTTATTCTCTCAATTTTTTCTAGCCTGTGTTTTCAGGTAGCCCCATGAAGGCATCAATATTAGGAGTTTTTGGAAATTAGGCACTTGTGGAAATTAAATCTTTGTTCTTGCATTTAAAATGTACTCGCTAGAAGTGCCTTTGCAAACCAGACTGCCCATTTTAAAACTTCTGATTTACCCACCTTAAACAAGAATATTCCATAAATTGCAAAGAAAGACTGGGAAATGATCTGTGTGTAATAGCTGAACCAAGCAATTTGCATATTTTCATGAATTACTGTAATGTGCTTTGCTTGTTGGTAATTTCTCTTGTGTACAAAGGATCACAGTTGCAAAAAATACCAACATCTCATGTCCAAAAGCAATTCAGGAGTCTAATTTCATAGTCCAAAATGCTGAGACACTTAAAAATTAGAAGTTGAAATAATTGTTCTCTTCATTGCACTAGAAAGTTTTGCACTAAATCCTGCTCAGTGGCTTAGATATGGGCTGAAAATTGGAGGAAGAGGAAAGCACTACTAGAGGTTCCTTGGTTCTTTTGACTTGGTATTCACACATGTGCATGCAGATAAACCTGTCTCAATCTATTAAAAAAAAACCAAAACAAACAACAAAACAAAAGAACTGGGAAAATCAATTTTCACTGAGCGATTCTGGATTTTTTCAGGGGAGAAAAGGCCTGTAAGCTTACCTGAGAAAAAGTTTCCACAGCAATTTTATTTTAAAAAAAAAAGGTGATGAACGACCCACAGTGAGGGTGGGAGAAGGATCCAATTTCTGCCTACAAGGAAGAAGAGTGAGGGCAGGGTGGGCATCTCGGGCTGCAAGAGCAGGCACAGGACAGGGCACACAGGGCAGCTGCCTGTGGCTCCTGGCCAGTCAGCCTCTCTGGGGTCTCTGAGAGGCTGAGTTATTGTGCTCAGGGAGCCCCCCATCCTGGCCAAGTCAGGATACATTTTTATAGCCTTTCTTCAAGTGATAGAAATGTCGGGGGGAGGGCAAAATATAGGGAAGAGGGGAAAGGGAGGCAGTTTCCAGTATTTGTCATTATTATAGGTTATATATACAGGAAGAAAGTTAATTAAGCTTTAAAAAATCCATCACACATCAATGGGTGCATTTTAACGAGTACAAAAAGTTGAGGTGTTTACTGCCAATTAAAGTGGTTTTTAAATAAGCATTAATTAACACAGAAATTCAGAAGAAAGTTATACCTTGTCAAAGAAAGGCCAGTGCAGTCTATGCCCACTTCTGCTCCCATTCATACTCAGATAGTAATTACCACCAACCCTATATTTTCCATAATAATGAGGAGAGGCTGTCATGGCTGTCAAACAAAAACAAACCAAAAAAAAAAAAGGTGCTGCACAAAAATACCCTTAATCTGAAGTAAACTTTTTTTTAGTGCCAAAGCCACGGGAGACAGCAGTGTGGAGCAAGGCAGTGAGTGGGGCAGTCAGGCAGCCATGCCAGGGGCAGCTGCACACCCGTGGCTCCTTCCCAGGGAGCAGAGGCTTTGGAGCATTGGAGGAAGCCTCCCCAGGTGGTTCAGCTGAAGAAAGACTGAAGAAAAGCCAAGGAACAAGCAGTTGTTTCATCCCTAGCACTGTAACTCACGGAGGAGCTGATTCCTCGGTGAAAGCCAGAGGAGTTGGTTTTTTCCACAAACAAGTGCTGGGAGACGCGCTCCATGCTTCCCAAAGTCAGGTCAAAGCAACCACTGCAAATAAGTTCAGCCTGCACGTGCACTTCCAGCTGGTGCCACTGGTGACATGGAAAACAGTACAACTGTCGCTTCTGTCACTTCTCCATTCTTGAAGGATTTCTTAATAATTGCAGGAGTTTCAGCTCTACTTCAGCTAGTGTCAAACTGAGCAGAGAGCAAAGGAAGTGAATTCTCCCATTGCTAGTCAGGTGAACGTTTAACGTTTAAATGTCTTAGGAAAACCTTTCCTCCCCCAAATGCATCTTAGGCACCAAGTAAGATTTTCAAACTGTCTTACTGAGAATAGTTTCTTTCCTCACTTCCCCAGCTGCAAGAAATAAAAACCCCACAGCTTTTTCAGCCAACAGAAGAGGCAGGTCCCATTCCCAGTAGCCTAACAAATTTTAGACAAATATTTGGTGTAGTGTCTTTAAAGTTAATTTTTAAAAAAACAAACAGAAAAACACGGAAAAGAAAGATGTAGATGTGCACGTACTGCTGTTCCTGACCCTTGGCATGTCACTCAGACAGTGTACAGCCTCTTTAAAGAGTACATAGCTTGTGTCTACCAGGGAGTATCTGGGAGCCTTTTTCCTACTCTGTGTCCACAGGCAATATCTGCAGTAAAATAAAAAAGGAGAGCATTAAAGGCCATGCAAGTTTTGTTGGACTTAGCTGGACAGGGCCTTCAGATCTTGCACCAATCTTTCTAACATATCTGATGGCACTACAGAGGAATATTTTATTGCTAGAAATAGTTGAGTGATTACTTCAGAGAAAGGACGGACGTAACACAAAAGAGTTTCCAAGTGCCGACAGGAAGGAGTGTTGCTCATGCAAAATTCCACATTACGTGTTACAAAAATAATAAAAAAACCCACCGGCCCTTGTGATGTCTGAACTCTGTGACACTGATATATGGACAGAGGAACAGAGGAGGAAAAAGACAGGGAGAGCAAAGCAAATACACTGGGATGCTTACGAGCAGAATACAGGAGCCAAGTGTCACAAGTTGACCCTCTGTGTTTGCATTGAAATTTGACCACTCCAGACAACATTCCTTTAGTGGTTTTTACCTGGTCTGAGTTTGGTTGATAATGGCCATTTCTTACAGTATTGTGACATTTAATGCTGTAAAATCAAGTCTTCAGAGAAGGAGTTACAACTTTAATTCCTAAAAAAACCACCGTAAGACTTTTATGTTTTCCTTAGATGGATTTGACCCAACTCTAATTAAGGGCTGGAATAAATAGGCATTGTGCATACAGTGGCACACCAGGAACACAGCTTGCTTTGTAACAAATGAGCTGCACACATCCAAGGAAAACACCCTCTCCATGATGGCTGCAGAAAAGCCCTGTCATATTCCACGCTAGAAAATCTCTCAGACTTCCTGCAGCAGAGCTGCCTTGTGCTCAAGGTAGTTGGGCTGTACATCAGCCTCTGGGACTCCCACCAAAGCAACACCTGGACACCAGCACGGGGGCTTCTCATCATTCAGGAGCAAGGAAAACAAGAGAGAAAGTTGTGGTGGATATAAATCATCTACACCTTTCTTATTAGGCTGAGGATGGCACTGGGCTGGGGAGCATCTGGTAAATATCAGGCACCTGAAGAGAGACTGAAGAGCTCAGTCCCAGCAGGATCAGTGGTACCCAACACTGTGGCTTCAGCCCCATTTTCTCAGGCCCTCTGATGTGAGGCCATTTGAACTGTCAGTTTTCTGGGGCTGAGGGTGTTCCCTGCTTCAGGCTTGCACATGGGTTGTATGAGACCACAGCACGAAGACAGAGTAGTGCTATCTCACTGAACAGAGAACAGGATTTTTTCTCTTATCCATCAGACTTTTGGGTTGGTGTCCTTCTCCAGCTGGTCCAATTCACACTTAGTTGGAATGGGGACTATAGCAGCCCCACTACTGGCAAGAATTCTTGGTGCTTTGGATTTTGCATAATAAAAAAAAAGTTAGCCTCCAGCCAAAAATCCTCTTCAAAATACCAGTGGGAACAACAGTGATACTACCAACAGCAGGGTTAAAAGGTAGAAACCTGAAGAAACCCGATCTGCTTTCAGTCATCTTCTGGAAGCTGTACTGACCCAGCTCTGAAGGCAGACTCAGAGTTCAACTGACTATGTCAGAGCTCTGCAGTTAGTCTCTTAAAATGATGAAAGATGGACAGAAAGAAAGTTTTTATTTTAAAAGGCCTCAAGCTGAAGGTTGACTTAAGCTCTAAGCAAAAAGTGCCTCTATTTCTTCCAAAACTCCTAATTTAGCTCATGGTATTGGGAGTTTTTTAATATTTCTTATTCATCTAGAAATATTTTAAGAGCCATATAAACTTGTACAGCTCTTGGCCATCAACATACAAGCTGTAAGGATGTACTAAAAAGAAAGGAACATGCATTTAAAATGTTAGAATGGAATGAAAGCCAATATTTCTGCAGCAAACCACCCTTTTGGTGGCTAGGAGACAAGTCGGAACCAAGTCCCTTTAGAAAAAAGACTGAAAAAAAAATGAAAGTCAAAACTGCTGTCATTTGAATGATAAAAACATTCAAGGAATGACTTGGTTGTAAATAGAACCCCCTCAGGAAGCACATACATGGAGAGAGGAGGAGGAAGTATTCCTTTGGAAGTAATGTAGGAGCTGTCCAGGCTCCTAAGGCTTCAAGTGTACATGCCTGGTGCAGCCAATAAGCAAAGCTGTGCCATACTCCTAAGACTGTATTTTATGCTGTTTTTTTAGTTAAATCAATGAAAAAAAAACCTACCTGTAGTCTCTGAAATCAGTGGAAATCTGATTAATTTGCATGCTGATGTCTGCACCCTCATCAGACACAGCTAGCTAGGTTAAGTGTCCTTCCACGGGGTACAAGCATCATCACACGAGTGTAAACTCAATATAACAAATGTCCTGCACCAACACCAGGACTTAAAAAAATGAAAACGTCAGACAACATTGGCTTTGCCTGGACTTGCCAGGAAACTGATAAAAAGTCTCAAAACCCAGCAGCACCACCAGGTTCAGCTCCATCAGTAGTTACAGCCATAGGACAGACTGCTTGCCTGTACCAACCACTTCAAGCACACACACCTTCACTTGTGATCCTGAAAGAAATGCACGTCTCCTTCACGGCCACATAAACACACAGTGACCGATCTCTCAAAAAACCAACTTGTAAACTGGACAGTTTACATTTTTTGTACAACTGAACAACAGGTTCCCAGTTCAGCGAGGCCTTCTCTTTTGGTCACCCCTCAGTAATACACCTTTTGATTAGAAAATCACTCACACACCAGAAACATTCTGAAAGGACTAAAGAGATGCCACTCTGTAAAGAGGGTCCAAAGAAAATCTCAAATCTGTCTCTTTTATCCCATTGACTGTGTGGCAGGAGCCCTGATTTACACCACTCTACCTATTTAAGTGACAAAGGTCAACAGAAAATTTCCAAAACGGAAACAAATCTTTAATTTTAGATACAACATTTCCAGAGATGAGGCCAACAATGTGACAAGGTAGTATGCTGGTATGAAGGTGGATATTATTGTGAAATGAGTGGGAGGTCAAAAAGCCACCCCCTGAGCTACAGACAGGAGGTGACCAGTAGCACAGGTTCCATATCCCTGTGCCAGAAAAGCCAAACCAAAACACAAATCCTCACGTGCCTTCGTACACGTGCTACAAACCAAGGTGTGGGACTCCTAAAGGGCCAAGCCAGAGCTGGTGTCACATGGCAGACAGGACCTAAGGTCTGCCAGGAGAGCTGCTACCTCCATTGTAAAGATAGCTTGCCAGATTTTTTTATTTGAAAACCAAAAATTATACACTTTCTAGAAAAAAAAAAAAAAAGAGAGAGAAAAAAAAAGGAGAAAAATCTAATTGACATAACAAAAAAAATTAGAGTACTATGTTTCCAAGAGGGTCTAAATAAAGAGACACCCTGAAAACCTCACATGAAACAGCTCTGAGCATTTAGAGGTTTCTCATGCATTGTATTGTAAAACAGCAGCTCGTTCTTTTCAGAGCAGCAGAGGTAAGAGCACACAAATGATTAAACAAGCAGGTTTAACTATCTTGCACTGACGAGGAATTTGTCAACATGGGCTCGGTATTTATGCAGCTCTGCAGCAAATACTGTACGGCTGCAGGAGTCAAACAGCTGTCTGTCAATAAAGCTATTCTCCTCGCTGGAACATAATAGCACAGACTCAACATGACCCTCAGAGGCCTCTTTAAGCTGCATGGCTGTCTCCTCCTTCCCCATCCCTCCAGAGTCCTTCACCAGCAAGCTCTGAATTAAAAGGGAGAGGGAAAAAAAAAAAAAAGAAAGAAAAGAAAAAAGGTATTAGAGTCTTTTCTATCCATCTTAATATTAAAAGTGACTTAACCCTGGCCAAGTCAGTCTACATGCACAAGCCTGAGCTAAAGAAAAGTTAGGGAAAGACAGCTTTGATTCACCGCACGTGAAGGGCTACTGACAATCCCTTTTAATAGAGCTTGCAACATTAATGTAGCCAGAGCCACATGTGACACCCATTAGGGCCAGGGAGAGCTCCCACGCATATATTTCAAGGAAGCAGTAGATTCCCCGGTCCCAGAAGCTGTCTTCATTACAAAAGTCTAATGCATTTTTTATTATTCAGCCTTCAGTGGAAATGTCACCTTTCTAAAGCAAGCTGTTATCGTGTGTTTCCCATGCCAAACACATGGCCTCTAAGGAGAGGGTTTTATCTCTACATTTTTAGTGATTTGTATTTCTCTTTCAAGGAGCTCCATGCCTTAAGGCACCTGAAGCGCTCACAGCACAAGAAGGTGAGGTTACACGGGATGCTGCCGATGAGGACAAAAAAAACCCAGGGCCGGGAGCCGGCACAGCTTCCAACAGTAGCCACCCTACCCGATAATTCACCTCCTTTAGCAGATTTAATTATTATCCCTTTCCTTGGTTGGGACCATATCCTCAAAGAAGCAGGGCGCCCACCAAGCGCCGCCACCGCCGCCTGACAGCACAGCCATCACCACTGCCCGGCGCCTGCCAACCAGCCAGATGCTGCCACATATTGGCATCTGGGGCCTGGAAAAGCAACTGCGGGCTCCGTTTGGCGGCGAATCCTGACCCCGACAACTGAAGGAGACAAAAGGAAGATAGACGGGAGAGGGGGGCGGAAATCTCTCCTGACAATTTCACTGGTAAAGATTTAGACAAAAACCTATTGTTTCATTGCTCTCCAAATGAATAAGTTTCGGAGAGGAGAAGAAAAAAAACCCACCCGGCATATTCTAAATGCTGTCAGAGTCCAGGGTGCAAGGACAAGGGATTATTTATGAAAAGAAATAATGAGGAAACCAGATGCCTGCCTTTCTCAGCCCTCTGCGCTTCAGTCACCCTAACGGGGCATGTGCAACCCTGCTCACCAAAGACTTCTCAGCCCTAAAACGCAGGGCAGGCTCTCTCTAACTCTTCCCATCTCTGCCACCATGCAAAATGCCCTCCCTGTTTTATAGGGCGGCCCCCACAGTAAATCAGAGGCACAGCAAAGGCTGAGGGAAAAGACTTGCAGACCTCATCCCAGCCACGGAGAGTAACTGGCAGCCATATTAACTGCACCCACCAGAACAGTAAAACCAAAACAACATTTAAAAAAACCCCAAACCACAGAAAACAAACAAACAAAAGAACCCCATGCTTATTTCACTAACACCAGGACTGAAACTACATGGGTGTGCTTAAAGTAGGAAAGCAAACAAGGTTTCTATACCTGTTTCCATGAAATTGGCTTTTCTCTGTAATTGAAGGGTGAGCTTCTGACCCCAGAAAAGTCAATGGGAAAACTCCCAGTGATGTTAATGGGTCTCGGACTTCACACTGTGCAGTTACTGTACCCTAGAAAGGTGATTAACTCAGGACTCTGCAGTATCCCAGAGCACCTGCTGAGGGGTCTGCAAGGAGCCAGAGCAGCCAGGGTCCTTCTCAAGGGGATTTTGCTTCTCACCTCACCCTACTGTGTTTGCTGGGCCTGGCAGGGGCTGGTCACAGGAGAGTTCTCTGAGGCCAAAGAAGGCATGAGGCTGGAAAGGACGGAGACCAAGGCATCAGAGTAGCAAATTTTAAAATCTGGAGAAAAGGATATGTGCCACTTGGCTCATGATCCATGCTGTTGAAGTAGCTCTTTTCCATGCCTGGTTTGTAAAGGAAGATTATGAGCTGGCAAATGTCAGACCACAGAGCACAAGCAAGACCCCAAGTGGAGCATAGCTGGCCAGCACCATGCTCTAAATCATGGTACACCGCCGGTTCTTCTCTTGGAAGCTTCTTCCTCGTTACCCCACCGCTGCGCGAGGTGCCATAAAACTCTCGTTACTCACACGCTGCTGGGGGAACCAATTTTCTAACGCTTTTACAATCCCTATACTTTCGTTTTGTGGGAGTAATCCTCTCTCTTTGCTTCACCACTATATGGGGATAACAGCTGCATCTAATAATCCACTCCTGTGTCCCAGCATTTTGGGGCAGCATTTCAGGGCAGCATTTCAGAATCAAGGGCACAGAAACAGCAAGAAAATCCGTGACTAAGGCTGAAGGATGTGACACAGGACATGCATGGAGACCGCTGAGCAAACCTGGAGAATACCCTGGAAATAAACATATCAGCTCATGGAAGGGGATGGGATAACAAGTGAGGTTGTATTGAGGCAAAACATCTCTCCATAGCAAAACAAAAAGAGGTTAGCAAGGCTCTGCTAAGGAAGACCACTGACCCCAACATCTGCTTGTTCCTTGTCTGGTCCATCTTTATCCAGCTCCACCACTTGCCAACAGCCTAGCCTAGCTTATTACTCCCAGAAAGACTTTTCTCAAACTTGCCAGCCTTAGGATCTCAACAGCAAAGCATCACCCACAGCCTACCCAAGACAACACCAATTCCCCTCTGCACTGTGAAGAGTTGCACGCTTCCCCAGCCCTCCTGCGCATCACAGAGCCACTGCAGTCCTCTGGCAGCAGCTCTAATCCCTCCTGATGGGTCCCTGGGCCAAGAAGATGGAGACAGAGCTGCGTTTGGAGAAGGAGAGCCTCTGATCTGCCAAGAGACAGTGAGGTCCTGTTGGGGCAGCACATCAAGCTGTCACCCGCTGCCAGGAGTCTGGAGCATCCTCTCTGCTGTACCCTGATTAGCCTCCTCTGCCCGGCAGCAGGGGTGCAGGAGATTTCACTGCACGGCACTAGCAGGCGGTGGGATCACTTCCACCGCTTTGCCACTCACAAGTTGGGATTTTCTTGAGGACACTGCAATCTTTGGGCCAGGGCTCCCCGGCTCTGCTCACGCAGATGGCTCAGGCAGCAACCAGCCCTCCACCGGCCCCGTGGCACAGCAGCCAGCCCTGTGCTGCCAGTCTCAACCACTGCTGCCAGCAGCAGCTGCTCGGCACCTTTTAAGCAAGTCCCATTCCCCCTCTGGGAGTTGGCTCTGCCACCCCTTCCCAAATGGCAGCTGGAGCCGCTGGAGCCACATGAGGCACCCTGTCCTGGGGGCTGCCTGAGGCACTCACGCACACCCCATGGCCTCACTGGGCCTGCCAGCATTCCTGCTGCTGCTTGGCCCAGTCCTCACTCCCCCCTCGCCCCCACACCCGTTCCCCTAAGCAGGAGCTACGCCTCAACCTGGTGACCTTGCCATGGCCCTTGTCCCCCTGCAGCACCACGGTGTGACACCCATGGGGGGTCTGGCCCTGAAGGCACAACCATATGGAAGATCCTCGGGCACCATGGTGGCCAAAGCCCCAGATCTGGTCCTCATTACGCCCCAACCTACCCTTTGTTGGTGGGCACACGCCAAACAACCACCATTAATGTACGTGGTGCCACAAACCACTGCAGAGCAGAGCCCGTGGAAGGCCCGGGCCACTACAGCGCGCAGGAGGCTGCTGCGCAGGAGCGTGGCAGAGGGAAACACAGGCCCTGGCCACACGAGGGGCCTCTCCAGCAGTGTTTCCAATAGTTCCCCAAGGACACCACGCAGAGAGCTCAACAGTCCTGAGGGAATGAGACGCTGAGGTGAAGGAATGGGCAACACTGCACAGAGCACTGCTGCAGGCAAGCAAATCCCGCACACCAAACTTCTTGGGGCCTGCAAAAAGCTGTGGGGCTCCGATTTGAAAGCCGTGGGTGGCTCAGGAGATGCATGGAGGAGGCCCGGCTGCCAGAGGTGCTGCTGGCTGGAGGACATTGGGGTGCTCAGCCACAGGATGGCACGTGCCGGGGCCCGGGAAATGGCCCCTCACAGGGAGCCCGGGACCAGGCAGCAGCCAGGAGCCACAGCGCTCAGCTCACAGCACAGCCCTCAAAGCAAGCACAAACCCAAAGAAACTAACAACTGTACTTTTTCATTTTATTGCTAAAATCCCTACCATAAATCTCACCACAGAGGAAGTTTCTGTTTCTCCAGCTTCCTACTCAGTGTCCTTGAGAAAACAAATGACACCACACTAAAAAAAAAAAAAAAATCCCGTAGTGGTTTACTTCACACTTCCCTGTACCTTGTTATGCTGAGTGCTTCATTTAGAGAGGGCTGACCTCCCCAGCCTTCTTCATCCCAGTGCCCTTCGCTGCGGGGACACACCAAGGAACAGGTTAGCACTGGAGAGAGGAGCCGGGTGGATGTTCCAGCGCGGGTAACCCTGCCAACTCAGCATCCCAAAGGTGCGCCGAGAGTCAGCGTGACAGTGACTGCTGTCTGCGAGGTGATTTTCACAGGAGACACAGGAGCTGTGCTACAAGAACAGAAGCTGTGAATACAGCCATTCAAAGTTATGCCATTTGTATTTCATGAGATGCAGTTTCTCCTGTAGGTCTGGGCAGGGGCCCAGGCTCACCTCACGCCATTCTACTCAGGGCAAGCCTTCAAACATTTTGTATCCCAGTTCTTCTTAGTAGGACACAAAGAACATTTCAGGGTGGTTCAACAGGGTGCAATGAATTACCACTTTGAGATGCCCCAAGTGTGTAATATGCCTTACCTGAATACCCACAGGAGAATAGGAAAATCTATAGGTTTATTTTAGTGTGTTTTACATAAACTGTCGCTAATTCCTGTGGAAAAAAAGCACTGATTTGTTTTGCTAATAGCCATTAGGTGAAACAGAAGGAAGTGGGAATGAACAGTCATTAAAATGGACATGTGCATCACAGGGCTTTGTAAGAGGCACCAAAAAGAAGCTATCGAGAGCATTTCAAGTCATTGAAGCCAAGGACAAAAAGCATTGATCAGGCAAGAAGGTCAGTCTTCAAGAACTAAATGTAACTTTCAGAAAGGCAAGGTCTGAATAAGATTTGAAAGGTTTTGTTTATTAAAGGAATACATATAAACACCAATACAACACAATATATGTTCAAGGGAAAAAAAAAAGCAGGATTGGTTTTGTGTAATTAACTCCAGACTGTGCTTCCCTTGACAAAACAATTATCTGAGTCAGTGGTAATGTTACAAAAACTTCTAGCATCTCAAAGGCTCATTTCTGGCAAGTCATAGTGCCATTCCTTCTACTCTCCATGATCTAGATTTCCTCACTACTAACATACCTGAAAAAAAAAAAATTTGGTATCATTAACTAAACTGAATGCTTTGATCATCTGGTTTCTGCCAGAACTGGGTTTTCTTTCTGCTTCTCACAGAGACCAGCTTGTGCTCCTGTGCTATCTTATCCTGCCTTTGCTTGCAGCCAGCACACGGGCACAACCTGAACAAGACAGCATTTCAAAATAACACGGCAAATACTTTTTTGTACAGTTATCACAAGGCAAACAAATGCAATGGGACAGATCAACACAGGCAGTGGCATTATCTGGTGGCCGGGCTAGAGAGCCCCAGGGAGGGAGTCAGGTGGCCAAGGGGAGGGAGGCTTTCCTTGAGCAATGAGCCCTCTCCAGAGTCACAGCCAGGGCAGTGCTGGAAGGAAGCTCGGGATCAGCTTGGACTCTGCATTAGAGATTTCCGACCCGCTCGGCACAGGAAGTAGTTCCTGTGGCTCACCTGAGGGAGTTCCTGTTATGAAGCCAGAGGGTGGTGGGTTGAAACACAGTTTCTGAAAGTGATGTAATCTTGGACGGCACTGGGTAGGCAGTGATACTAGTGACCTGGTTACAGCCTGCAGTGTTGTGACAGCCCCTCTGCTGGCCTGGTGATCACAAGAAAGAGAAGAAAAAAACGAAAAAAAAAAAGAGGGGAGTGGAATAATTTAAAAAGAAAAAAAAAGTTTCCAGATTTCCTTTGTTTAAGTGAAGCATTTTCCTTTTCCACTTTATTTGAATACACCGACCTGGTGTCTAACAGATGGAGACTGTGCAGATGCACTTTTGGGAGTGCCCATAAAATACACTGCTAAAATACAAATGGAAGGATACTTCTTTTTTTTTTGAGTTGTAAATTCAATAATCGTTGCTGTCACCTCACTTTCCCAAAGGAATTTGCCCTTTGTTCTCCGGATAAAGCTGGGGAGAAAAAGAAAAGGGGGAAAAAAAAAAGAGTGCAAGCCAAGGGAACATTTGGGAAAAAAACCATGGATCCATAATCTGGGCATTGCAGTGTACAGCGTTTGTACATCAGGAACCCATACAGGCAGGGCTGCTTAGCAGCAATAGCAGCACTCAGCAAAATATTCTGTAAGTCTTATATTCTTCTCCCATTCTCCAGACGTTTCTAGCAAACAAACAGGTCAGCTAATTGGCTCCTGCCCAAGTCTTACCCACTAGGGTTTGCTCAGAGATGTCACTTAGTCACTTGGCATGAGCAAATCCCAGGCTTCTTCCTGTTCAAGCAGCAGAGTGGCTGAAGGCTTTCTTTGATTTATTAAGACTAGTAACAAACAAACAGGGGAGTTCAGAAGCTTCCTCAAGCACAAGAACACGAGCAGAAAGGTTTTTTTCCTGAAGTAGCAGCTAAAAATAGGACACTTGGAGGAAGTAAAGTTCATTAAGTGATAAAGCTGCGATGCGGCTGCAGCGATGAGAGAATGGTTTTTCCTTTTTTATCTATATATTTATTTAGTGTTATGTGTTCTTGCTCCTTATTAGAGTGCTAAAGCAGTGTTTATCCAGCTGAGGAAAAGAAGATTTCCCTTTCTGTAGTGACTTTAACATGTAGCTCATCAAATACAACAGAGTCAAGAGTTTTAAACAGACATTGCCAGCCAACAAAGTACAACATTTGACAGCATTATTAGCCTTTTATATGCTCTTTCCAGAATGGGAAATGATACGCTATTTTCAAGACACATTCCACAGTATTATGCAACAGCTTTCTTAATTTTTAATGGATATATTATTTTTAATGCATCAACTTTTGCATAAAGCATTTTAGTATTTTATTTAGTATTTTATTTAGCATATACCATTAATAAATTATTTGCTTTTTCCTTCCCCACCCCCCCCAAGAGCTGCACTTAGCATAGGGAAATGGTCTATTGACACAATAAAAAAATACTTTCAACTGGCACCATCTATAGACACTTCCATCACCAGACAAAGCACCAGGAGGACATTCCTGCTTCTGCTTAGCTGACAAGCTGGCAGTGCCAAACATGCTACCCAGGAGTTGCCTCACAAACCTTCCTTTGATGAAAGGATTCACACACACACGTAGCAACCAGCTGTGGTAAAAATAAGCCAGCACCCTGTACAACCAGTGATTCCTGTTAAAAGTGTTCAATTTTGGCTCCATTGCTCCAGCGTTCTGTAGCCATTATGTCCAAGTGGTTTGAGCCATCCAAAGGAAGCCAGTCAGGGTGCTCCTGTGCCAGAGAAATTTGTCCAGTTGACCTGAGTTTGTTCAGAGGGCACGTGTCTCTCATCTCTGCAGATCTGCCCATTCTATAAGGGCAAAAAATGGATGAGATTTGATGTCTTCAACACCAGCGACGCCAGCACCAAGACGCTCCGCAGGATTAAACTGCAAAAGCTTGACATAAAAGAAAAATACACATGATTCAGTGAGTAAGAACAAAAACAACTGCTTAAAAGTTCCAGAAAGGTCTAAGGTAAGGGACATCCTACCGTTTTCCTGCTCTATGAATTACTTTCAAGAGTGCAAAAGCATACTTGAAATTCCTAAAATCCAGTAAATGGAAGAAGACTCTCCTTTCCTTGAGTCTCAGTCTTACAGTCTTCAGAGACTAGTGATCACAGCATGCAATTCCCTGAAGCACTGCACACTGGGACTTCATTTTAAGTGTAACCTCATTTTAAAAAGAGATAGCAGCAGCCAGAGCCTGCATCAGTAGAACTCTGGACGCTGCGTTTGGTTCACGTTAACCTTTGCTCACACCACTGTGTTATGGCTACATCAGGGACAGTGGTCTGTAACTTTCCGTTTCATAAATTGTGAGTTGGTCCTAAAATATCAGGATAACATAGCCAGCTCTCCATTTCCTAAAAAAAAAAAAAAAAAAAAGTTTTAAAGAGTCCTACAAATGGCCTAAAACTGAAAAATCAAAACCCCAGTGAAAGAAACAAAACAGTGTAATGGCTTCATGGAAATTTCCTGAAATTCAGCACCTCGTTTGCTTTTTAGTTGTACATCACATGCTGAATTCATGTGAAAAGGAAATCACAATATTTTCATCTGTTTAAAGATACCAATCCATATAAAAGGGAATGCAAAGGTAAACTCCAAAGAGACTAATAAAGACACACAAACATATTTTGCAGTTTTCAAGAACTGTTTATACTCTATTCAATTACAGCCAGTACAAAGGCATGATCTCTTGCTTGCTTTTTCTGCAACAGCTAATAGGATAACTTCTCCCAGATGTCACTTGGAAAAATGTGTATTCATATCTTGATGCAGTCAACATCTAAGTGAGTCTACATCCATAAACATAGGAATTTACACATTTTAAGATGGCTCTGCTATTTGCAGTTATAGTGTCACATAGTAAAAGTAGCTTGCTGACAGTAGCTTGCTGCTGTGGTATCTCCTACAAGCTAGCACACACAGATGCAGCCAGGGTGTCTCTGCCTTCCCTGGAACTACAGGCAGCACCAGCACAGGGAAACCAAGCACGGTCACTTAATTTCTGGAGTTGTCCTTCCAGAAGAACTTCAATCTTAGAAAACAAATATAAACTGAAACAGATACCTATTGAAAAGTCACGGTGCATTATTCTGTTGGTAAAGAGAACTTGAAGGTTCCTGAAAAAAACCCTGAGTGCAAAATACCAAACCAACATCAAAAAACAACTTTATATTTCAGTAGAAATAAACAGATCTCTGTTTTTTAGATGCTGACTAAAGGAAGAAGGTGTTTACGCTGAAGTCACCTGGACTGGAAGCCACAGCAGGAGACAACGCCTGACACAATTTTCTGTATAGCCAAACACTGATCCCGGAGAGTTATTCTGTGATGTTTTGACCTGTTTACCCTTGGCAGTGGGGGGAAGGAAAGTCGCAATGACAAATTGCTATCCATGCCAAGAGAGCTCTCTTCCTTTTCCTGACAAGGCTTCCTCAACAATGAATGGCAGCTTCCTTGGATAGTCACACAACAAAAATGTGATTTACTGCTTCATATAGCCGAACCTCCACCAGATAAGTCACCACCCTACTCTAGACAGCTTGACCTAACAGCCACTGGGGAGACTGTTCCCTGAACAGACATGGCCTTGTAACACAGGTGTGAGGGGCAGAAATACATTTGCCACTTAAACCCACCAGGGGCAAGAGAGACATTCTTTGGCATATGTGGACATAGGCAACACATTAGTCTACAGCAAGAAATAATCCTACACTGGCAGGGACACGTGGACTAGACTACTTCATTTGTCTTCTAGTCGTAATGGGAGGAATTCCCGTCATGAAGTGTGGTTTTGCTTTCCCTTAGCCTTACAGCATCTATGGGTGAGGGTAAAAATTTGCTCCCATCCAACTACATAAATGCAGATTATATCAAAATGGGATTTTTCTTCAGTCATTTCCCTTTCTACCTCTGCCAGAAATACACAGGCACGTGCTTTCACCTTCAGTGACTTCATGTCACTTAGTCAAAATAGGTGGTGTCCAAACATACAGTTCCATTTCCACTGATCATTTCACAGTTAACAGCACAGAAATCAATCTGTCACTGGGTCTTTTCACTCACTGAATTTGCAAAATCTGCTTCCTTTGTTTTCTTCAAGAACTACTTTGTCCACTCTGCTCTGTTCAAAACTACATCTAAGTGATGCCATTATTTATGCATCCACTAGCAAGATCCTCTTCAAAGCTAAACAGCACAGTTCACATATATCCCTTCTTCTTCTCAAGTGGAACAGGTCAGATCTAGGCACTACTTCCACATTTATGTCAAAATTAACCAGAAGGAAGGTTGCATTAACTGAATTTCAAGACCCTGTACTACAAGTTCAGCCATGACTACCTAAAGCTAAGAGTAAACTACAACCATCAAACAATACTATTCCCATTAATTTAAAAAAGGTGTATCAGTCTGAAAGCTTGTCTATATTTTACAGTTTTGCCTTTTGTCCAACCTACTACTTATCTTTTGACTACAAAAGTCATTGGATTCACTGTTTAAAGTATGTTTCTTAACAAATGGCATCCAGAAGGTTTCCTGGAGGAGAGGTACAGACTTTCAACCACAGCAAGGTCATAACTTCTAATCAGTGCTACAGGTTTCACAGTACTTTGAGCTACCTTGCTGAATTGGCACCAGCATTTTTTAGTTTCGTTCATTACAAATGCTTCCATGAACATTTAGGGCAGAATTCCTAAGACGTTCATGCATCACCAGGAGGTGTTTCCAAGGCATTTGCCAAACTTGTTCTTTGAAGAAATGGCAAAGCATTCCGTTTTTCTACAAACACAGCTGGCAGCAGAAGTCAAGGTTTCCAGATGCAACAAGACAACTTGGGCAAAATTCATCAGTGCTGACAAAAGAGCCATCCACGTTCCTATCAGCAGGTTTCTGGTTTTACATTTACTTCACCAGAACAAGTTAGGTAGTTAAGTATTTATCCCATCCACACATGTACATAGAGAAAACAAATTCTCCCCTCACCTACCTGCTGAATCAGTGATCTGGCCTCCTTCGATACATGGTCTGGTATAATCAAAGAGGTGTGAGTGTTTATTCCCGATGGATGGCACTCAACCAGAGACTGGAGGAGAAAAGGGAAAAAGGAAAAAAAAAACATTAAAAGCAGGCAGGCAAAATTATTGATTTCAAAATTGCAGTGTTGGCTTATCTCCTAATATCCATGCAAATCTAACACACAAAGCCAAAATTCAGTGCTTCCTAGTATGAAGTACTGGTTCTGGGAGGAATGTCTACAGGTGCTGATGACCTCCCTGAGATACAGCTTTAGAACCTTTACATCTTAAAGCTTCTGTTCCATTGCTCAAATTTGAAGAGCTGGGAATTTGGTGGACTTTGCTTTCTTTGTGCAGAGCTGTCAATCAATCACCAGTTTGATTTGGCCAAGCACTCTTTGTCTCAAAATACTGAATTAATGTGTAACAGCAACATATGGCTTCTACACAGTCCCAGGAAATAATACTGGAAGTATTAGGGCAAAAGTTTTGTACATGTACAGATGGAATGTTACAGAACTTGGATTTCACTGAGCATAGTTTTGGTTATTTTATTCAGTCCTTAGTTTGGTGCAGCTTTATTAAGTTGTTCTGCTGAAGGCTGAGCATGTTTTGTTCCTCTGGTCACATGCAGACTAAGCAAATTGAGAGTGCTCAGGTTGGCAAAGCTCATCTGAGAAAGACAATCAAGTGAATCACAACTGGGAACACCACTGGTGAGAAACTACTGGCCAAGAAGTCACTTTTATAGAGTGACTTGCCCCCAGCCCTACCTTCCCAGTGAGGAGTTCGAAAAGAATGGCACCCAGACTCCACCAGTCACAGGCTTCTGTCTCTTCTAGGATAGCACCAACCTCTAAACATGAGACATTTCAATTAATATTAAAAAGGTCAGTTACACCTTCAAAATTAACATATATTTACAAGGTGACTGTTTAATGCTGACAGAACATATACTAAATACCACAGAGCTTTCATTATGCCTGCAATTTAGTTAGCCCTTTAGCCACCTACAGATTGCATTGTTCAAGCACAGCAACACCACACATTTCATGCATAATTTGTCTTTTCCATGCATACATAGGCACTTTCGAGACTTCTAGGCATTACAGTTGTGATCCTTCTATACTGGACAAAACTGGAAAGTGACAGACAGTAAAGAAAAACATATTTAGAGAATTTCCCCTGGCCAGACCAGAGTGGCCTGAAACATCCATAAAAACAGCACAAGGGAGGGTGCAGTAGTGTACTGCATGCCTTAGTTTTGTCTTAGAGGGCAGGATTTGTCTCATGGCTAACCCACACCCTTTCCTGGGATCACCATGGGAGGCTTTTCACAATGCTCTCATATAGAGATATCAAATCTACTTTCCACAGCATAAACACAGCCAGTAACTACTTATTGCTACAGCCCAGCCCAAACTGTACATGGGTATGAAAAGTTGTTCCCCTTGCATCCAACCCAACACTGCTATTGCTGCACTGGCACAAGGGACAGCAGGGAGGGGAGATGGGAGTGACAGTCCCTGGCCATACATACACACGTATTCAATAGCATGATGCATGCAGAAAACTTGGTCTTCACTGACTCAGGCTTTAAACTACAAAAATTATTAAATATAAACATTATTAAATACACACCATGCTGTCTGCTCTAAAACAGGCAGAAAACAAGATTGCAATGAAGACGAAATCTTCATTTTGACTGTCAAAAAATGCAGAAGCTGCACTAAAATAGTTCTGGTGGCAAAAGCCACACCAGCTCCCCAGCAGAGGACAACAATCAGCATACAGTCACATAGCTGTTGCTGTGAAAAGCAGTGCAGCATGGGCAGAAAAATCCTGCTCATCATTTTATGGAGTTTAACATGAGCATGGCCAAGGAGAGCTCCGGATGAGTCCCAGCCCAGGGTCAGGGAGAGGGAGGCGTCACCCCAGAGCTCCCCAAGAGGCAGGGAAACACCCACGCTGAGCTCAGGGATGTGCTGAGGGCTGTCCCCCTGGGCAGCTGCCACACCAGCTGGAACAGACTCAGCACCTCACAGAACTAAGCTGAGGCTGCTGTTACAAGGGCAACAAGGAAGGATGGCTCAGACATTGTTTCTGGAGGTAGGACATCCCTCACACTGAAAAGTTTACTGCACTTAATGGCCTTTGAATGACCGATACATCACTATGAGGGTGCCACACATCAGAATTTATTCCACTCCTTATAGATTGATACTCCTATAAGCAACAAGAAACTTTTACAAAGATGTAATGGCAACCACATGAGGAACTGTATCAGCATAATTACATGCATTTTTAAAATGTTTTAAGATCCCATGCAAGCACCCAGATTAAGCTGAAATTACGGTAAATTGAGAGAATTTGTGTAAAAATCAAAATTTGTTCTTGCAATTTAATTTTAAAGCCCTTCAGAAAGGCCAACCTTCTAGGTAACTGTCCTTTAAAAAAAGAAAAACAAAAAAAAAACCCCAAAATTAGGCCTTTCCACACAAACCAGCTGGTGAAAGGTTTTCATAGCATTTCTCAGTGAAACCTACTAAATGGAAATGCCTCTCCAGTTCAAGGGAGCTTTCTTCCCAAGAAGTGAAGATTTTGATTTTTAAATTAACTTACACACTTATTACAGAATAAGAACAGCAAAGCCAAGAATTAATAAGATTGACTACTACATTCTCAGTTCCTATACTACCATTAACTATCCCATATTGATACACTTTAAATTTTATAATAATGCCCCAAAAGGAAATAATCCGTTCTTCACAAAGACGTTCAGTGGGAAAGAGTCTCATGAGTTACAGCCCAATAGAAAAAAAAAATTATCTAAATGTGGAAAAAAACCCATAATGCAGAGCACAGGGAAAACAAATTCTACCAAAAAAATTTTTTTTCTCACTTTTGGTATTATTTCCTTTTATGTTGGCAATCAGAGATGCTGATCCAGTTTTCTGAAGAACCAAAGTTACGCTGCCTTCTTTTGCAGAACTGTTCATTACAGGAAGTAGCACTGATGAAGAAAATGGGCATATGTGGAATCAAAGTCAAAAAGTAAACCAGAGTCCACTTCCTCAAAATCCAAGCTCGTATTTTCAATTGTAAGAACTCTTACAATATACATCAAGTAAAAACAAATGTCACTGCAGTTCTCTGACAAGAGCAGCACTGAACTCTTCCATCCACTTTGGCCATGACCAAAATGACACGAGTGGAATAAATTAAGAACAGTCAAGTAACACAGATTTCTCCCAGGGCTGAAGGACTCTGCCTGGGTTCTCATGCACAAGCAGAAACTGCATGACAAGTCACCTGAACCAACACAGAACAGAAAATGGAAAACTCAGCTGAGGGCAACACCTGAGTCCCCTTTGTTACAAAAACTAAATTGTAGCCCAACTTTTTTCCTATTATGCAATGTCTGCTTTCCAGCTGCTTTCCCTAGGTTCCAAAGTTTCCTTATTTCAGGTTAAAATAAATGTTCTCCTTAAAAAAATAAGAAAAAGAAAAAATCACTGTGTATACTACAAATAAACATGTGTTGTTTACATTTCCTTACTTCACACAGGTCACGTGACTTCTGATGCAATACACTGATCATAATAAGTCCAGGATACCACATCAATATTACTGCATTTTATCTTGACTAAACATCATGGGAAAATTTAGAAACTGTAGATTATGAAGTGCTTTTGAGGGACACAGAGTAGCTGGCTAATGTAATATACCACACAGGGCATATGCTTTTTTTAAAGCTTCAATATTGCAATAAATCTGAACTACAATATCTGCCTTCACTAAGAAAACATTTTCATCTCAATCCATCAACAAAGTAATTTAGACAATAAATGGTAGTGACACATAAGCTTAAGTGAATAACATGGGGATATTTGTGCCAAATCTTTCCTTCATGAACCTTGAAATCAAGGACCTTACCCAGATTTGTACAAAAATAAACATGTGTACACATGTACACAGTGCTGGTGCTTCTAAGACTAGCAGAACAACATTTGCAGAAAAAAACATTCATATCATACTCGAATAGAAAATCAGAGATATAATAAAGTAGGGTGAAAAAAAGTCAATAGCTCTTCCAACTTTACTGCAATTTCATTAAAAGGAGAACTTTCCTCTTTCACCCTTCCCAAAGCATGGCCATGACATCCAGCACCAAGTAGCACAAGCCAACGGCAATGTTTAATTCCTGCACAAAGCAATTCCAACAGCAGCTGTTGGGATAACTGAAGGGAAGGAGATTCATAAAATGCTATCAGGTTTAGACAGAAACAGATGGTGCAGGTAAACACCTTCACTACCCTGCACTGTCCTCCTTCCAGAGCAGCTGGTCTCAACTGAAAGGCCATTTCTTTATGGTTTCCATACTTATCTCGATATTTGCATTATACACAGCAATACCTTACTTCCTGGTAAGGGAGACATAGCTGGCAACACTCTGTATTTTAAACAGAAGTGCCAGTTCTGAAGTAAAGAGCAGAACTTCACCTCTCCTGAACACAAATTCTCAATATAGCTATTGATGGTAAACCAAGGCTTATTTTCTCATTCTTTCTACAGCACCCCTACCTGAAATATACCCTTCATGCTGAAGGATTTCAAAGGCTTTTACTACCACACCTGCCACATTTTCTTCCAAAAACAGCTTCCTCCAGGGCTGACAATAATGCCTCATGACCAGCACACACAAACACTAGTTAAGATGAAAGAAGCCAGGCTTACAGGAGGCCTCAGACATTCACTGTGCAACTCAGGCCAGATGGCTTATGAATTACCAAGAACAAAAACTTAAGCAAAAATTTTGTAGGACAAACTGTAATATCAAAAAAAATGCATCTCAAGTCAGCTCACAGGAAAACTGGCTCTAGGTGGATGTAGTGCTTCCCCAGACACCTAGGAGTCAGGAAAGGTTTTGCACTGAGATGGTTTCTTGGAATTAAGAAGGGTGGGTTGCTAAGAATTTCAAAACCTGAGGAGGCCCTTTCCCCTACCCACAATCCAGGCAGAAATGGCATACTCTCAAGTATGATTTCTGCACTGATAAGAAAATAAGGAGACCCATCTGAACTACCATCAGGTGTCTGAAACTGTTCATGAGGAATTGGACTTGTTCAACATCCTGAAAAGAAACACAATGTATTCCCCTTCTGTGGCCATTAAGAGAAACATTGCATGAAAAACCGTAAATGACACTTTGGAAATTCTATCTCCCTTACACTCACTTAATTTTAAAAGATTACTGTTTTATCATATTTTGATATCTATATATGTAAAGAAACATTTGCAGAGAATCAAATAAAGCAACTTCAACCTAATTCACTCTCATCAGACTCAGTCAGCCAAGATGCCGTAAGATACAGTTACTAAATAAAACATCCCACAAGCAATCTGGCCATAATGCTTTGCCTAAAATGCTTCAGCAATTTATAAAGCACAGAATTGAACCATCTATATTTAAGTATAAGAAGTTTATCATGGTCTTTAAACAATAAAGTAGTGAGGCAAGTCCAATGAACATTTGCTAAGATCAAATGGAGTATGAAAATAGGAAGTTTCATTTAAAAGTTATTCAAAAACATATGAGCATCTACGTTCCTCTTTGGGGAAAAGAAAAAAAAAGAAAAAATAATAGAGGGAACTGTGTTCTTTCTTTCATCAGCCCAAGAAGGAATCAAAACTTCCTCTAAAATGATCATGTAACATAAGGGACAAAGTTTTATTACTGTTCAGTTATCAAAACAAAGACAACATTAATTAACCTCATAGCTAGCTCTATTTATTTTCATAAGGCATCTTGTATACTATCTTCAAGTTTTAGTCCCATCTGTAGTATTCATATTAATATTATTAATAATAATAACAGTAAGCATAAATAAACACAGGTAAAGAACGTTTCTTCTGGAGTTAAAACTGGCTTTTATGACAGCCAGACTAAAACATCAGATTTTTACAAATCAACAGCTTGGGTACATCTTACTGCTTAATCTAGTTACAGAATCTAAAAAAAACCACAGGACTATGTACTTCACCTGAAACGTGTAGTATACTTACAACAAGCCTGAGTGCAAATGAGATCAGATTTTTTTCAGAAAATACCTGATGCTCTCCCCAAACCTAAGCTTTTAATTACCTACTTCAAGTTCATGACATTTTGTATTCTGGGAGCAGTCAGTTGTCATTTTCTGTGGGACACTCAGGTGTCTTTAGAGAGCTGTCCCACTCCAAACGGTTGTTGTAAAACTGTTATTCCCAGCTTCACAGGAATCAGTGCTTTTTCTGCACCTCCAGACCTTATTCACACCAGCCATGTATTTTTCATGTTAATGTTTAATCCTGTTTCCTATTGCCAGGGCTCTTCAAATCAAACTAGCTCATCCTTCTGACTTCGATGCCCAAAACTCCTTCACCTACCCAGATTTCTTCTTTTCTTTTTAGGATAATCCTGAGACAAACACAAAAAATCTAGGACAGAGTCAGAGATAAAAAGCAGGAAGTCCAGTCCTACACTATAACCATGAGAGCAGCCCACCCCTCGACACCTCTCAGGGTCAATGGCACTTTAATCTACCACAGTTATTTTGCTTCTTAAACAATCTACTCAAATTAAATTACTATAATACAGAATAGCAGATTTAATGAGTGCCTGCAAACTCCTACTGACAAACACATACACAAATAACATGCAGGTTTTCCAGCATCAAATGTCTATTTGGTAAACAGAGGCAAATAATCTTTTTCCTTATTTAGTAAATAAAAATTATAGCATGCAGGCTTATAATATCAACTAGCAATTTTTATTTTCATGCCATACATTTTAGGTGATCAGCTGCAATTTGGATCTGTATTTTCAATTGTTTAAGAGCAGAACTGACATCTTCATTTGGGAGTACAAAAATAAGGTTGCACATTGAAACATTTCTGTCTTTTTTCTTTGGAACAAAATTCTTTACACACAAAGCCTTCTTTTTTCTTAGGTTTTGCACTGTGTACAAGTAACAGCAGGTTACATAAACCCAAATTTACCATATATTTATGTGTAGGCTTCTGTGAAGGTTAGTTTGTGTAAATAAGGCTTGATTATAGCACACAGCTTATGAAAGCATCAGAATAATACGATGCATTACTGATGGCCAGTTTCCTACTTACATTTTCTATGAAGCTAAGCTCCCTTTGGCTTTAGGATCTCAAGCAGCAAATCTCCAGTTTTTACTAAACACAGTCTGGTGAAAACTTGTTGTTTAAACAAGAAAGAAAAAAAAAGACTCTAAAGGCAGCCCAGTTCTGAAACCCCATACTCCAAAAACACTACAGGGATGCAAGAGAAAGCATCCCTGCTGCTGGAACAAGAACTCGGGGACTGTAAATAAAACATCTCATTCACACATCATATTCACACAAGATGTCAGACCAGCAAGCTGCTTCTACAACATGACACTTCACAGGTTAGTCTTAAAGATTGCTCTTCATGAGAGAATTCTCAACTTAAATCTGTTTTAGCTGAAGATAGCCTTGACTAGGCTATGGCTGTAGACAATTCTGTCTTTTTCACAGGTATTAAGCATACTGAGAAGGGTTTTTTTTAAAAAAAGTTAGCAATTTGATTTTTTAAATTGTGACTGTGAAGAACAGAATACAATTATTACTGTATTTAAAAGTTAGCCACTCTTTAAGATCACAATGTTGGCAAAACCAATACTTAAAATAACAGAAGGTGATAATTTGCATTTCAAAATTCATCTATCTTGCTTTTCCCTCAATTAGACCAAAACATGTTGATTCACAGGTTTGTGTGTGTGTGTGTGTGTGTTTCTTTTTTAAACTTATTTATAGAGCAGAATAATGGCCCCCCTGCTAGGCTGGCATTTGCTCAAGTTTCTGTCCATGTAAATTGAATCTGTTACTGGAATTTTCCCCCCTTCAGAATACCAAGGCACATTAACCAAGAGATAAAGAGATACATTGCTGATACTATCAACCACCAGGCAGGTGGATAAAGCACGGGATTTTTTGTTAGTTTTTGTGGGGATTTTTTTGACAAATATGTGATAAGAGTTCTCAGGGGGCATGGAGAGCAAAGGGCTGTTTAAACAGAAGTGAATCATTCTCATCTGATCTGCTAATAACTTTGTATTCAGACATCAGCTGCTCAGCACACTTTAAAATGTTAAGAAAACAAAATTACTATAAAGAGGAGGAAAGTTAAAGGAAAACAAAACACATAAAACTTACAATAGTCACCTTCCCCATATAACCACTGCAGAAATTCTCAGTTACAAGTGCTTAATTTCTTCTTTAAAAGCAATAGGTTATTCTTGGCCAAAACCCCCACAGCTTTACCTGAAGTGGTGTTGAGTTTAAATGGTATGATTTATAATCCAACGTTTCCCTTGTGAATTAGAGAAACAACATTTGACTTAATCATAGGTGAACAGCAAAGATTTAGCTTGGCCATTAATCAAAGTATAGCACAGGCACTGCTTTTAAGCATCTGCAGACGGCTTTGTTGGTGCCAGAGTTGGTTCAGCAGGAACTTTTGTTTTTTTTAATTGAGCAGAACTATACAGCAGTAGAGAGTTACCCAGCCACACCAACAGATTCAACAGCACCATAACACACCATGACTCTGAGCTTGCGAGCACAGTTCTTGATGTGCAAATCATTACAAATGAGCCACATCTTCCGTCTCCAGTTCTTAGGAGAAGTTAAGCAAATTAGGGGCAGCCAGAGCGACAGCAACATCCATTAATGGTACAATGCCACCTCCCGTCGGCAGCGGGGAAGTGCCACTCCTGCAACAGATGCAGCCCTGCTCATAACTTAGGCACGATGTAAAATGACAATTGCTATTTCACACAAAACTAATTATACTGCTCACAGGGAATGGGATGCAGCTTTTTAAACTATTCCCTTCCCTTGTCTTTTTGACACTTCTGCATTTATAATGGTTGCAGTTGCTCCATTATTTTATATGCACTGCATAATGTCTTTTTGACATATGCCGTCAAATTGCCTCTCCACTTTTTCGGAGGACAACAAGAGCTGAGCAAGTCCCTGCACTTCACCAGGATCACTGTTACTGTATCAACACTGCCTGGCTTTACCTTAATGCACGGTTACACTCTGGTGTACAGAAAGCCTTAAACACAAAATCCTAGATCCTGCAAACAAGTTCCACATAGGTGGATTTCTATTCCCCCCGGCTCTAAAAAGCTTCCACACGAATACATTACTATCCCTCACCCATCCAGCAATTAGTTTTCAATATATAAATTGTAAAATTTAGACTTCATGTTTTTCTTCAACAAATAAAACGACTTAAGATTTAAATACATCTTCATGCACTTCACTGCAAATAACTTTATCACTTACACTGCAGAAAAGCAGTATCTGAAACCTCATCAGCTGAAAAGATACAACTGTTTCAAATATATGTTTAAAATTTTCACATAACTCCACAATACAATTTCCTACCTATTTTAAAATAAAAATATCCTGCATTCTGTTTAAATTTCACATTCATCCTCTCCTTTTTCTGCCTCCAAATTTGCTCCTCAAAAATCAATGCAGAAAAAGAACTGCAGTTCTAGAATCATCATCTGTTTTCAGTCTCCAACAGCAGACCCTAAAAAGCAATGTTTATTGACAGACACCTGCCCTTTCTTGCATAAAGAGTGCACTTATTTAAATACTAAATTGTTGAAATCAGGTAGCATACAAGTTATCGTATCCAAATCTATTCTAACTCTGTTAAAAACACACAGCAAACCACACACAAAATTTTTACAAGCCAAGTTTCATTGCATCCTGCAGCCAGAAGAGAAAAGGAGAGGAAGGCTGAGTACCCAGAGGCAGGGCAACACAGCACATAATCCTGAAAACACCAGGAAAATTCAAAACAAGATAAAGACTCCCTTTGAGTCACTTATTTTAGACATGGTGTTTTATTATGGTAAGAAATCATAAGACCTGATAAAATTTTGGGAAGATAATTGTTCACCTCTACAAAACTACAGCATTTCCCTCAGCAGAAAAAAAAAAAACAAGTTGTGAGAAACACTTATATTAAAAAGCAACTTAAAAATAGTACTAAAACCTCAAAACTTGTTCCTAGTGTACTGAACTGAAGCACAAATCTAATTTCAAAATCTTATTCCAAGAAGCAGCTTGAGGAGCAATGCTTTCATGATAAAGGGGTTCCAGGGACATGGCACGCTCCTCAAAATGAAAAAAAAAAAAATTATCATCCAAATGAAGCTTTTTTCCCCCCTGTAATAATGGAACTTATAGAAACCCCATTAACACACTTATTTTTTAAAACATTGGTCAAAAATTCTAAAGCCACATTTACCAGCAGCAGCAGCCTTAAGAAAGCTGCTTTGGCCTCAGCTATACACCATTACTGAATCATTCCTCATAATAGAATGGCAATTGACTCCAAAACTTATTTTGTGCTGCCAAGTTATACCAACTATTACTCTCAAAAAAAATTAACATGTAACAGCTACACTGAAGTACAAGCACGCTTCACAGAGATAACATTAAGATCAAGAAATATGAAAGGCAAGAATCATAGAGCAGTGCCAATTCATCCACCTTGAATATATCTAATATTTGCATTTGCAAATCTTCACCTTGCAGCTCACCAGTTGCAGACACACAAAGCAAATGCAGCCTGGGGTAGGGCAGAGAGGGCAGAGAGGGGAGGGCAACTTCACCAAGAAAAGCCCGGATGGGTACAACACCTGTGCTGTGAGGTGGAAATAATGGCGGTGTGGAAAACTTTATTCTTGCATTTGGGGACTTCTAAATATTATTTCAACTGCTCCCTAAACACTTAATTACTGCAGGAGTTGGCTGGTTGGGGCTTAGGGGGCAAAAAAAGCCTCTCTTTGGTTCCTCATTAAAGTACAGAAAAATTAAGCTTTGACTTTCACAGCTCATTAATGATGACAAGGGTGGGAAAAGGCTGCACTTCCATCTTTGCTACAACTCAACTGGGGAGCGCTTCGTTCGAGGCTGGGTGAGGAAGGAAGGAAAACACCTCTCTAACAAGTTGTCACACATGTTGGCAACCTGGACAACTATCTATTTAACAAACACTGTAATTGCTGGGATTCCCCAATTATCTTGTTCTTGAATAAAAGTGGCATGAGGGTAGAACGAAGGTATTGGATTTACTTTGATAGGTGAAAAAAATTATTTTCTGTAACACCTGCCCTTTTGACTTGAACCTGGGTAGAAAAGATTTTATTTTCTATTTATCTCAAGAAGCTGACATTCAAAACTTGTTGAGACCCTACCACCTTTATTCAGAGAGGCAGTTCCTTACTGTATTTCACTTGCACAGCAAAAACACAGAAGAAACACCTGATGCCAAACTAAATTCAGAACTTCCATTGGTAACTCTTATTCTAAATTTTTCTGAGCACATTTGCAGACTCTGAGCTTGAGGTCTACCTACCTGCATGCCAAGTTTCAATGCCTGGCCAGACCACATGCTCAGCAGAAAGTTATGTTGGCATTTCGAAGTCAGAATAAAAACATAGTCATTTCAACTCTAAACACAGTTTCGTAAGCTAGCTGTGGGTTTTTTAAAATACGAAGCTGTATGTGAAACACCTGATTTTTGGCCGTCACTGCCAAAAATCACAGACCACTGTATTAGCAGAAAATAAATTGGAAAAAGGAGAAGAGGGAGGGTTCAGTTTCAAGTGCCATCCTTGCTATGAAAACCCAAGAGATATTGATTTTATCACCCTCATGACTGATGAAAGAGGTTCTATGAAAAGCGCTCTCTAAACTATTTCAAAGCCCACTGCAGCTCATCAAAAATGTCAGAGGCATCTCTGAGCCTATTAGGGTCGTTATTTTTCAAACCTCTGTGGTTCTCCCCCCATCACCCATGTCCTTTGCATGTATAAATTTTTGTATTTTTAAGGGTCTTAGTGCCACCTTTTCAATCTTGTTTGCTCTTTTCAGTTACAAAGATGTACTCACACACAGGAAATAACTGCAAGAAAACAGAACATTCCTAACTTGCTTAAACAAGACATTCAGTACAATTACACGTTATAGAAATGACATAACAAACACCACCACAGTTCAACAATAAAGCATTTATGAGCCCTGTAGCTTTTTAAGACATTACGGAAAAGAAGCAAAGAAAACTCAGATATTGCATGATCTCAAGCTGTATGCTACAGAGACTCCATGAGAAAATGAAAGCTGCTAATCTACTTTCCAAGTGAAACATTGTAGGTGATTGCTCTAACCTGGGGCACAGTACATTCTCTCTATGGCATCGTTGTCACAGGAATCTTCAACCTCCCTCCACCTGCTAAAATACGTTAGCTGAATGTGTCCTAAAAACAAAACGACAGGAGAAATCAAAACATTTTTCCCTTCCATTTTCTGCAGAAGTGAACTGTAATTACTCCTTTTGTAGCTAAAAACAGTATCATTAAGAATAATGGCATCATTAAGTACTAGAAGCTATTACTGGGGGTGAATTTGCTGCACTGATAATGAAGCTCTAGACAGGAAATGAAGATACTAATTACAAGATAAAACGCCTACTCAGTTAATTGGAAGCAACAGCGAATAAAAAGAAATGCATTTGCAAAAGTTCCTGACCTCTATCATTCAATAAGATGTTGTTTGGGTTCAAATCGCGGCACACAATTCCTTCTCTATGTAAAGCATCAAGGGCTACCACCATTTCAGCTGCCCATCTTTGAATGCAATCCTCTGGGATATTAAACCTGGAGGTTAGCGCTAATCTTTCGTCGAGGTCCTGAAAAATTTGATGTACTTCCTTCTGCCCTGCTCCTGCTATTTTGTCTTCCTTCTTTGGTGTAGTCTTTTTACTTTCAGCTGCTGGTGACAAAGCCGAGTCTATCTCCTCTTTCCCACTGTCTTCAGTTTGGTTGGAAAACAGCGACACTCCTTCATTTCTTAACACATCTCTGTCCGAGCTAAGCTCTTCAACACCTGAGAGCGGGTTGGAAACACATGAACTTTCTTCTTTGCTTGTCATGTTTAAGGAGCAGGCCCCAAGCTCCTGAAAAAGAGCCCCATCTTCTGAACCACCTACCTCTTGGTCAGAAGTAAAGAGGGTCCCAAGAGCTCCCTGAGTGACACTGCTTTGTTCATTTGCTTCCTTGTGGGCAGGATTGCCCAATTCTGGTGCCACATGATTTGGCTCTTGATCAAATGCTTTGCATGGCTCTACAGAATTATTTAATTGCAAGACATCAGGTGTTTCTAACAACTTTACTTCTGACATGTCCCTGTCAGATTTTGTAAACTTTGTTGGCCTTGACACAGCTGGCTCTTCTGTTTCATCAGACATGCCTGGTAAGTTTATTAGGAGATCAGGCCTTCCTTCATCAATGCTATTCACATCATCAAAAGCAGCATCCTTAAAGGAGATAACTGGCACAGAATCATTTGAACCCCTGCTCACAGTGTCATGAGCTTTCAGACCCACTTTGCTCTCCAGGGCATCCAAGCTTCTGTCATGATCTGGAACAGAAAACAATGGCTTTAACGGCTCTGATTTCAGGTTATATAATTTTTCTCCAAAATCAAGCCCCAGGAGTTCACTAGTGCTATCTTTGCTGTCTATCCTGAAGAGTTCCATGGGGCTGTTCTTGGATCTAGTTAACGAGTCCAATATCCTAGTAGGGCTGGCTATTTCTGACTCGGCCTCATTGATGAACAGCTTTCGTTCCTGAGGTGCAATCTGGGAAGTGAAGCTGTCACTGCCAACAACACTGCACTTCTGCAGGGAACTCCTCTCTTTGGTATGCAGCCCTTCACCCTCTGCTTTAGCCACTGGTTCCTCATTTAGGGAGCCAGAGTCAATTTTTTCCTGCCCGTACTCATTGCACAACGTTAAATAACTAGTGGTGCACTCTTCTTCTGAGCTGGATGCCGAGTCCATCCACTTGGAACTCTCCTGGCCATCCTCCTGGTTGCTGCTGTCATCCTGAGAGCTTGGTGTCAGGCTGCTCCTCAGTGGGACCACCTTCAGCATGCTCTCCCCATAGCTTTCTCTGGAATCAGTGCTGCTACCAGTTTCTTTAGGACTAGGTGTTGGTTGCTCCAGGTAAATTTTAGTTGAACTCGATGTTCTGGATTCAGGAATCTCAAAGCTCTCTTCAGGACTTCTGTTTAAAAACTTACTGACATAAGACCACAGTTTCCCACCTGAAAAAAAAGAAAAAAGAGAGGGGATCTCTTAATTTCACTCAAAACAGAAGTTCTTTAATGAAACAGGAAAATATCCTCACTGTCACTATATACTCTATCCTTATGCCCACAGTTAGCTGGATCCACTACCTCAACAGGAAATAATTACAGGGACCACAACTTGCTTTTCACGTAGATTTGTGTTATTACATAAATATTTAAAGAGCTGCATCTGAGATTAAGCTGCTGGTTTTTGTTTTTAAACGTCTGCAAAGTCTTATTTCGGAGTGTGTCTCAAGTTGCACAGTGGTCACTACCCTCCACCTGCTGTCTTAAAAGAAGCAAAATCTAGGGAAGATCACATGGGTTAGTGCCCATCACTTCTGCCTACACTGAGTAATTCTGTATCACAGCTCTAAACTCATGAGCAATGGTAGTGGAAATGAACTGAAAACCAAACTGCAAGTTCACTAAGGAAAATTACCATATTAGCAGGATATTTTAAGGGTCTGTGTCTCTCTTTGAAGAAGTTGGGGTTTTTTAGTTAAATATTGATATATTTCTCCCATTAACTTTAGAATTCAAAAAAAGTTTTTTATGCTTTGCTGCACCACACAAGGATTTATCAATACTCTAAGTTACACTGGCAAACAGTTCCTTCGCAGAATCTAAGAAAATTCTATCTCCAAAAATAACAGTTACATTTAAAAAATACAAACCAGGACTCTTCATGTTTCCAAATGCTGCACATATTTAAAAAAGCTCACAGATTTCAAAACATAATTTTAGCAAAATAAATCAAGAAGTTACTGCACCTCTTCTATGTGCCAAAGAATTTGGCTTAAAGCTAGAAAGTCTCCTTTGATAACTTAGGGAGAAATGCAATGTCAAGACATTTCAACTTAAAAGATTATACAGAAATTCTGGAAAATGCAGGAGTCCTAACAAAATCTTTGTAAAAGAAAAAAATAAGTATCCAGCCCACAAGGCATCTGCAAAGTTGGTGGGGTTTTTGTTGTTTTTTTTTTTTTTTACTTATTTGGATAAAACAGGGTTTTCTATTTTTCCAAAACACATTCTTTAATAGCTTGGGGTTTTTTAATACTCTCTGTATCAGGAAAAATTCCTTTAAAAAGTACAATAAAAGAAGGAAGTATTTATCATTGCCTAGGAACAGATTTTCTATATTCCCAGGTATTTAAAAAAAAAACTTATCAAAGACAGAAAAACCTTGACACTTTAAAAAATTAATTTGAATAATAAAATGTGGAGTTTTCCTGCCTTCCATCCCCCTGGCTAAGACAAGACTTGTTTTTCAAGGGGAAAAAAAAAAAATCTCACTGGTTTTGGTAAAACTAAGTATATAAAAAACACTACTAAAGAGTTCTAACAGCTTGAGTCCAATGGTAAAAACGACAATTCTGATCTGTTAATCCACATGGTTTCTGCCATAGGCTACAAATGGATTTAGCACTAGGTCAGGATGACCCTTGCCACCTTCTAGAATGTGATGAGAAAGGAAGGCAGGTAAACGAACAGGAGCAAAGGGAAGCAATGCTCACAGAGAAAGGAACAAGAGCTGCCGCACTGCCCACTGTATGGCACAAGCACTTTAAATACTTATCCAGAGGTGCATTCAAAATACGCACCCCAAAGAGTGCCCCAGCAGCAAGGCAGAGCCCCTGCGTCCCTTCCAGCAGAGCAGCAGCCCCTCAGCCCAGCAACGCAGGGCAGGCACTGCTCCTGAGCCTGCCTGGGCACGAGTGACCCGAGCCCTGTGTCGCTGACACCCAGAGCCCGGCCCTGCCAGAGCTGCCTCACCAGCAGGATTTCACCCCTGTGAGAAGCAGGGAGCCCGGGCAGGCTCTTCAAGTGAGGCCACCTGCTTTGAACATGACACGTGGCACAGCAGAGCTCAGCAGGGCAAAGGCACCCTTATCCAGGTCCATTTCATACCAAACAATAAAATCTCATTTGAGAACCACACCTTTACTGCATTTAATAAAACACATTATTTAATTAAAAAATTATATAGTGTCCCCATCCCACCTGCATTAGATTAATTAGTACAAGCTAAATATTTTCATCTACATATTACTAGTGTTTATCACTTGTGCTTCACAAATTTCTTATAAAAACACAAATCTCAGGTTCCATGTTCACGGACCATGACCTGTGAAGACTCACATAAGATTTTTTGAAGCTTTTGGAAGTGCCTGGCACAACACCTCCTCAGCCTCCAGGCATGGCTTTAATGCAAATATGAGCACCATCAGTACATCCTCAGATGGAAGTAGTAAGAAAAGGTCTTTCTAACAGAGGTCTGCCTTGAGATTTGACCCAGGGATGCAGAAAGCTCAAAACCTTCTTCCTGTGATCTTCTGTGACATCTTTTTTTCCTGTGTCATTACTGGACACCAGGTGTGCTTTTTACATGTGACACCTGAACAGCTCTCACTGACCTAAATGTTTTGTACCCCTACACTAAGATAAGAAGGGGCTGGGCTGCCCAGCAATATGAAAAATGCAAGAATTATCCTTGCAACAACTTAAGTTTTTCACCTACTGACGCATCAAGCTGCTCTCAGGACAACTCCTGTCTTCTGCTCCCTCCACCTCACTTCATGTAAGATTTCATGCAGCCTCCACTAGATTTGGGCCTCTACCTGATGTTTTACTGCAGCTTAAGAAGGATTCCAAGAAGGATTACAGAAGGAAAAGGAGACATGTTGGGATTGATACTTCAAAAATCCACAGAAAAATCACTGGAAGATCTGAGAAGTTCAGTAAACATGTGAGTTGAAAAAGACAAAAAAAAGAAATCTCTTTATTCTTACAGTGTTCAGGAGTTCACCACTGTCCACTTGTGAAAACAGGGAGAACTGCAAAAACTCATTTTGTTTTTGCAAATCTATTATCTTAGGTTTTCAAAAAGAAATTGCTCATTATTAATTACTTATATTTAGAAACCACAGTGGAAAAGACTACTTGCTGCAACTTCAACTTAAGAGTTAAACACAAGTAAACAAAACAAAAAAATCCAAACAAAAAAATGATGTCCAAATATGTTAACATACAAGTATTTCAACACTGGCCTCCTGGTCAAGTGGAAATACATAAATAAATGCCATTCAATAATTGTGTTCTATAGTGAAAAACAACAATTTTATTCCTTTTTGAAAATGTCCAATCCAGGGTCAAACAAAAGTGATATTTATATCTGCGTATGTAATTATGCCTTTATAAATGACATACTAATCATCTTTTCCCCTCTCCCCATGTGTTGTGTAAGATCAAGAAAACCCATTAGCAAGCCATGCTAATATAGTATCAGGAATCTATAAAAACTAAAATTACAGAAATCAATCCAAACAAGTAAGCCTCAGTCACTGTCAAATAGTCCAACAGATTAAATAACTATAACAGCTACAGTATTAGGCTCAAGTTTATTACTGTTTAATACAATTTCAGAACTATATTATTAACGTAATTAAATATTAAGTTTGTTTTCTTTTACCATGAACTGATTCTACAGCCAGTCTAGTTGAACCTTTCTGGTTTTATAAGCACATGACAATCATCAAGTTCCACATTCTTCTACAGTTATTCAATTAAAAATTTCTTATTAGCAGTGCCATATTTAACCATATTTCCAGCATTCTGGAGCTTATACCTCTGCTTCTAGAGGCAGAATTTAAAAAGTTAGTGTCCAAAATAATCAACAGAAAATTCAGAATAAAGTGAGACCAAGTGATGAAGCTGACTAGGAATCTTTTATATTCTTTCAAACATTTCTGCAGCTTTTTTATTAATAGCACTTGATGCAGGAACATCAAAAAGAAAATACAGAGACTATATAGAATGTATGACAGGATAAAATGAAACCTAACAGATCAGCAAATTTAGTCTCCTAAACATGTTTTTGTTCCAGATGACTAGAAAAATTCATGACCAATTGGATTTTTCCTCACCCAGTACTCAGACGCTTCCCATTTCAGTTTCACATCCTGAAAGGCTGGATGGCTAAGGAGACATACTCCAAAATGAATCAATAGCTTTTGCTAGCTTGGCCCATGAGATTATTCCCAAGGATGAAGTACTGCAATGCTCGCAGAACTAGAATTCAGCTAAAAATGCAGCAGCCACCGTATTTAGGAAATCCCAAACTGAGTTAAAGTGAACAACCCAGGCTTCCAAATAACTGAAATCTGATAGGGAAGAAAAAGAGAGAGTATTGAAAGAAATGCGCTTGAATTATTCTCCAAAACTGAGCCCAACTCTCTACATCACTGCCCAAGAATTTGTGTATGGCCAGGAGTACCAATCCTAAACCATGCACCTCATGAGAAATCACTGTCCTCCTTTTCAACAGAGACATGCCTACTGGTAAACTTCATCATGTTAATGCAATGGCTGCATAAAATGAGGCTTGAACAGCTCCTAGGCCAAAAGCAAAGCAGACACACAGGCACTGCCATGGTACAACAACAATAATATTCCACAGCATCCCAATGGCAGCCACAGTGGAGCTGCAGCTCCACATGAATGGGAAGCTGATCTGCCTAATCTCTAACATGACAGTAGTTACAAGCACCAGAGTCCCCTATCTGCAGTCCTGTATTTCCAGTGCTGCTGGTGAAGCTCTGCTGCAAAGTTTGCTAGTTTAGGCAAAGCTCCCACTTCCCACTGCACTTGGAGCAAAAACTATTATTCCAAAGCAGCCTCCTGAAAAAGTCACTTGCCAAGGAGCGTATCACCTTTCCTACATTTTCTGATTGCTGTCAAATATTTACAGCTAGCATTATCTCCTTTCCTAACAACAAATCCCCAGCTTTGCAAGCCAGAGCACTACCATGGTCTTGTCTATCAATTGCTGCATGCAGCAAGCCTCTTCAGCAGGAAGTTTCTTGAGTGCTCTCCAGATTGATAGGAACTCCAGCTTGTTTATGCTTAAAGAGATTTGACAGCTTCTAACAGCCACTTAAACTTTGATGTCCCATGGAAGCCCCCCAGCCTATTTTTGAAGCATCTGTTTCTAAAATTTCTGTAGTTAGTAGTGCCAGGAAGAAGCGAGGCCTTATTAACATCAGATTGGCTCTCTCCCACACTAGAACTTGCCAAGTGCTTTGCAACAAAGCTACAAGATAACTTTATGGACTTTTTTGCTTCTGATGGTGCATCCTTGAAGCCTCTCACTGTGGCCAGGAGAAAAACCTGTAGGAGAACCCAAGACCTCACTCACTGACTCTGAGCACGTAACACCATCATGATCTACCAAAACAAACAAAAAAGTCTTCTTCTTGAGTCTATGCTCAAGCTTGCAGAATTCTATACAAAACCCAATAGTGCTGCACTTAATAATAGTTAAAATCTACTGTGAACAGCAAACAGTGAGCAGCTTAGCAGACACATATTGTCTATTCGTAACATTAAAACCTCTGAATTTGCTACAATACGAGCCACTGCCCATTTAAATTAATATTTTACCCTTCAAACTCACAATGGTGTAGATAACATACCTAGCACCATAAATCAGCACCACTTATAAATTCGACTGGTAGAATCATCTTTCTTAGTGGAATAGAATTATTTGGACTATGAATGTTAAAAGCATTTATAAAGTCATGAAATTAAATTTCAAGAGACTATCAGTTAAAAAGTAGTCCTAGAATTTTTTATCTTTTCCCAACATTAACTACAAGCACTTTCTCTATTTATATTTGGTCTGAGATGGATGAAATTTTAAGATAGCTTTTGTCTATAGGGATTCCTGGTATTATTATCCTTCTAATTTAAAGGATGAGTGCTACTAACATAAGACTGATCTGATCAAGATCATCATCAGTGGAGTGACCAAGACTAGTCTCTGTATATAGTGCAGCATAACTTCAGCCCTATTTTTAAGTATCCTTTATTCACACAGAGTTAGAAGCCTTTCTCCTGAATCACTCTCCAGCATCAGTCTCATAGGACAGGGTGAGGTGCACTGGCCATTGCCCTGTTCAGAATTTGGGATCAGGCCCTACACCTGCAATACATTTATTGTATATATTCTCAGGAAATTTACTCATCACTGTGTACCCCAGCTACCCCTCTTTACAGCAGAACATAAAACTTTTCTTCTCCCTTTGCCTGTTCTCAGCCCAGACAGTAGGTTCATTAAAATGAAAGAGGTCTAATTGCAGTGTCTCTATTTTTCTGTTATCACAATAAAATTAACACTTCCAGGAGATCACCTTTGTCAACTGCTCACACTAGGCCTTCCTTAAAATTTCTGTTCTTACATCTGACCACTTCTCCCACAAAATTCCACTACTACTCCACTCACTTTCCATCTGTCTTGAGGAAGAACATTCTTCCTAAAGAGAAGAGCAAAACTGTAGGACTTCAGAAACTGCACAAATATTAGGAAGAGTTTTTTACATTATGTAATCATGCTAGCCTTAAGGGCAGTTGATATCTCACAAGGGCTGTACGTAGGGTTTTTTGTTTGGTTTTGGGGTTTCTTTGGTTGTGGGCTTTTAAAAATACTTTTTCTCTGAACAAAAATGTACCATCTTATGTGGAGATTGCAGTTCAGGTGAGAATCTCCCAATTATCTTGTGTATTATTACACACACCTTGAGAAAAGTAGCACTGTAGAGAGCAGCACTGTGAACTCCCAAGATCACCATCAAGCACTACTGTAATGTGAGGCTTTTCTTCATGCATCACTGCTCACAGCAAAACCAAGTCACACATTGCAGAAACAGTCATTCCTGTTGCAAAGCTAACTTTAACTGGCCTCATATGACAAACTGTTCATGAAAAAACCAAAATCTAAGTTATTAGGGAAAAAAAGAAATAATATTCAATGTAATAAAATTATCTTCTCTGTCAGCTTAGTTCCTTCACATCATCCATTCTGTCTGAGTTATTAGCATTTCCTAAAAAAAAGAACTCTTAGCAATTCCAAAATTTACATTCTACACTCATTCTAAACAAATATGGGTAATTACATTTAGGGAATATTTAAATCCAGGTGTTAGACAAAAAAATCAAAATGTAATTATTTTGTGCCACCTGTTCCCTGTACATTTAACAGGAATTTTATAAATAGTTTGAAGGCACAACTCTGTGGTTCTGCTTTGAACTCCTGTGTGATGCCACTAGCTATTTTCTTAAAAATCCAGATCAGTGTAATATTAACCAACAGGAAAATGTTCATGGTTTTTAGCAGAGCTATTAAACTATTGTGCAAATACTTATCATTTTAACTAGAGATGCTAAAAAGATATACTAGTCAAAGTTTACAAAAGTAGCCGAAGACTTTATCTCTGAGAGATAACTAAATAATGTAGACAGTAGTTGCAGTCAAAGCACTCCCCCTCCTGTAGAAAATAAACAGTTGGAAGCTTTCAATATTGCTACGTACAATTCAAGTAACCCATCAGGATTTGAGGCCATTTGAAGCAGGAATCATATCCACCGCAGAATGAGAGAGGAAAAGGGGGAGGGACAAAGGAACAGAGTGGGGTGTCTTACACGACATCTCTCTGGCACACTAAAAATATTTTAACTGGATGTATCAGAGATTAATTTGACAATGAAGTGCACCATTGATTAAAACTGAAAACCTTTGACTCTTTTCAACAATATACTTAAAGGAGAGACAAACCTTCTGCGTGCTGCAGCACGAGGAAGACAGACTCCTCGGAGATGATGTACTTGTGCAGACACACCATGTTGGGCACGCAGCGGGGGATGATGGTCGTTCTGCTCCTGCTGCACTCACTACTTTTCCTTAGACCCTGACAGAGAACAAAAAGGTCAGTTGTACCCTCAGTTGCCTTTGGAGCCTGCTGTGCTCTGTGTTTATCAACCAAACTAATCTATCCGAGTTACTCTGGGCTTCAGAGAAACCACTCATCTGCTGCTCTATGCCCCTCGGTCCCCCGAGGCTGTGCTGATGGCATCTGGCGCATTTCCAGAGAACAGAAGATGGCACAAAGCTGCCATTAAAATCAATTACATGGGTCAATGTTTTTATTAGAATCTCTCTCAAACTAAGTCATCAGGATGACACTCAGTTATTTCCCTGTGACCTTTTTTTAAAATTTTATTTTTGCGTGTGACCAAAAGACACTATTAAAAAAATTCAATTCAAGTTCTAAGGACAAAAGAATGCCTTAGCCTCACAGGTAATCCTCAAATTTCCATTTTACTTTACTTAAGACAACAACCACCTCAATAAAAAAGAAAGGAAAGGATTAGTCTCCTTGAGAGGCAATGATTTTTGGGAGGTAGTGCAGGGATGAAGTTGACAGAAATGAAAAAATTGATGTGGGAGGGTGAAAGGGAGGGGAGAGAGAAAGAGAAAAAAAATTATGTCAATAGTGTGACCTATTACAATATTGATAAACATAGGCAGTTACATGGGAAATTCAATGTTACCCTATCTGCCAGTAGATAATGTGAGGTTCTAATATACAATATTCACAAATAAACCTTTCTCAGAAACAAACAAGTTTGCTGTATTCTGCACACACAATTTCAAAGGCCGATGCACAAAGTTAAGGTGGGTTGTAAGCCAGATCTGAAGTAAAGTTACAAAATGTTAACAAGTAATTAGAGCTTCATGTTTGGGACACAGCTTTTTTTCCATCCTTCCTGCCATTAGCAGTGGAATTCATGACAAGGGGAGCCTGAAGTAAATGGCCACAAAAACAATACTCATAACTAAACTAATTCTCAGCATCACAGATGCTCTGAGCGTATTGGGGTTCTGATCTGAACACTTTCTGAAACATAAAAGAGTAATGTGAAAAATTTTATTCTGACCAAATAACTGTTCATAAATGTAGTTGGTTAGTAACATTAAACTCAGTTATCTCAGACTATTGATGTAAAACATAAGGAAACAAGTTTGAAGAAGACCAGTTGTAGGTTTCATCCAGAACCCGCCTTGGCCAGTACGATATTCTTCAGCTAAAGAAGATCAAACACAAAGTGCAGCGCATGTGCTTGGATTAAAGAGAATTTTCACCTTCATCAGAAGTCCTGAGCCACCAGGGCTTTACAGATGTTTTAAGCAGCACATTACATCTGTGATTCTTTACCAAAGCCTTCAAAGGTGTTGGCCTCAACAACCAGAGGCAACTCAGGTGACTAAACCAGCACATCTGAGCACTAGGGATGTTAGAGAGAAAGGAAGGGAATGCAACCAAATACTGATGAAAAGAATTCCAGGGCGCTTGATATGTATTATTATAATAACACTATATTGTAGGGATACCTCTATAAATTACCTATAAGTTGATCTTTGTGTGCTGGTGTAATTTAGGAGGTCATATAATAAAATATTATTAACAAATAATAAAAGATTTTACTCACCTTCAATATAAAAGTCTGCTGTGTTCTAGTGTCCATTACAAGCAAAACCTAAGCAAAAAGTATTCAGAGAAATATTTAAGATTCACATGCATAAGCTAAAAAAACATAGTTCTTAAATCTAATGTTGAATATTCTTACAAAGAAAGTTATATAAGCAATTTAAAAATTAAACCCCTGCAGCATACAGACTTAATAAGCAGTCTTTTTTTTTAGTGAAGAAATGACTGAGGATATAGATCTCTAAAATTAGGGTAACAACAAGAAAAAGAGGATTTATTTAGAGAGAAAAGTGTGGATGGGTTTGCTGCAGAGAGAACACCTACAGCTGCAAAGAGCATCTCTGTTAGCAGTGCATCACCTCTACTGAAAGCACTTCAAACACAGCAATGAGAGAAGCACTAAATAACAACTACACTCTTAGCAAGCTCCATTTGTTTACGTGTGGAAAACAAAACAAAAGGATACATATGTGTGCATATACACGTAGGAAACTGCATCTCTAGAAAGCTGGAACCCTCCGCCTTCAAGTCACGCCGCTCAGGAATTAACTGTTTTCAAACTCTAAGAACACAGATGTGCTTGAAAAGCACCAGCTGCAAGACAGCCACACGAGCAGCACAAGCACAAGCTCAACCCCCCTGTAGGAACAAGAACAAGAGTGTGCCCTCACTGTTTATTTACATCAAACTTTGTAAACTTCCAGTATTAATATTCACATACAGTTATACCTAAATATTTAGGCTGCAAAATCATACTTCTAAAAGGCTTCCTTCCCATGCTTGCACTGGGATTACCAGACTCTCTAACAGACAAGATGCAGCAACTCCAAGTGAACAGACAAGGTGCAGTGAAGACCAAGTCAGCCTACATCCAAAAAGGCTTCTCGCAGAGGAATGGTATGTCAGGAGCAACATGGCTTCATCAGGTGGCAGAAGGACAACAGCTCGCACAGCCTCCCTTACCTCCCTGCTGTGAGGGGCAGCAAGGCAGCCACACTCTGCTGTCCCCAAAAGGAAGGAGCCTTTGCTCTCTGGGATGGCAGCATTCAAAACCTACTTCTCTCCCCACTGCATCTCAAACATGAGAAGGAGAACTGAAGTATTTTCTAATCATTTCTCTCTCAGCATATTTCAACAAAACAAAGTGACGGACTCTTCCCCATCTCAAAGACTCCCTCTTTTACTAGGGTTGCACCCAATTTTAAAAGCTTTTCTGTATCTTCAGAGGGAGGGAAAAAAAAATCAACAGAAGTTGGTGCTACTGAGATTTTTTTTAGCAAAGGAGTGACACACAGTTTCCATGTCAAGGGCATGGTAAGGAAAGGCAAGTATGCCCAGACCACTGAGTTTGCCAAACAAATTTTTAGGCATCTTACCTGGGGCTTCCAGAAACAGTGGAAACAAGCTCAATAAATAACAACTGTGAAACTGGTTTCGTTTACAGATGTTTTAAGATGTTCAAGATGTTTACACCAAAAGGTACAAGATTAAAATTAAAGAAAAACCAAAAACCACACCAAGCAACCAAAGAAAACCAACAGAAAAAGAGAAAAATTAAAGTCACTTTACAAGAGGTGCCAAAAGAAGATAAAAATGGTTTGGAAACATCTATGTGTTTACAATCACTCTCCTTCCTCTTCTCCCAAGTTTGTTTGCAACTAGACACTGTTCACATTGAGGCAATAAATAAGAGAACATATGTGATTTTTTTTTTTAAATGTGCCCTTTGACTGTCAATATCTCCCAAACAGGTGTTGGCTAAATGATTATAAATTGGCCTCTGGATACACCTCTTCAACTGAGCCGTACAGGACTGGCGATAATATAATTAGACCTAAAAACATCAGGCTGGTGAATGCTTTCCATCTGTTTGGCAATAATGTTTAGTTAACAATAGTCTTTAAAAGAAGCACCTTCAACTTCAGTTCTTAAAGTTATTTATAGGGCCATTCTTAACACACCAGCACTCTTGCTAACAAGAGCTTTAGCCACTTGGAAATTATTAGCCATACGGCTGTATATGAAAAGGAATGGCAGCATTTAACATCTGTATCTCTCCAGATTTACAAGCATCAACCTCATTTAAAGTCACTTCTTAATGAACAGTTCCGTGGTCTGTATTAATATTATAGTTGCATGCACAAAGATCATAAGGAGCCAAACATTTTTTTAATACCAACAGTAGGCCAATCAGTAATGAAGCTGTCAGCATAAAGGACAGAATAATAGCTTCTTTAACCCTCAAACAGGATTTGTTCATTTGTAGAGTAGAAGACACCAATTTAAAAACTGCTCATGGGTTTGCTCACCTTTATAAAGACAAAAATCTAATTTGGTACTAATTTGATACAATTGTCTTTCCAATAAAAGGCTCCTAAAGCCATCTTTTATTCCATGATAAAACAACTGCTATAACTAAAACTGTCATGAAATAATTACCTTTGATAGCATACCTTATTGCACAAATACAATTAATGTATTCCTCCCTTTCATTTTTCACACTTGCTTATCAGCACTGTATTAGCATATGGTGCAACAGAAGAGATTACTGAGCCCTCGCCCCGTAAGTTGAGGTACAGAACGGCGACCACGAAAGCAAATAAAGCACACAGAGGGTCCCTGTAGGGTAACTTCATCTGCTGTTATATTGCAGCATCACCATGAAAGCAGCAGCTACAGTTTTATACCTGCAATAACAACAACTGTTATCCCTGTGCCTTTGAGGTTAACTACCTAGATGGACTACCCAGTCCCAACTGACCAGCTCTTTGTTTTTGGCTCCCAACAAGCACAGTACCTTCCCCCAGTGGTTAACACCTCATTTACAGCTCCGCTTCATTTTAGGGACAATTATTTCCTTGTTGATTCAGTACCAACCTTTGGCAAGACTGTTTACCTCAAAAGGGACTCCAAGAAGCCCAGGAAGAGCCTTGGAAGTAACTTTAGAAATTCATGTAGTGATGGTCCATTTGGCCCTGGCAGACTGCAGATTTTACATGAGCCCACCAAATCAAACACTTGTTTCAAGGGAAAGCAGTCTGCATGCATTATTGCAAAGATGTGGTTTAACCAGATTCTCCCAAATAATTAAAAGACTACATGAATGGGTAAGTTGCTATCAGAAAACCATTTCAGGAAGGGCTAAGTCCAAGAAAGAGAGGGTCACAAGTATATTTGCCTAAGTTTTCATCACTCACCCAGAGCAGAGAAAGGTCAGCAGCTCTTGGATGCATTACAACCCTGCTGCAGAAGGGCACAACTGTACCCCTGCCACTGACCCAGGTGCCAACTTACTCTCATGACCTCATGCTTTACAGCCAATTTATAGACAGCAGTGCACCAAGTCTCCTGTTTGCATTCCTTCACACTTCTCTCCCATTGCAAAAGTGCTTCTGTAATTCTAAGATTTGTTTTTAAAATGCAAAGTGACAAGTCCCCACCCTAATGGCATGATGGGGCAAAACAGGATGCCAAAGAGCATTCCCTAGGACAGAACTCTGTTACTCTCCAGAGCAGATCACACACTGATGCTGGCATTAGACTAGGCTGCTTCCAGCTCACATAAGCTGACAGAACCTCTTTCACCATGTAAGTTGTAGTATTTAACATCTAATAATGAGCTGTTGGCTGTAGCATTCAGCATCCTGTCTCGGGGAGGAGGGAGAAGAAGGCACAGCAGGGCACTCCTGGGCACTGAGCAACTAGATTGTGACACAAAAGGAGACAAGGCAAAATCCTATTTGTAATACTAATGGATGAACAGAGTCAAGGTCCACGTTTCACGCTGGCTCTTAGGCACTGTTGCTTACTCATTCTTTCTTTATTTTTTCACACTGATGACAACCTCAACATGGCCAAAACCACTGAGACACAAATAGAAATTACCACAAATAAATACCTAATGTAAATAAGTGTCTTCAGCAGCAAAGGCATCCTAATTTTGTACAAGCACTGGAGGTCTAAGGAACATCCCAAAAAAACAAGTGAACGCAGCAGCACTGCATCTCAGTACTAAGTGAAGACAGCAATATCCCTCCATGGTGCCAAATAGGATTCCTTACTTGTGAATTCTTTTTTCTTCCCTAAGTCAAGGGTTAATTCTGATGCTGACAGCAGCTACTTAAAAAAATTAGCTTCTTAGATTTGATTTACAGTGTATCCAACAGCTTACAGGAAAATAAATTAAATTAAATGCAATATATTAGGTACAATTAATTGGAGAAAAATAAAATAAAACCTCCCTGGTAAATAACCATAGTCTAGCTTTAAGAAAACAGTTAATTTTAAGATCCTATAAATGCACAGAAATTAGCAAATGTTTCGGTATGCTAATTTTTTTTAATTAAAAGATATTTCTGCAGTAAAAGCTCTTTCATATGCACTACTGATTCTTCATCAAACGTTAAGTTTCCAACTTAACACCAGTATAGCCGGTGGCAGCCTGAAGGTTTACCATCTGCTGCCACCCAAAGTCACGGTGGCCACCTTCAGAACATATGCATCAAAGCCCTGAGATAAGAGACGGAAGGAATACTGCAGCAGTCAGCATAAGGGGGAGCACAGACCCAGGGGCAGGCAACAGGCAAGGCACCAGGAAAAAAGAAGGGGGTGAACCAGCAGTCACCCTGCCGAGCACCCAGCCAAGGTCAGGGGGACAGCACGGGGAGAACGGAGGGCTGCTCTCACCCGCGCTGCTCTCCCGCGGGAGCTGTAACACCAGCGCACAAATCCTGCCACGCTGCAGACACCTGCTGCCCCGGCTCCCCTTCCTTTCCTGGCATATTTTTTCCCCCTTCCTTCTCCCCTGCCCAGCATCTCATACTGATTTTTTTCCTAGTCTCCACTCTTTCAGGACACAGCACAGAATATACCTGTGTTTTTTATTTACTGGAGCAGCTTTTAACACTAATCAAAACAAACACGTCAACAGATTTGCTTACAAAAATGTGACTTTAGGTTCACTAACACAAGTGAAAAATACCTCACGCCTGATCAAAGAAAATGGAATAGGATCTCTTACTGCAGTACCAGACAGCAGAAAGGTTTCCAAGACAAACCACAGCTAAGGGATTACTTTAAAACCAGCTCCATTTTGTTATTAAATTGCTGTTCTACACTGAAAACACATCCTGTAATATTGTCACCAGTGGGCCACCTATTAACTCTGGTCCTTATCTGCTAAACAAAGGTACCCTTATCATAGGATAGATACTCTAACAAAAGTCCTACAAACTTGAATATGTATGAGATCATCACCTAGGATTTTTTTTCCTGTGTTTACCCGACCAGTTGGAAAATGCTGTAGTGACAGATGTCAAGGAATGAGGCAAGTCATCCACCTGATCCCAGGCACGAGTATTTGGGACTGCAAGAAAACCTCAGCTGGGGCTGGAGCACAGCTGGGTGCTGCACTCAGGACACGGCTGTGTTGACGGGCAGGAGCAGGGGTGCAATTCCTCCCACTCTCCTCAGCTGTGCCGGCTGTCACAAGGCTACCAGGATTAAAAGATCTACTTAACACAGATTTATTCTTGTCACTTTTCAGATTACACCACCCAGACTCTCACTCGTCTCCCTCTGTCGTACAGAAAGAGATTACATTTGGCTAATATGTATGAAAAATGTGATTATTCCTTATCCTCGTACCTGTGCAATATGAATTATCTTCAGTTTGCAATTATTCCTCCTTTCAAACCATTATTCTAAGGAACTTACAGCTTGTATATTCTATGACTTGCAATAATAGCATGCTTATAAGACAAACGGTACAGCTTTAAATAATGAAAATGCTAAGAAAGCAGTATATACTCAAATTCGAATTTTTAAATACTTTGAGTTGGTTGGTAACGAAGTCCATTTTCTTAAAGTAAACTAAAAACTGGCCAATAAATTACAAATGGTGAAACATTAACCTAGAAAATATATCTGTCAGTTTTATTAGTGAAAGCATTTTACAATATGAAATGCCACTGGCATCCCAGAGTAATTGTCTGGCACCAATTATGTACTAAGCAACTTAGTAACAGGAAGATAAACTTGAATAATTTTGGTTTAAAAGAAAATACCTCAATAATTTCTTTCTTTCTGAAGGCCAGAAGATACATATAGTAAAGCCTGCAGAAGAACATCCAACAACGTATTTTCTTTTTTCTAAAGGCCAATGGCAAAACTTTTTACTCTACCAAATCCCTCTCTACTCAAGTCAAAAGAAATTTTAGTGAGACAAACAAGAAAGAAGCTAGAGAGAAACTAAGGGTTACAACAACAAACACTCAGAAATGTTCATATTTGTGTAAATGGAAAGATTTCAGGAAAAAAGGTGGCAGGTGTTTGAGGGCAGGAAAGAAGGGACAGGACTCTTTCTAGCTGGCAGAGAGACTACATTTTAAAGTTGAGCAAGCTTTGTTACTTGAGGCTTGAAACCTGACTGTACCTTAGGAATAATCCCACAGCAGTAGGGAAAGGAAGGTAGGGAGCCAAGAAATCAGTTTGGACAATAACTCTGAGGTTGATTTGATTTTGTAGGACTTGGAAAGCCACTCAAGAAACTAAATGGTTATTAAAACATAAACCCAGCTCTTAAAGTTTATTTGTATGAATAGTTACTATTATTACTCAGTTTCAGATTTCCAACGTTTTTGCCACTGCTATTTTCCATTATGTTTGTATGTACATTCCAGCTCCCTTTCCCCCACAGCTCTTAGGCACACCCAGCCACTCATTCAAATCCATAAGATGATCTAAAGATGCTTGACAGAGTGCACCTGAGAGCCAGGGGAGAGAAAACATCTGCTACAGTCAACTCAGTTTCACAGCTGCAACTGTCTTTAATCTCACCTCACAATAAAAGGCCGAATATTTAAGTTGCTAACAAACACTAACAGGACATAGTTAGCTATGTCTGTTATTCATGCACAACACCACACATGCTGCCATAAGAAGGGCCTATTCCTCCTCCCCCTATGATTAAATTTCATTAGAACTAGTCATGACCTGTTTGAATTCAACTCTGGGTCGGCAGATTATGCATGTGAAGTTGGCATAAATTCTACACATTTCTGCTTTTTGGCACTTTCACTCATTAAGCAGACAAGTAGTAATCACGCTTTATAAATAATTAGTAATATTAGTAGGGTTCTCCTGCATATTTTTAAAGTCATTCACCAAAACGTACACCCACCAGAGTTAGGACTTCTCACGACAGCATGGGAGACACAAAAAAACCCCCTATATTCAAGATGAACAGAATTGCTTCCATTTTCTAAAAACAGTTCTCTATCTCAGAAACTCCCAAAATAATTTTAGCAAGGCCCTGATGAGGGTATGTTATTTTATTAGGTTTCATAATAAAGGTTAACAAACAGTGTATTGAAGAACAAACTCAAATGTATGGACAGGTGTGGAAGAACTGAACGCAGCCACAGCCAGTGCCAATACAGTGTGCCTTGATGGGGGACATGGGGAGGGGATAGAAGAGACACAAATGACAGCCATTGGTTACAGAGGCATAGTTACCACTTAATGCACTCTGCTTTCAAGATGAATCTTTAAATTGAATGAATCTAAATAACAGAGGCTTCTAAAGAATAAGAAATTGGGTTTGAAACAGCATTGTGAAGGTATCCAGCAGCACCATAACAAAGTCGTTTCTTTAGGGGCTGGTTTGCAGCTTCAAAGGAAAGATTTGCCTAGGGCAGAAACTCAGCACAGAACCTGCAACCTTGATTTTTAATTAGGCAAATTTTGAAAGCAAAACTTTTTCCTATTCCAAAAAAAGAAGTTTTCTACTTTAAGGTGCGTGATCTGATAAAATAATTGATCATTCATGGTTGGTGGTAACAACAGCTACAATATTTAGGTATTTGTTTTCAATGCAGTACCTCTGGTAACACTAATGAGAGCTTTGCAGCCCAAACAGCAGCACCTCACATTCCACAACGTTTGCAGGACAAAAGCCACCTTTACAATTACATTACACCTCTATTTCTAGAAACCTACTCACAGGCAGGCTCTTTACATATTAAACATATAAAATACCTGCAAACACCACCTCATTAACTTTTGACACCATGAAGTGAGCAAACACAGCAGCAGCAGAGCTAAAAAAAAAAAAAAGAATGGTTTCCTCAAGCAAAATCTAAGTCCTCTTTGGTCTACTAAAATAGTCGGATTTATACTACAGCCTCTGCATGAGAGCAAAAGCAGAAGGATGGGAGGCGAGGCAAGGCATTCTTCCCTGAATTTTCACAATACTTTAAGGAGTTTAACAATGCTAAGATCTCTAACTCTCTCAGATTTAGCAGAAAAGAGTCAAGGCAACAAAAATTATTGAGGTGACAAGAAAGGTGAAAGGGCAGACAGGGAAAGAAAGATTGCACATTGGGAATAAACTAGGCTAAAATTAAATATCTAATCATTCTGCCTAGTCTAAAATAGTTTGAAAAACCCAGAGTTTCAGGTAGCAACAAGCATTTTGTCTGTGAAAATGAAGCCAATTCAAAACACTTCAAGAGGCTTCAAAAGAAGAACAAAGAGTGACATTACTCTAAGGGAAAGCACTGAACCTTTCAGCATTTGAATGAGGGAAGGTTAACAGCTGGTTTTCTCGAGGCAGCACTGTAGCAGGCAGACACCACTCTGGGTTTCAGCAGTGGGAGAACAAGTCTGCAGACCAACCAACACCATTTTTAAGTCAGTGTGTTTAAGCCAGTCTTGCACAGGGTTAGTCAAACCAGCAGTTACTATGCCAGTGGCTCATTACTACCCACACACCCATTTTCTGCTGAAACCAAAGCAGCTACCTTAGGGTTAGAATGGAAGATTAGTTTCAGGCAAAACTCTGCATGGTGCTGAATCAGTTACAGCCTTGTGCCCAAAAGCATGGCATCTTCAATGCTGGCCTTGAAAATCAAAATCCATTTTCAGGAACAAGCGCACTATGTCATCTACTTGGCTCCAGCAAAGATAGTTACACATTGATTGGATTTCTCCATGATGTGAGCTTTAGGGCATATGGAAGCAGAGAAGGAGGGAAATGACAGTGATGGTGAGGAAGGAAGGGAGATGGTGCTTTAAACCAAAGGCAGAGGCATCATCTCCAGCCCACAGATACATGTGCACACTTTTGCCTCATATTCACATGCATTTTGTGTATGCATTATAAACCAAATAAAATATTCTCCAGGCTTAGAGCAGGTTTTCATTTGCCTCACAACTTTACAAACACCTAGAAATACATGATCAAAAGCAGCATACTCAGAATAAGGCTAAGATTGTGACATGAGAAACTGGAAGTAGGAATGCAGAGTACCAAGACACCTGAAAGAATCCTGCTCACTTTTCCACAATAATTAAATGTGAACTCCGAGCCCTATGGTACTGTTTACACAGGAGCATGCCAGCTGTATGCACAGGCCTGCTCCTCCTTGCATACATCTCCAACTCTGAGAATCTTGTATTTTTGCCATCATTAGAACCGTGATTCTCCTGAGCTCTGCTTCAAAGATCTGGACATGTTCAGCTCACACCTGGGACACTTACTGCTCAGAGAGAGCTAAGGAGATCTGGTACCACCAAAGACTCCAAAAGCTTCATTCTGATCTTTTCCAGTAGCTGTTCACCATCATTACACAAAAATGGAGCTACTGAAAAAGTCTTTCTTGATCCATTTCCAACATTTCTGCAGGCTCACTCTGTCAGACTAATTCACAAAATCTATGCCTACTGCCACTCCATTCAGTGGCTACTAATTTAGTTGGCACCTACTAACAGCTGCTACAAATACGTGGTCTTTCCAACGTGTCTCTCTAATATGTATACAGACTGGAATGCAGGCTAAACTCTGTACTTGCAACTGAGTAAAGAAGATACAATGAATATGAAGTCAGAGCTTAGTAAACCTTGTGTGCTATAAAAACAACCATAATACCTAATGTATATAGCCCTCTGAGGAGAAGTTATCAACTTATGCACACAATTACAATGAAACAGGCAAAGAAAAACAAAAACCAGTCCCAATAGCTAGGTTCAGACCAACAAGAAAAAGAAACCAAGAAATACAGACCTCAAGGGATGCGCCACAGGTTTTTGATGCACGTTACAAATGCATAAATTGACCATGCATCAGTAGCTCATGCACAAAACAGGGACTACATAAGGAACTATCAAAAGGCACAAGGGATTTGGCACAGCAAAAAGGAAACGAGCCGTTACAGTCTGCATTAGCCACTGTCACACTGCTGAATAATGCATCATCTTGCAAGTATTTGGTAAGGTGGTAACTAATCAGCATTATCAAAACAACCCAACAATTCTTCTGGTCTCTCAATTAGGCTTGCAAAAAAATCCGTATGGTCCTTTACTGTTTACAGACGGGTATTATCCTGGGGTTTTGGAAGACATTATTTGCATGACTTAAAAATAAGCTTGGCTTCATTGCTGAATCTCTGTCTTGGCAAGGGATTTCAATTCTGAATTCTCAGGGAAGGAGAACAGTAGTGTGTGTCCCAAGTTCCCATTTCAAGTAAGAGTTCAAAAGTAAGAATTTATACCCTTCTATATTTCAAGTATCCACCAGATTGTTCAACTGAAAACACATCAACTTGTCCTTACCCCAGAACGGCAACTCTAATTCCATTTTTGAAAAACAGGCCTCATCCCATTGAATGCTACCAAACATGTACCTTATCCTTTAGCTCAAATACATTTTGCATGACCTTACATGAATTGCTTAGATAAAAGCCTTTTTTTCTTCTACTTTTGTTATTTTAAAGTGCAGATGCATTTGAGTCATTTTCCCCTTTTGTTTCATATCCTTAAGATCCACAGCTTCAAAGACAAAATGTCAGCATGCAGTCGATTTATGACTGAATTCTTGAAGAGACACTGAAGAATTACCTTGTCAATCACCCCAAGGACTCTGAAGGTCTTCAGTTCCTCGGCAGGGCTCCTTAGGTTCCAAGAGGGCCTTGAACTTAGTGATCCTGGAGGCTAATGGAAGATATCAAAGATTATACATCAATCAGGGTGGTACTTGAAGGAAGACTGCCTGCTGAAGCAAATGCCAGGCCGAAGGAAACTAAATTTATCATAAATCAGAGAGACTGAAGATGAAAGGAGAAGTTTTCTGTTTGTCCTTAGTGCGGGGATAAAAAACAACTTGCAAGTAAATAAAAGTCAAGACAACACTGAAAACAAAAATTTAAAAAAGAAAAAAGCAATGAATTTTTGTATTTTCTATGCTTAATGGAACCCAGCAATTGATTACTCAGTTCTTACCACATAATAATAATCAATCAAAGCCTTACAGGTATTCTGGGTACAAAATAATTCAGAGATCACTGAGGAGGAGAAAGCAAATTAGAGGCTTTTTAAGTCTGAAGAACATAAAATATAGAATTATAAACAGGGTTCTCTTGCTCTCTGGTGGGCTTTATGAAATCCTTTTAATAATAAGGTGCACAACAGAAATGATTCCTAAAGCTGCCTTAGAAAAAAGTAGCTAGTTATGTATCATTAATCTAGAAATTAACACCACAGCAAGAAAACTGGCAGGTGCTAACCATTCAAGTAGTTAATATGCTAATACACATAGCTGTTTGTCCAAACTATGGTTTGTAGTTTCTCAGAGCAAACTCAAAGCTTGCATGTCAGAGGGGGGAACAACGCTTCAACTGGAAGTCTTTTGGGACAAAGATCAACCTCTTAAGCATCCCATATACCTCTGGCATGTGAATAAACATTTTCAGTAGTTTCTCGTTGCCAACTGAGAGAATTCATTAGATCTTCCTCCAAAAATTCAACATGTGGCTTCTACTAGAACCACAGACCTGTATCTCTTCCTCACAAATAAGGTTAACTTCATTTCCAGAGCTGCTGAATACCAAACTCCTTTTAAGCACAACCTGGCCTCCCCAGGTAGATTTCTATCACACAAAGGTGCAAAGGAAGAGGAGGGTGAAACTCCTTGATTTCTAGGCTTCTAAGGGGAAAAGACTGTTTTTCTAATTTGTCAGCATTTTGAGGCAATATTTAACAATTATGTTACAAAGGAAAATGGCTGGTAAGCAAATATGCTGTGGATGAAATGCTTAAATATCAGGAAAAAGAAATAAAAAATTCTTCCCTTGTGATGAGAAACTGCAAGATCCTGAACTAGGCAGAGCCATTTCCTGCCCCACTATTTTTCCCCCTCAGACACCCTTACTGTGCTATCCTCAAAGGCCAAAGCAACTCCTTGAAGCCTTCCCCAAAACTGGGCTCATTCATGTTGCCAATTAAAAACATTCTCTCCTTCCAAATTCCTTCCTAAAAATCAGTACTTATTTAAGTACTCATTGCCCACAAAATCCAAAACAAAGGGCCATAAATACAAGCTCAAAAAGCGTGGAGAAAAGTGTGCTTTTCCGTGCTCAGTGTTTAGGAGTTTATTAATTATCTTCATTTATTTGTCTGGATCTGATAATTGTTTTGTCACATAAACCCTGCCAAGCAGGAATACCAACAGCAGTTAAGAGAAAACAGCCCAGATTCTATAATCTAAAACTGAAGGCTTTAACAAGAAGAACAAAAAAAGAAAACTCTACATGAACTTTTTTCTCCAAACCTAATTCCAGTTTCACATTCCAGTGAGCTGTTCAAAGTATTTTGAGAGTGTGCAATTTTTCTGCAATAATGAAATACTTCCTTTGAAACAAAGAGTTGTGCTAACACAGTTTATTCATGACAAGATTTCAAAAGCATTCTAACGAATACATTTAAAGGAAGAGAACATTTCCTAATCCTCTAGACTACTGTAAAAGATTTTCACTCCTATCTGCTTGCTATTACATTTTATAACCGTTCCTCAATAATCACGCTTTTAAAATTTTCTCTTATGAATAACATTTCAACCATGAATTAAGTTCACACATCTCTACAGAAGTTAATAGCTGTCTAATAATGCTACACAATCAGATTTCTGCACCCATCCTGTCCAAAGAGTCAAAAAACCCCAGTATATATATTCTAGGTCCTTCTCTAAAATGTGACCAGTGGTGGCACAGTCGGTAATACTGTGTACACATGGTTTTTTATATATGTGCTCTACAGTCACTTCTCACCTTAAAGGGATTTACAATCACATCCACAACTCCACAGCTCCCAGCAGGCTCTCCATTTTTATCAGTTTTGCTCTTTACAGTACTTTGGTTTCACTGTTTCAAAGCCTAATAGAGGAGCCCAATGATGGGGAGGCATCACATTCTGTTGTGAAGCAGGCTGGAAGCAAACTCTAAATTCCCAGAACAATTCCCAAAACTACAGCAATTAAGTACTCTATGAAACAGCCTGCTCCTCTGAATAGAGTAAAAATCCAAGCTCAGCATCTAAGCAGCAATAAGAAAAATAACTAAAAATGCCCACTCTCATCAAAAAAGAGATGAACAAAAAAATTAAAGGAAGGAGAATAACAAAAAAAAAATCAAAAGCTTCATTTGTCTTTAGAAATGAGACAAATATTCTGAACCAAGTGGCAGGCTACCTCTGCCTGCAGAAGGCCTTCAGCAGCCTTTCCAAATGCTCAGCATGCTGCTCAGGTATCCCAGGATCTTCTCTGTTGTGGTCAGACCCTCTCTATTTCCAGACTACACTCTGAGCTGCATTGCTGGATTTATCTGAGTGAGGATACGCATCACCAGTTCCTCTCCCACCATCACCTTTTGGTTACCATGTGTAAATTTCAGGTAGAAAAGGCTGATGCTGATTGTGATGCTCCTGCAAGGACTCAGCAGCCTGTGGCCACTGCTTGCTTTTGGAAAGCTCTAGTTTTGCAAGCTACACAAGGAACATGGTCATAGCTCTTGCCTCAGCTTTGGCATCACTGCCAGCAGTTATAAGAGCAGAGGGAGACAGAGAAGTACTCTACCAGTCAGGTAAGAGAAAGGGCATCTCATGTTAACCTCTTTTAAGGCAAGAGCACTATCCCCAGCCCAGTGACACAAATACCATTTGATGGGAAATCATAAATATCTTTAGTTGGAAGAGACCCACAAGGATCATCACATCCAGCTCCTGGCCTCGCACAGGACAACCTCAAGAACCACATCATGTGTACACCTCAGGCTGGGGGCACCCCAGCAACTGTTGTGGGGGTTCCTTGCACCCCCCTTCCTGGGATGCTGTGAAACATGAGGAATGGTGGAGTCCTGGTCCTTCCTTGGTTGCTCAAAGCAATCCATGTGATGCCCCTTGCACTGATCTCAAAACTTTCCCAGCACAACTGCTGTTTTCCCTGGATTTCCCTGTAATTAAATATTTGATCTTTATTTTCACCTCTTCATTCTTTCAGCCAGAAAGCTCTGCTAATTTCACTGCTAATCCTGCCACCTTTGACATCAGTTATCACAGATCCTCAGGATAAGAAAAGAGAACTTTCATGAACACCAGTGCAGACCTGCACATCAAAATGTGATCTCCTCTTGCCATTCAGAGGTCTAAGTCTGATAATTTTAGTAACTATCTACCTGTAGCACAGCCAGACCTTCACTTGCAGCAAGGAGATGCCTTGTTTTGATGCAGATACACTGGTGTCTGCCTTATGGGTGACAGTGCTTCCAGCTCTCCTGGTCTGGCAAACCTCCTGGCTCCTCCCTCTCTCTGCACCAGGAGAAAACCAGGTTGGATTTCTGCCTGCATCTGAACCAGACAGAACTACAGTGTCTGTAGTTAAGAAGGCTCTCAGTGAGCACCAGCTGGGGAATGCACCTCTCCTGATGCTGGGACACACCTTGGATGTGATCCTAGAAGCTGAGACTGAATCTCTTATTTTACGTTAAATTCGTATCTCCCAGAACTACGGCAATGCATTTTCTTTATACTTCATGTAATTTTCATGCACATTTAATGAGAATTTTAGGACGATATCTTATGGAAACCACAAAGACTGCTTCTTCTGTTTGGGCATTAGGCTTGCATGTACCTCTTGCTACTAAATTGCTTTGAAAATCAAAAATAATTGACATTTTAAAAGACAGTAGCTTTCATAATGGTGCAAAGAGACACAACTCTGAATATATGAGGTTAGACGTAAGTAGAATCAGAACTAATTTCAAAGAGGGAAAAAATACGCTTTATAAAAACTACCAAAGTTAAAATGGCTCCACAGCCTGTTCAAGCAGCTGTGCTGCACATTGCAGCTGACAGCTACACAAGGCTGCAGTGTTCCGATGGTCAAACCAGTGTGATTCAGAGGCTGTTGCTGCAGCTCCCACTCAGGCTTGGAGGTGGCTCCCCAGAGATACCACTTATAAAGGGGCAGAGGAGAAAATGCAGCTTGAGAATCTGCAAAATGACCCAGTGCTGCTCTTACAGAGCGCTCTGGAGCACTTGTCCAAGAGTCAGTCCTTGAGGCTGCTGTGCTGCACCAAAGGAAGAAGAAGAAAAGGACAGCATTTGCTGCAGCTTGTTTTTCCAGAAGGTCCACATGCCTGTTTAAAAGCTCCACAAGCTTTTTCCACATCTCCTACTCTTATGGGTCACAGCAAAGCTTTTCTTAATGTTTACAAGACACTCAGATGAGTTCCCAGATCAAGGTCACAGTTGTGTCAGTTCCCTATGTTTTTTTTAAGCCCTCTACCCACAAACTTTCTTTAACAATGGCAAGGGTTCTCCAAACACCTCCTTCTTGTGTTCCTCTCTTCACTACTTGCACTTGCCAGCAGCAGGGTGGTTGATGTGGATGCTATCCTTGAGAGCTACACTGCTGAAAAGTAACAAAGTAATGTTGTTCTTTATTTGGTTTCCGTGGCATCAAAGACAATTTTGCTTCTCAGCTCTCAAATACCAGACTTTCGTCTTTTTAGGGAAATCTGGTCTTCAAAGAGTCAAGGGCCTGGCATTTCCACCCATGAAAGAATAGCTTGCTTCCTCCTGTCCCAGGCCCCCAGAGGAAAGCTAGCCTCTGTGCTTTACCTTCACGTGCTGTTCAGATGGCAAAGGGGGAGCTGGGGGCACATTTAGTGGGCACAGTCTTTTGAGACTGCTACAGGTGGCTCAGCACACGACTGGCATCCCAGGCTTTTGGGAGATCTGAGCGACTGAGAAGTGTGGGACAATAACTGAGCCTGCACTTCTGAGCTTACCCCTTGTTGGACAGTTCTCTGGCCTGGTGGAGGAGAAGGAAGTAAAATTCCACCTGTAAGAAGGACAGGTCAGCCTAGTTCTGATGCTGATCCCCATGACTGCTCCTTTTTAGGGCACAACAGGAAACACAAAGCCACCTACAGCAGACACAGGTGACACAGCGGTTCTGCCCTGTGACACCAGGTGATGAACAAGAACACTTCGCCTTAAATGCCCACGCTCACTTACTAGCCAGACCTCTTTCTCCAAGGTGCACATGGTCTCAGCACCCCCACTGCCCAGGTCATTCCCTGCACTGAACCATGCTCCCCGTAACAAAACCGCACTCTGCCAGTCCCAGCAGGGGCCAGGCACTGCACTAACCCTGCCCACCAAGGACTTCGTGTCTTTTGGAGGACACAAAGTTGCCACTGGTATCTCCCAAGAAGCACACCACATATAGATGCAGGTTGTTTCAGTGCACTTATCACTGTCCACATGGGATGGAATAATTAATTTAAAACTCTAATATAAAGTATCTTGGGCAGTAAAAATAATAAGCAGTAACTAAGGTGAAAGAATTTAGGTCTGCTCAGCAGCCAACATGCGGGAAGGGTCACATTCCTCACTTTCCTTAAGACACTAAAAGCCAGAGCATGCCAATTCTTTGTGGTCCCTACCACTACCCTTACAATAATTTTGGGAGTCAAGTCCTCCTCCCAGTTAACTTTCAGCTATGAACTCAGAAACAAGCTGCTCCTCACCACAACCATCATGACCCATAAGCACCACCTGCCCTCAATATCAGGAAATTCCAAAGCTCTAAGGTAAAAGTAAAATTTATGCATTTTGAAGAGCAGCAAATAAAGGACATTAAAATACATGTAAAAACTTAGGAAAAAAACAAGGCTAAATCATGGCAACATGGCCCTTTTTGTTTGTAAACAGGAGAATCAACCAGGTGCAACACTTTGTACAAAAGATTTGCCATAATTTGTCAATTTTGAGTTTCAACACAGAAGGAAAATGATTTTTTTATTCTCTTTGCTTTTTTTTTTTGTCTTATCCCAATTAAATCTGCTTTTCTTTGGATCTGCAAAGAAGGCATGTGTCTTATTCAGTACAGCATAAAAGAGGAAATACTTTACCTCTCAAGTTCACATAGAAAAATGCAACCTATTTCTTCCTCCTTCCCAACCACAGTTAGTTTTTAAACTTATAAAAAGACAAAAATAGGTTGTTCATGGGTTTTTTTCTCTTGTTCTTCAGTTTCCAAACACACTGAGGATTCCATTCAATATAGCTTCTTCCACATTTTCAGGGGTGTTTGACCCAAAGAAAGAATACCTAGTAGGAGTTCATATCTGTCCAAAATATTAAATTGTTCAAAGTACAGTTCATAGCAACAGCAAGACTCCAAGCCTCACAAAATATATCCCATTTGGAACATCCTCAAAATTGTACTTGTGGGCTCTCAACATGAAAAAATCTACCCTTAAAAAATCAGTGTCTTTGCTTTTTAAATTTACTTATTAGACAGACAGCTTTTAGAAGGCTTCCAATTTTTGCAGCAGTTGTCTCCTTAAAGCATTTTTAGATCTGTGCAAAGTAAGAAGCAATAATCTTCTATCCCTTTTGTTATCCCTTGATATTACAGAGTCAGGAAGTTTGTAGCTTTTATACTTACTGCAATAGGGCAGTCATCGACAATAACATGGTTTAGCATGACTGCAGTCGAAGTCTGAAGTAAAAACAGATAAATCCCAAAGGAACTATTTAAGGAAGGGCAAGGTAGATATTTATTGAGGGTATCTTAAAACAAGCTTTGTTTGTCTTTTGTATAAGTACAGATAAGGGTATTCTACTCAAGAAAATGGGAATTAGCACAGAAACTTCTCAAAAATCAAGAAGGAGCTGATCCCACAAGCACATCCAAGAGAGACGTTTGAAAGGATCAGGAAGAACCTTTGCCCTATTAAGTACTTGTTCTGTAGAAAATTAAGCTATGCCTTCTACCCTGTGCTTGACTCACTTCTGATATATCGCTATGTGCTAGGCTAAAGAAACCAACAGGTTTCTCACTCCCTACAGGACCGACCAACATTCTCAAGGAAAAGTCAAATGAAATTTTACATTCTAGTGTGGATTTCTGCTTTACCTTTAGATTCTTCAGCACTATGAAAAATGTCTACATCATCAACCATGAGCAGTGGGAAAGCATGTGACAAGCAATCCTGTATTAAACAAAGCACTCCTCGTAACATCACGAAGACTCAGAAAGAATGGCAACTTAACAGAAACACAACATCAAAATACTCCTCTCAGGCCTCCCAAAACAGAAATTCTAGACAGCTTTTGAACCTTAAGCTTGAATATGCTCTGCTATTTAATTATACCAAATTCTCATTCAGAAAAAAATAAATTAAAACCTACCATAGAAACAGATGCATCTTCAGAGGTTTTGTGGTAGAGACTGGAAATTTTTTCAGCACGCATAAGGTATTCTGCAGTCTTCCTTTTCACTGCTTCTCGACGAGTTGGACTTGATTCACCTCAATGGAGAAAAAAAAAAGTTATGTTTTCTATCAAGAGAGAGGTACTAGATAATCAAAGCATGACTTCTTTGATTCTACCTTTTTGATTTCCCTTGGCTTATTCATAATAAAACCTAAAGATATGCATTTTCTAAAAATACAGTACTCTGATGCCAGGGTTCCACAAAAATAACAAATCAAGCCTTGCTACAGACTAAGGTAAATAAAAAGCCTTTCCTAATATTTCTGTGATTTGGTATATGTTCCTATGGTAACATAAGTAAGAACTGAAACAAACTACTGATCTAAATGCTGTATTCCAAAAAGCAAAATCAGCTTGGAAGGACAGAATAAGATGTTTACAACAAAACAACAAACTTATTTTTTCCTCATGTTTCCAGTATGGACTCTCCTAATTATACATAAAGTCTAGAAATGCTATGAAAAGCAAGAAGGCAACTGAGGAGACACTAAGAACTCCTGCTCACAGCTTTCCAATGCTAGACATTCCTTGCCTCTTGGCTTGGGGTAACATGGAGAGAAAGGAATAAGCACTTGCACCAACTACACTTTCCAGATGGCTAAACAACTACTGTATTATTTCTGATCTACCCAAACTCTTGGTGAGAACCCCACAACACCATACAAACTCTGTATTCACTCTAAAGCTTTCAGTTTATGTTTAGGCATTCACATCCTGAGCGATACATTGCTGTAACAGACTCGATTTGTGATGGCAAAACCCAAGCAGTCAACCACCAAGCACAGATAAGAGACTGTGAGACACAACTGTTTTAACTGAGAAATGAGATTACTGTACTGAAAAAAAGACAGAGACAACTGTCCCAGAAGACTGAAGGACAGCAGAGACTTTATATGGCCCTGACAGTCTCTCCCAGCCCTAACTGAGGCCATCCAAGACTTGCAGAAACAAAGCCTCGACTGTGACAGGCTCTGCACCACCAGGTGCAAGCCAGCACCTCTCAAACCAATGCTCAAACAGGGCAAGGAACTGCAAGGATATCTGCCCAACAGCTACTCCACATGAAAGACAAGGCAAGGAACATGAGAGGCAATAAATTAAACACACAAATACTCAAACCCCAACCAACGGCAGATAACAGACAATAACAAAGACTGGAACTCGTAAGACACTGATCAAGGGGCCATGAAAGGAACCCGAGTGTAACCCTGAAGGAGTTCAACCAGAAACTTTGTACCTGATAAGAAAGAAACAGGATTATTCTGGGTTATCAAGAATGAGTCTCATAAAAAAGAGCTAGCTTCTTATGGAATTTCTGACAGAGAACTTACTGTTTGAATGCTTGCATTCAGAAGTTACTGTGGGAGGTTTTCAGAGGGCAATTGTGGCAATGTGTAAGACATTGTGAGATTTTCAAGGGCAGAGTTAAAGGTAGGGGTCAAGGTGGATTGTTATAAAATAGAGATTCCTTTTCATATCACGACTAGAGACTACCTAAACACACAGAACCATCACACCCAGACTCCATCAAGAGTAAGCAGAAGAGACTTTGGGTCTACCCCAAGTTCTGTGGTAAGGGATCTCTTGTAAATTTTACTATCCACCTCACAGCAGGAGGGAAAAGTGATTGTCACCTCCTTGGATATAGACACAAGATGCTCTGCAAAAACCTTTGTCTACACTTAGTTTGGGACAGTCAGAAATTCAGTGCACTTTCAGCATATAATATTATGGATATATATCAATATCTCAGTAATTTCTCTCATTCTAAAGACCTAGGGGAATCTTGGTAAAAAGTTCCCTCGATGAGACTGCCAGTCGTACTCCCATCTTGGAGGAAAAAAAAATAACATCACTCAACTCTTTGAACTTGAAGTTGGCATTATCAAAAGAGAGTATATTTTTTAATAAGTGTGTGTTGCAATTTCCTAAAACACGACTAACTCTCTTGCTTTCATCTGTGTATGTAGTGTTAAAGCACCTTGCAACTTCCTCATGCTGATGCACTGGTGAGCACCCACGTTCTCTCAGACACACCAAGTGGCAGCCGCTCAGGGAAAACAAGACATCTGCACAGCAACAATAAACTCTTCAGCTAGCATTTCCTTCAAGCAGGCTGCTAGAAAACTGCTAGGTTAGTGTCTAAGGCTATCATAAAAGTCAAGCTTACTGCTTAATTGTTACTTATGTGTATTTAGTTTGGAGATTTATTGCTTTTATCCAATGCTTCAGTAATTGTACACTAATTAATGCAAATAAGCTACGATGTCCCCTTAGAGCTGTCTTTGTGCTCCCCACTTTCATAAGACATTTATTTCAGTTTTCCTTCTACTTTTCCTTCCCGACTAATCTGTAAAATAACCTTTGCAAACTGTTCCCTCATTAAAATCTTCAGCCATAAAAAAAGGGCATGGATTCAGAAAACAACATTTATTCAACAAGTTGTTGCAGTGTATTTGTGGATAAGATCATTAACAGTTCAGTCTCTGAATACTTTAACAGGTGGATGATTGAGAATTAGGTTTATGGAAACAGGATTTTGGCTTTTTATTTTTTTGCATTGGTTTAACCAAGAAAATGTAAAAAACTACACTGCAATACAAATTCCCATTTAAACAGCCAATATCTCACAAAAATCTGTAAATAAATACAGGATATAAATTTAATAAACAAATAAATGCTACTTAAAAAGCCTCAAACACAGAGAGTAACAATAAAGACCCCATAAAGCTAAAAATAATCTTTAGCATTTATGCCAAATTCGAGGTCATAGAACTGTTCACTTAAAACCAAATAAATCACTAAAACACAGTACTAGAACAAATCCTTATATCTGACAGATGTCAAAGCTGTGATTCAGACTTCATGCATTTTTTTCAAGCAATGTTATATTTTGCCATGAAATACTGGTTTCAGTTATGCAAAATGTGTATTTTCAAAAGCATAAATTTTATTTTATAATAAATTAGGAATAATAATTTATTCCTAGTTAAGAACTTTTGATTTAAGTATTGTGTGGGCATATTGAGCTCCTATTTCCATTCTGTGGTTAGCCCACAATAATCTAAAGAGGTATCTCTCTAATTACAATTTAAACTTGAAAGGCATTTTTCTTTAAATGGCAGCAAACAGGAAATGTTTAAACTGTGTCAAAGCCTTTGATGAATCTTTACAACTGCTCATAAAAGATCATCCTGCTTAAAATAATATTGATTTTTTATTTATTTTCCTAGATACTAGAAGATTTATGTTTCATCTGATCAGGATCAAAGCTTCTCCCCCCTCCTGATCACTGGGATTAAACCAGCAATGTCATTTTACACTTTTAAAAAGTACACTGCTAAAGCAAGATATAAAAGTGCAGGAAGGCTGATCATAGAGACCTTAGAATAAAAACCCCTCAAGATTCCCCGTCTCTCTCTCTCTCCCTCTGCATTTGCTACAGAGCAGCTGTGCCTCACACAGATTCACATGAATGAAAATATTAAGGCGAGAAACCACCCACTTAGTTTATTTTCCATATGACTTTCCTGTAATTATTTTGTAAACTGTTCACACAACAATATATAAAAACATCTGCAAAAACAGGTAATTAATGTGTCAAGCCAAACTAATGCATTTTTTATGGTGTCCATGCTTCGTCAACTGTAATTATAACTCTTTTTAAGCAAATGATGATGTGTTTGTTGCAATGTGCAAGTGGTTATTTTAGATGCTCTGTTTACTATTACTGCAAACAGAATATAAAAACTCTACAGTTACTTTGTTGCACATATAAGCCTTCATCCACAAACACAAGCACAAGCAGGCTGCTCCCTCATTTTCCAAAGGCTTTGCCTATTTCAAAGAAATAGAAATATCTTAAAATGAAAATTGGCTTTGGAAGGACTGACCAGGCCACCCGCTGACCAAAGAAACAGTAAGCCAGGACATTAGGACAGCAGCCAATGATTTAAAATTTGTTCTTTAATTTATATTTCTAAAGACAGCTCAGCTACAATATATTTACAAAGACAGATATTCCTAACAACATTCAAATGGTTCTGAGGGTTTGATAGAGGAAAACCACAAATATTGGAATAATTGTGCCATTGAGTCCTTCTGGGACTTGTCTGATTGTTTGCCCATAGTGCATTGATTTGAATGAAAAACACTAAGAAGCAGCACTTCCACAATGCACAGCAGTGGCATCTGGAAAACTAGCAATATTTTTGTCTTCTGCTCAGAAAGTCTTTACCCACACTTCAGAAGTATACACACCTACACAACTTCAGAAGAGGACACACCTTTGAGATATCAGCTAACTCAATGCTGAACTATTCAGCTCAGTTAACTGCTTATTCACACATCAAATCTTCTGTAATTCTATCATATAGGAAAATTACTTATGTTTAGATAGTAACAGCAAAAAGCTGTTGAAAGGGGGCCATATTCAATAAACTTAAGACAAAAAAATTTGGTCAGTAAGGACCATGGAAAAAAATACTGTCCTTTTTGCCCCTAATAAACCAGGGTACTACCAAGAGAACACCTCATATGCACAGAAGTGCTGTCAAACTTGCTCTGGTCCATAACTATTCTCCTCCACAGACCCAGGATGAAGTCATGGGGAAGATGTGTTTCTCTCTGGATGATAAAGATAGCTCCAGTTATACTTGCCACTAACATATACAAAAAAATTTTTAAATAATCAGTAAATTGCAGTATGTAACACCCACCCTAGAATTCTAGATATTCCTTCCTTTCTTTGTGCCTAACCAGTTCCAAATTATCCCCCTTAAGGCGCTAGGAGTTTTTCCTCAGGAAGAGTTAATCTGTCAGGGCAACATAGGTGCACTCCCTGCCTAAGTAGGTGCTCGGCCAGGATGGGGATATTTTTTTTTCACAGAAAAAGTAAGGCCATAAAGTTAGTATTACCTGTCCCAATCCTCTGTGACCTCCTTCCTCTTCCTGCTTTTCTCTCAGACTTACTAAAAATACATGTGGGCTGCCTTCCTTTAAAGAAATATCAGAAGAGATTTGCTCCAGGAAGGAATGTCCTCTTGCAGAACAAGCTACAAGGAACTTGTGCGAGACTGCCTGTTGTGCTAGCCCCAAACTCCACGTTCTTAACAATTTAAACAGTAAAACTTTCTCTAAATACTGAAATCTTCAATGAAACATTTATAATTGCCAAATCTAACAGCTATAATACCATTTTTTATTTTTAAAAGTTTCTTTATCTTCTTCACAGTCTTCCTGCACATATCACCCAGCTGGATTGCTGGATTTTTCAAAGAATTGCTCTCTATAAAAATGCAAGGGAGTAAGCCTTAAAAGATTTATTTCTTCTCACAATGAAAAGAGGTTTAGCAGCACCTTCCTTATTAGTGGGTAGCCCAGCTGTTATTTTTGCCTAATTGGTTCAAGAGGACCTCTGTTCTTCTTAGGGCAAACACTTCTTACATCATGTGAAGCAGACTCCTTTGTCCATATTAGCCAAACAAAAGCTCAGGCACACCGTAAGTGACAATGTGATTTATAATCCAGCACAGGTTTGTGATGACTTTGGACACAGTTTTATAACCCCCAAATTTATTTCAGGAAGGGGAAAAGCTGCTGATTTTGGAACGAGTTTCCACCAACTTTCACAGGAGGGTGGGTAACCTTTAATTTTCAAACAATTACTTAAGTGAAATGTGGCAGGTGCTGGGGTAGACAGATACTGCAGCATCAAGGAAAGAGCTATAGATTTTAGCAGCAGGTGGGGGTTTGGAATTGTGAAATAAGCCCACTACCTCATCAGCTCTAGTATGCTACACATTTTATTAACGGCAAGTTCCTTTGAGGTGCTGATCAAATTCTGCAGCTGAAAAAAACTGTAAATATTAAAAATAAGACAAAGGTTAAGCCCACTACGATGAAACAGCTTGAAGTGATCTTTTTTCCTCTTTCTTTTTTTTCTTAACATTTTGAGAGAGTAGAAATTTATTAAGATGCAACACATTTATCAGAACCATTCTTTCTTGCTTTTCTGAAGATTCAGGACAGTACTGTACTCTACCAACCAAGAAGAAAAGCCACTTAGAAGTTAAACCTTTCATACTAAAGCACAAATTTGTGACAGTGAATGAAGACCTACAAATTCTTCTTCCAACTTCCCAGTGTGCTGATAACTATTATATCCATATGTTACATACATCATCTTCACTGCAGGTTGCCTGAGACCCTTACAGATCTACATTTCCTATGAAGTTGCCAGTTCTGCATCCTGTAGAAAACCTATGGTTACACACGAGTCATGTAAATGTCTAGATAACGCCTCTCTGGGGGGAAAAAAAAAAAAGTTGGCATATTTGCCAAAGTTAATATTACACAGAAGAATGGTGCGGGTGAAATGTGTTTAAGTGACCAGTAAAGCAGGAGTCAGTAACACTGAAGATAAGAAATGTAATTTGCCAGAAATGCTAACCAACAAACATCTGCTTCTAGAGAAACTCTCATGTTAAATCCACAAGGTGGTGGTAGCTTTTCATGTGTATGTGTGACTACCTGAAAAAAAAATAAAATGAATGGTCACATAGCACCCAGCATTTCAGGGAGGAAAAGCTTAACTTCCCATTTATCTGCTAAAACCTGTAGTCTTAACTGTAAGGCATTTCACCAAAATAAGACTTAGTGTGATAAATATTGTTGAAGATTCTTCTGTTGAACTACTTAAGAAGGGAATAAACCCTATGAGTTTTTCAAGACAGAAGAACAAGCAGTGGCATTCTAGCCCAGAGGAGGAAACAAAATGGTGACAGCAGCAGGAGGTCCTCCAACACAAGCACCATGGGAACAGGGGAATAGCACTGACAATCAGTGCAAGGAAAGAAGTTACACAGGCCACCACCACAGGAGAGAGGAAATTTCCAAGTTCTCTGCATTCCTCCTTCTTAACTAAAAGGACAAGTTCAAATTAGAATTAGCATCCACAAACATCCCTTGCTTCAGAGCAGAGGGAACCCAGGCACACAGACACCTACCCCTTCAAGTAAGAACAGTTTGAAGTAAAGTACTGCAGGGGAAAAAAAGGAAAAAGGCAGATACAAAAACCCAATTATGAAATTCATAAATCCTGACAGTCTAATACCACTCATATTTATGTATTAAATGGAATTCATATGTACTTTTATATACTACTATGGGAAATGGTATTTTTCCCCAAGCAATCACAAAAATCTCTAAAACAGAAGAGCCAGCGGCAGGCCTTGTAGAGATCAAACCTATACTAGTCCTTCTACACAGCTCTGAAGCTAAAGAGGTTATTTTAAGATACTGGGAGAGTTAAGAGGGAAAGAGGACAAGAAAAGAGAAAAGAAGGATGTGAAAAGAGAGAAGCTGTACAGGCAAGAACTGTTTGGGAGAGAATCAGAGCACTGATTATCATGCAACATCATGCCCTTAAACCTATGTATGCAATTTTTCTATTCCAGCTAGTAATTTGCCTCAATTCACCTACAGTGCCTGAGGCATTGAATTCTGCAGCCAGAGACTTCAAATTTCTCACCTGCGGACAGAAGCGGCACTGTAACCTGGTTCAGTCTCCCTGCATGCTACAAGAAGTGTGGCAGCCCTACTGGGTCTTCTGACAGGAGGCAGAAACCCCACACAGCTACAGTCAAAAAAAGATTCCCACACTTTGCAGCTAAGTGTTGTGGCTAACAACAGCTGAGATAAAAGGTGGTGCAGGCTGGAAGAGATGTCTGTCAAAGAGGCCAGGCACAGGCAGCAACCTGGCAAGGAACTGCTATGAGCAAAGATTCAAATCTTGGAAAGGTATGAACAATACCAAGTCAATGCAGCTAGCTGTGTCCCAAGAGGGAAGAAAAAAGAGGTTTCTAAGGGTCACCTGGTCACATATTCATTAATTCTTTAACAGCCACATGCTAAGTAACTGCATTCAGAGTCATCTCTGCATCACACCCTACATACTGGTTTGCAGGTATTGCTACAATTCACTTCCACATGTATTGCAAGGCTGTAAGCTGTGCAGCATGTACTAAACCTCAGACCTCTATCAGCCTCCTGGTGCAGAGAGGTCTTGCAGTTTAAATGGAACTTTGCCTTGAGTGTCCCTTTACATAGCTGAGTCTGGCTGCACTTGTACCAGCTTCTGGCATTAACTATATACATTAACCATACTCTACTGGCACACACTGTACTTTACTGCTTTGCCACACCAAGGTGTCTAAACCCAGCACTTTCACACAGGGAATGACATCACTCATGGTGGTCCATCCAGCATCTACTGCACAGGGATGGATCCTACAGCACTAATCTGCTCCAAAGCTCTGTATGGTCTGCGATGGGCTTGGAAGGCAACAGATTCCAATTATGAGCAGTTCATAGTCCACACTAGCATGTGTTTCAGCATCACTGGCAGCACAGTGAGATAGGACTTATTTTTTTAACCAACCAAAGTATTTCCAACATCCATTCTTAATCCAGCTGCTTATCAACAGAGAAGTCCTCTCACAAACTTTTCTTCTGAAGCAGCAGCTGTGATTTCAAGGTTGTATGAAGTACTAGGACAGAGGGAGCACTTTGTATCATTGTTCAGAAAGCTCAGCCCAAACAGTCCTACGGCACCCTCACAATCCAATAACAGGAAACAGAAATAGTTTTCAGCTCCCTTGGTAGGAACCAGGGCAGGAAGTTTTTGCCTTCTCTAGTTCCAGCCTCAGTGGAAGTATAAAACTACAACAGCAAACAGGCTGACTGATGATACACCATAGGAACACAGAAGCCTAAGATCAGGGTGGGGAGAATTACAGTTCCATCAGTCACCCCATTACCAACCTTTCCCTGTGGAGTGCAGCACAACTCTCAGGGTTTCCCTGCAGACATCAGCTCACATCCCAACTCATCTTGTCAGATAACAGGTATGTTGTTTCCTTAAAGACATTGCCACAACCCAACACATCTGCTGGATAGCTCAGAAACTGCTAACGTCACCGAGGAGCACTACTCAGAGGACTTAACGAGTGAAAGGAATTTAAAATAGCTACTGTGTGGTAACAGAAGTTGTCTTCGTAAGTACCATTCAACAAACAAGCAAAGGAAGCCAGAAACACGCTGGTGGAACGCCATGGCTGTTTCTCTTTTCATAAAATACTGTCTTCTTGGCATTCTGTCAAGCATGCTCCTGTTTGCATCCCTGGCTCCAACACAAGTTCAAATCATAGCCCATCATAATCCCAGTAATTAGACACAACTTGGTTTGTTTTCAGTATATCCAAAAATATCATCTAGTTGTCCAAAGTATTCCCAGCATTTCATTGTATATGCATTTTTGGGTTAAAAGTCAAAGTCATTTTAGCAAGGTTCCAGTAATTTGTGTAATTTCTGTTCCAGCTCTGTTTACTGGATAAACATTAAAATAGCATGGAGCAGTGCAAAACTGACATTCACAGACTGCTTTCAAAGACACCAGCAGCTTATTCAGAACTTGTAGATCCCTAACACAAAACAGAGATACCTGGAAAACAGCTTGTGGCTGTTGACACTCCAGAGGCATCACATACTTCATGCAACAAGGTTCATGCTGCCTAAACTAAATCAATATTCATTCTGCCCAGCCACAGCTGCTACACATGTGAAAAGAAACATCCCAAAACTCTGACAGAGTAAATGGATCATCTCCTTTCAGATGTTAACGTGCAACATGGACAGACCAGCAATGAACACATTTGATCTCTACACCACATGGAAGAGATCCTGTACTTTTTTACATGAATTAGGCTGGCCGTGTTGTGCAGCATTCTTGCTCCTTCACATGCCTGAAGTTATTGAAACCCAGCAATATACAACAGTGTCACCTCTGTTTATCACACACCTCGGACTCCCCAGATGCATAATGGAAATAACTAAAGAATGGCTGGAGTTGTAAAAAGAGGAGCAGTTTATACAAACAGGACTCCCTTCTTTATTACAAAAAACTCTCAATTATTTTAGTCTCATGATCTGTTTGTTCCTAATATAAACTATGCCCTATACCAAAGTCAGGGAATGCACTACTTTGCATAAAACAGAGTTAACTTTCAGCTAGAAGTTGGTGGCTTGCTATTGATCAGTACATTTTTTTCCATCACTAGGCCTGAAGCAATGCACTGACCTCAAAGTGCTCTGACATGCTAACAAAACAAAGGAACAGCTATAATTGTGAGCCAAAGTTTCTATCAGCATACTAAGTATGCTTAAAAAGGCAGAAAAGCTTGAATTCTATAGAAAGTTTCAGCTCCTAGAAAATTGCTGAAGCACCCTACACAATCTTTACAGACCTGTTTTCCAAAAGCTTCAAAATCCTGCATGCAGCAATGCCCAGAAAAGACAAGAGGAGAAGCAGAATTGGTACATATTTAGAAGAAAAAGGAAATTATAGCAGCTACTCCCTGTCACTGCAAGCAAGGCAGCTCTGGTATAAACGTAACAGGAAGGCACAAGAGGTGCAGTTCAAGGGCTATCCTGCCAGTCCAAGATTTCATTCTTCTTCCCACTGACAAATGCTTAATATTAAACACTTGTATGGAGCAAAAGTAGGTCAAACGTGTATAACAAGGAGATGCCCAGAGTCCAAGGTATACACCAGTCTCTGAGCACGCAGGCAGCACTCATTCCCCAAGGGACACAAACTGGGTCTCTTGGCAGGACTACGAATAGGACATGGAAGGATTCAGTACTAAACTCTGCAGGAGACTAGCAAAAGAAAGTACATACGCACCTTGCCCAGGATAATTAACACCACTGTACATCTGAGAGCATGTGCACGCAGCAGAAAACAAAGTCAAGATGGCCATTTTTCAAACATATGACACCTGCCTCGCCCAGCACTAGTGCCAGCAGCTCAGAGAGCTGGAAAGTCGTCAGGAATATAACAAGCTCAAGTGTGCTCAACTGCCTTTGGGGAAGCCACTACTTCAAATTACCCAGCACAGGTCTATAAACTCACAGCATTGAACTTTCTCCTACGTGACTTTGACGAGGCAGCCTTGAGCAGCAGAACCCGCGCTGAGCCTAAGGGAGTGACTGGTACCAGACACAGCCTGACCCTTCAGACACACCCAAGAGCTCAGAAGGCTTTACAGCTGAGGCTGTAAAGACCTTTTGGCTGTCCCAAAGCCCAGGTCTGAAGCGCAGAGGAGCGGTGGCATTCCTTCCCCCACCTCCGGGCGCTGGTAGCACGGCCCGACTCCGAGGCTGGGGTGGCCATTTCTGTTTCCTTGCCGCCACCTCGTGGCCAAAGTCCGCATCACCGCGGTGCCGCTTTCCGGGGAAGAGGCACCTGCGGCCCGTTCCAGAGGCCGCGTTCCGCCGCGGCTGCGCACGGAGACAATGGCACCGCACCTGTCTGAGAACCCATGAACACCGCGTTTCTCTCTCACCTGTCACAAAGTCTTTCTTAGACAAAATAGGTGCAAAATAATCAGTGGCAGAAGAGCAGAAGCATTTTGTAATAATTGCACCATCCTTATCTTTGAAAGGTGTATGTTATTATCCGTGTGAAATACATAACCAGGAGTGTTTAAATAACTGGAGTGATTAGGTTGAAGGTTTGTGGTTTTTTGCTGCAACACACATTGAATGTTCACATATCAATGCTAAACATATTACCTTCACAAAGTAGCTACATTAAGAAGTTTTGTTGGGTTTTTTTTTTTTTTTGCATTTTTTACTGTCCTCATAGATCATGAGATGGCATATATTTTTAGGAAGGCATTTGGACTAGCCCTGTCATCATAAAGAGGGCATCAGTGTCTCCCTGCCAGCTTGCAGCAGCTTCAAGAAGAATGGGACACAAAATGAGCTGGATCTACCCAAATCTAGTGTGAATGCCCAGCAGAGGATGAATATTCCTTCACAGTCATGGAGGGTAACAGAGAAATGAAAAAAGAGCTGACTGCTAGGAACCCCCTGTGTACAATTATGTTCCCAGGGATAAGATGCCACTTAAAATGCAACTGATTCCCATTATTCCCTCTTGTGTGCTATACAGATGCAATGTCAGGGACTGCAAAGAAAAAGGTGCCAGTGCTGGTTACATGTTTCTTCAGCCACCAGGAACACTGACATACACCACACCAGTATCATCACTAAAAATTTATTAGTGACTTCCACCGTACTGACTAGCATCAAGAAAACCAGGCAGAATATCACACTTTTCTAAGATTCCTTTAATTTCTTCCTAGCCTGAAAAGCAGGGATAATTGGGTGAGAGGAAAGAATTAACAGTTATCTGAGGCAGCTGGAATAGTGGCTAGTCAACAGCAAAAAAGAAAAAAAAAATCACTGGAGGAAATTCTGGCAAATGTAAGTTAGAAGTTCAACCCACTCTCGTTTAACAAGTCTGTATGCATGAGTTGAGCAAGTCACCCACATGCAATAAAGTCTTTCACAACTTTAAAGCAAACATATTACCCTAAGGATTACCATGAATTCAAAGCCAACATGTTTAACCACTGCCACAACTCAAGTATACACAATAATTACCACAGAAAAATGATGTGCAATAGACTGACTTGTTTTCATGCCCTAACAGTTTGAAACTGTTTAATAAAGAAACCTTTTGAAGTTGAAGTTTGAACTGTCAGTTCAAAACAGCATCATGGCAGCCTTGCATCATGGCTGGCAGACAGAAGTGTTTATGACAAAATAGGATATCCTTCAGAAGATCACAACTGAAAGGCCCACAGGTCTGTGAAAAAGTGTACTAGCAAAGAAAGAATAGCTGGGCTCTCCAACAGAAGGATTGCCAGCATATTCAACACTAAGAATGAAAAACATTTTAACAACACAGGCAAGGAAAGGTAGGATGCTATTGAAAAGCCACAACAAGCAGCAAAGCAGCAACCCTACTGACATCACTGAGACTTGAAAAGAGGTGGATTTACTTTGGCCAAAAAGTGTAAGACATTTTAAGGAAGGGCTATGCACGTATCTTGGCCCACACCTCTAGTTCTCATCAGTAACCTACCCATTATTTTTTCCAGGCCCCATTAAATCAGCTCAGCAAGTAACTCCCATTGCTAGAACTGCTCAGAAGGTCTGGACCACTGCTGTGCATCCCACTGGGATGCAGCAAAGGTTTCTGCTTGTTTGTGTTTGGTACATTCATGTCTAAGTCCAAATCTGGAGCAGCAGAATGCACCTGTGCTGTACACTGTCAAACAAAGGCACAATTCTAATCTCACTCATTTGATCTGTGTGGGACAGAAGCACAATACACAGACCCTGAATTCACTCCAGGAAAGAACAAATCTTTCCCTGTACTTTGTATTTTTAAGCCACTGTTGGACAAAATGCAAATATATGAGGTTATCACTCGAGATTCTCAAGAACTAGAGAAGGGAAAAATATTTCTCCCTTACTGACAAGGTGCAAGGAGGCAGAAATTTGCGTGTAGTTGTATCCAGTCTATTAAAAACAGCTTTTGCAGACATATATTGATAGACCAAAATCTTTTGAAAAAACCCTGTGCTCCTCTAACAGTACAAGCCTGTAAGTTCCTATGCATCCTTTAGCTAGACAAGAACAGTTTAGTGGAAGAACCAAGAGGCTGTGAGACAAGAGCAGTTCTAATCCTGTTGTGATTGGGAAGTTAACCTGAGTCTGCCTCTCCCCATGCGTAAAATGGGGATAATTAATCCTCACTTAACCATGTAAATTAAATAATGTTTCAACAGTGCTGCAAGTGCCACGTATTAATTAATGCCTAGGCAATAAAAAGGAAAGAGGCAAAAGTGGAGCACTTTGCTACTTACCTGCAAGTTGAAGGTTGTGCTGCAATTTTAACAGAGGAGATACTGGGCACTTGGAAGATGAGACCCTAAATTATCATTCAGTCTTAGAGAGAAAGATTTCTCTCTCTCTCATATTCACACAGCTATCAAGTGCACAAAAGCCAAGCATGTATTCTGCATTTCGTATCACTTCTTTGCAACACAGTAAGCTGATGTTAACCATGGAAATGCCATAAACAAACACACATAACCAAAGAGAAGACAAACATAATGGGAAGATCCATACCTTGAACACCTTCCAGAAGCAGATCAACCCCCTTTCTATAAAAGCTTAAGGCAGTTTCATAATCTTCCTCCTCCTCCTTCTTCAAAGCCAGTTTTATTAACTCGCCTGCTTTCTCCAAGTAATCTTGTTTGCCTGGCTTGGGTTTTAAGCTTCCAGTAAACAAACCATGGCTTTCCTTTTCTCCTTCGGGTTTGCTCCACTCCTGCTCAAGTGCCAGTGTGCTTTGTACTGGGGGTTCAGAAGTAACACAAAGGCCAGCAGCTCTACTGGGAGAACTTTGGTTGGATGCCATTCCATCATCTAACTCGGCAAGAGAATCTACATCAACTGTCAGAGAGATCAGGTCGCTGTCACTGGAGAAGCCTGAAAGTCAGAAAGACACCCATTACTCTAGATTTCTCATATACCTTAGAAGCCTTCAAAATTCTTTATCCCATTCAAAGATTTAGCTCTTTTCACTTACACAGTTTCCTCAGAATGCCCACAGAAACTCCCTGATTGCAATGCAGTCTTTAAAAAATTTTAGTACCTATAGAAACATATTTTTAAAAATTAACTGCAAACTCTGCAGAACAACCCTGGTCTTCATTTCAGTACTGGGAATGAAGAGACCAACATCTAACACCCAACTTAAACTTTCAAAGCAGCTCCACCATTGAGCTCCAGGAAATTACCAAACAAAACCTTTCTGTGTGAGTGCTATTAGGAAAGTCAATCATCAGGAGCCAAATTACTGCAGCAAGAAATCCCAACATACAGTTTTTAATCAGCAAGATGAAGCATCCTCAAAACAGTAAATTAGGAGTTTGAATTAACATAGAGTTATTGTCAGCTTATGTATCATGCAGCACTCAGCTCACATGTAACACACAATCTTCTTGCATTGCTAACATGTGGTAAAATAAATTACTTAACACCTCTTTCATCACTCAAATCTGAGCTAGCACATTTTATTTTACATTTGCCATAAGTCACTATACCCCTACTGCAAGCTGACCTTCAGTAACTAAACCACAGGAACTTTTCATGGTTATTTAGGAATAAATGGCAACAAAGGTATTTTACATATATACCATTTCATTCCATAAGGATTATCATCCACAAATGGCAATCACTTAATTATGGTTTTCTAATGATTTAATTTCCACAAATGTAACGGAAACAACTTCTAGATCTCACCTCCACATTCCGATTGGCTCGTAAGTGTCACATCATCAAGCCCACTTAAATCCTTTCGAACTGAAAAGGACAAGAATGACAAAAATGCTTCTGACATCCATGTGTACAACAGATTACAAGTTCCCTTGCCGTCAGAATGAAAAAGCATGACCCTCCTACAGGTAAAAGTATATAATATGAAATTGCTCTTTGACTGGCTATCAGAGATATCCATTTGTTAACACACCATTAAAATTTGGACAGTGGTATTAAGTTTGCCATTTCTCACTGCTTCCAAGATTTAAAAAGAAAACGCAGGTCCTTCCTTGGGTGGGGGATTATTCAAACCTCACACTCCAACCCACCTAATTTCAACAGCAGCAAGACTATAATCCCTATCCCTCCCTGCTCTGACAATTTAAGAAGACTAAACACAGGAAAGTTTTCAAACTCGGAGTTACACACCCAGGGAAAAAAAAAGCCAGCTTTCAGTCTCAAAAACATAATTCCAGAATAGTACCCTGCATGAGACATATGGAGCAAGCCACAAATTTGGCAGTGCCACCTGGATATCAAGTAGCAGTTTGTTTTATCACCTTGGCACATGTACCCACTGAGGCAATAAAAGAGGCGACAAGGTCAAGACATTTAGCTGTTAGCATGCACAGAGAAAGTAAATTCCGAGCTAAAACCTGGTGTCTGTTTTCTCCTCTACTACTGTCAGAGTGAAGAGTTTTAATTTCCAGGTAACATGTTCTAAGTTATTTTCAAAAAGCATGTGGCGGCAGCCAGAAGCTGACTCAAAGGCAACTAACTCAAACTTTCTTTTACATATTGCAGCTGTAGAGTTATAGAAGTTTACAACTTATGGAAGAGGAGTAAAAAGGCACTGTAGATACAGTGCTTTTCTAAAAGCCAGCACTTCCTTAACATGAGTAAGAGGAAAAAGACATGAAGGGGAACAAATTACCACAGCCACTCTTTGTCTGAAGAGTAAGGGACAGTGATACTTATGACACTAGACTATTTGAGAGGAAGGGACAGGATGCACAGAAGACAATGCTCCTGATTTTCTCATGGAAGGGACATAAAGTGAAGTGTTCATGCAGAGAAGAAAACTGCCTGTGTCACCCCCAATCCTGCAAGAATGAAGGAAAACTCTCAGCAGAAAAGCTGGAGGAAGACAGAGATTTCATTAACCAGCGTAGTAATAGTGGGCCATTCACCTGTTCAATTTAGGAGCAGCAACATCAAATTTGGAGGTGGAGGACTGAGCATTTATTAAACACCATTGAGAGGTATCAGGTGGTGGAAGGAGATCTGATTGATGGACAAAGAGTGTAGAGAGAAAGCAGGAATGGAAAAGCTGGGGGTTTTGGAAGGGTGTTCTGGCCACCCAGGTGAGATGAATTAGAGCCCATCCACACAGCAGATATCACACATGCTCAAGTTCCCCTCCCTACAGGCCAAACAAAAACACATTTGCTCTTGTTTTGTAGCCAACTGGATCAAAAGCTGTATGAACACAGCTAGCATGGCACAGAGCCTGAGCTAATAAACTTTTCTTTAGGTCAGGTTTAGAGCCCAGAGCTGGCACCACACAACCAGCCATGGGGTTTCCAGTCACCTTATGGGGTAGGAAGCATCTCAAGTGCACAGGCTTATTTCTGGGAACATAATGTGTACATGGTAAAACAGAAGGAGAGGAAAAAAAGAGAATGAAAGAAAATTAACTTCCTAATCAAGTTCTCTAAAGAATTTGGTAAGGTAATTAACATAGAAACACTTATGAAGAGAAAGTTGGACATCTGAACATCATCGCATGTACTCAGAGAAGACGACAAAGTGACTCTCAGGAATATTAGATGAGAATAATGATGCTGAAATTGAACACAAATTTCTGTTATTGTCTCTGCCTTGTGCAATTTCACCAGGTATCTGAAAAGTAAACACAGTTTCCAAAAATTGGTAGAAAGCCTGAGTAACCTGGCCTCTTGAAAAGCAGATTGCTATGAAAACATGAACTGCCAAACTCCTTTTACAAGCAAAATAATTTTGCTTATTTTCGTACAAAAAATAATACTAATACTGTCAATTTGCATCTTCTACCATTAATGTGCACACCTTCTGCAAAATGAACTTCGGAAAGAACAGATAAAGGTGAGAAAACACAACCCACCCTTAAAAGCAAACAGCAGCGCCTGATAAGGGATGGATTTGCTACTTCTCAGTGCAGCAGCCTGAAGGAGCAGTCCCCACATGGAGGCCCTTGGATACCCACAGAAAGTAACACAGTGAACCAGCCACAGTTAACTGCCACAATCAGACTGGGAAAAATCAGATGCAGGCAGGCGGCTGTGAGGAGAGGCAGGGAAAGGACTCAAGGCTGAGTACTGCCACTGCCATCTAGAGGCTTTAAAGACAGATGTTTCCTTCTGTCCGTACCCTTCCCCCCACCAAAATCTGCTTTCAAACATAAGAAGATATAAGCTGGAAGACACATAGGTTTTTAGAAAATGTAATTCCACAAAAGTCACATTCAGCATCTCCAAATCCTGTGCTAATAGTTGTTCCAAGTATCCCGTAAAAGCCCTCCAGCCGATTCAGACGAGTATCAAAGAATTTTTCTACTTTACAGCATTTTTTTCTTTTCAGTATTTTATCTGACATAAAGGAAGTGGTTTTCTTCTGCTAAAAATGAGGCCCTTGTGAATAATGAATAGAAATGTTCACATTAAGCACTTTTAGAAGCACTCTTTATTTTATAAGGCACAGTGTAAAGTGAGTGCATTGTCAGAATCTGGAATGTTATATTTCACAGAAATCATTAAAACCCTTTAAAACTAGTTAGTGCTATTTATCATAACTGCCCTCTTCAACTAAACAGCTCTATACATCTCCCTTCACAGAACAAAATATTGTGGGAACATTAGTTCATTAACATCATAGAAAGTACTACAAAATAAAATCCTAATCACTTCCCATATAGAATATATTGTACAACTAAGCACAAAGTTATTGATATTGAGAGATCCCAGTGACAAGTCATACAACCTCAAGAAAAAAAAATTAACCAGCCACTCTTAGAAGATAAAACCATTTTTTGTTATGCAAGAATTGTTTTATCAAAGCAAATTCTATACCAGAAAGATCAGATCCCTTCCCAAATAAGGTTAATAAGTGTTTGTATAATAATGTGGATTTATACATGAGTGCTAAACAATTCCAACGGAAAACTTTGGGGTTGGAGAAGAATTTCCTAGAAATCACAAGGACCAAGCATAACTCAGAAATACATAAATATCTAAAGGATTGCATGGTACACAGAAATGCTTAAGTTGACTCAGCCTAGAGGCAGGCAAGAAGCTCTAGTATAGTATTTATCTGGGCTGACTGACCCTTCCTTACAGCTATAGTATTATTTAATGCAAGTGAAAAGCCACTGAAAGTGCCACTAAAATTACTGTACACGTGGTATCCAAGCCAGCATGTACACCTTTAGAAGCAAACTTCCAGAAGCGCGACCAGCTCTGCTGAGCCCAACTTCTCTCTTGCCAATCCCAGCTCCGGTATTTCTGCCATAGCAAGCAAACAGAAACTGGAGGCCAACGCTCCATGAGGAAATACGGCACTTGTCATTTATGAGCTGCTTTAAAATAGATCATGCAGATAGGTGTTGTGAGAAGAGGAAGCAAACCTTCAGAGCTGCAGTCAGACAGGTTGTCAGTCAGAGAGTCGGACAGAGGCTCAACAGGACCAATCAGTTCAGAGCCATCGTGCACCTCTCCACCCTGAAAAGAAAGAGGGAAAGGAATTACTCAGATGTTGTGCTCTATGGAAATTCTCATTGTATAGAAGTGATAGCCAAAATGATTATGTCCTAACCAGTGAATGCTCTGTTACTTTAGAATTAATGCATGTAATTAAACCATTGGCAAAATTGGCTTTTGTTCAAGCCATGTCTGGTTGCCACAGACTGACTAGATATCTAAATATTTAGCCTACTGCAGCTTCAGAGTTCTGAACCATGCAGACCTGCACACCCAGGTCTAACAGGGAGAGAACAATAATGCTCCTGATCTCTTGTGTCACATACAGTCTGTGCCCTTCAGTGGTGCTCCCAAGCTCAGCAAGTCCCTCACACAGGACTGTTCGTCCATCAGACTGATGTCCCACTCATGACCCACTATCTTGAGTTCAGTCATAGTTGAGGCTTAACAAAGATATAAGGAGGACATTCCCTTCCAACCCTGAAAGGAACCAAAGCCAAGAGAAGTAACAGTAGCTCTAGAAACTACCTAAATGTTTTTGGTTTTTTAAATTTCTGCGTCACATCCCAGGTGCACACTTTCCGTGCCACTTAACAGAAAGCACACTATTTTCAAGGCCATGTTACAAACAGACACTGCTAATCTGTCCTGAACCAGCCCAGCACATTTTCACACAAGCCAGTTCATTCTTCTGGAGTTTATAAAACAGGGATTCAGAGAGATCTCCCTTCAGATGCTTCTAAGAATTCACTGACCAAGTCTCTCTCCCCACAGCTATTCACACAAAAATCTGAAAAGGAAGAAAACCACCCCCAGGCAGAGCTAGAGCACACGGGCTGAGCTGGTGACAGACCAAACCTAAGGCTCTCTTACACAAAAACATGACACCATATCAGCTAACAAATAAGCCTAAATTATTGCATTTGCATAACTCCCCTTGAAGACATAGTTTCTCCTAAAAAAACATTGGTTTTCTAGTATTATTCATTTCCTTGCAAAGCCAAAAAAGGTCCATTGGGAGGCCAAAACTAATACTTTTATTAAGCAAAGGAGGGAAAGAGAACTTTGAAAAAGTACCCAAAACCACAAAAGTGTTTCCAAAGAATTGAAAAAATGCAAATACAAATAAACCAAAAAGTAAAATAGTCCAACTCAGTCTCCCACTCATGTATTGCCACCAAAGCTTAATGAAAATTATTTTAAGTATTTTAAATAACACTGCAATAAATTCATGAAAACAAGCAAAGAATTTTAAGCTTTGATATAATTTTGCTTTTCCATATATACATCATTTAAATATACTAAACACATTAATATGCTTAAGTCCCATCTCAGCCAGATAAACATTCCTTAATTCCAGAGAGTTACTATCGTGGGTACATGTAAATTTATGCTTATGAGTTTGCAGAACGTTAGACTAAGCTACTGAAAATAAAGAGATTTGAAGGAACTATTGAAAAGAAACTGCTTCAGCTGTAATAAAGAGGAAGTCCATATCAATGTACTGTCCTAAAATTTGTTATGGAGACTGGTTCTCACAACACTGTACAAGTAGCACGTTGGACTAGTTACATGCTAAATTTGTTGCCGTGGACCTGAGTCCATAAAAGACCATAAGGAAATAGTGTAAACAGTCTTCACTCCTTTGTTTTGAAACTATAAACACCTACTTTAAAAATATAGAAACAGTGATAATATTTTTATTACTTCCCACTGGAATTTCTCATCACAAGTTTTGCTCATCATTCAATTAAAAAAAATTCAAATCCCTTCACCTGAAGTTCCTGTAAAACTTTCCACCTGGTAGAGGTGTGGCACGGGGTTTTTTTAAAGCCACATTTCCAGACTGAACGGAAAACTCCCAGTCCCTTCACAAAGCATGTCAGACCGGCTCACTTCATTCCATGGTTTATAAAGTAAAGCAGAATCAGCACTGTACTTCAGTCACGTCAGTAAGGAGCAAATACTTCTGTAAATACTAACCAACCTTAAAAAACTCTTCCAACTGTTTGCTGTTATAGAGAGCAGGGATATTGGCAGAAAACTGCAAGAGATCTTCAGCACATTGCCTTCTTTCTTCAATCACAGTTTCATCAAATCGCCCTGGAACAGACACATAGATTGACAGATTTAGAAATAACTACACATTTATTTTGCAATAATAACTACAACAAAAGAAAACAAATGAGACAAAAGCAACCTTCTGGAGACAATGCCCTGAGTCTATGAAAGTCACTCCAACGCTTCAGGAGAACATAGCAAATCTTCAAACTTCCTATTCTCAATTGTCCCTAGAGTCCCGTCTTGTGCAATCCTCTCGGATGATGAAAGCTGGCAGCTACGACAAGAATCCTTCGCCCTCTCATCGTAAGAATATGTGAGGCAACACTCTTGATTAGCCAAGAGACACTAACGGATGTCCAGTGTTATCTGACAATAAATGATACATGCACAATTTGACAATATGCCAGTCAGTGTCAGCCTTGATTACGGCCCAAATCCTGTAAGGAGCTGAGCAATCTTCACGTATTCTCAAGAACAACACACAATATGAGCGGGTAGTAAACAAAGTATTGCTAAAAGCCCCCAAACAGATCTTCAATTCCAAGGTGCCATTTATGGAGGAGACAAAGTGTAGGGGACATGGTGAAGCCCTGCTACCAGGCACTGAAGCTTTCCTCTGAAGTAGCTCCATGCAGACAGGGTCTCATCTCCTTCTGGATTCAAGAGGTAAACAGAGCTGGGTAGCAGCTCATTTACTAAAATGTGTGAACCTTCCTTTTTCTCTACCCAGCACCCAAAACATTCCAATTAGAAAAAACATACTTAAAAAACAATCCCTCAGTTCACCTGAAGAGATTTGCTTCTTAGGAGAAAACCCTTGGATTGCTACCTTAAATTCACATCCTTCACAATTGCACACAACTTATTTTAGCTTTTTATATCAACATCACTTTGTTGTTGAAATAGTTACAAGTTTACAAAAGAAAAAGGGCAGAGGTTAACAGTAATAATTGGAGGAGAATAGAACAGATATTGCAACAGCTATACAGAGGGGAAAAAAGGACTGGGAAGACAAGTTGAAGAAACAGTACTGCTATAACAGCATGACCAGAAAAATAAGAACCACCTGTGACAGCTCTGTGGCATTAACCTTTGAAGAGGACAAAAGAAACATTGAATACAAAAGCAAAATTCATTTATACTTAGAGCAAGCAAAAAAATAATCCCAGAAGAAAGTATCAAAGCAGGATTCTTTCCAGAAATTCTTCAAGTAAATAGCTCCTGCCCATGCGGTACCAGAAAAAAGAAAATAAAACTAAAAAGACACACATACTCACAAGGTCACAAACAAAGGTTTTGGGGCTTATTTTTCCCATGAAAGGAAAGAAAAGACATCATCGGGCTAATTTTCAGCTGGATTGGTTCCGTGCCTTGCTCACCCTGCCGTTTCAGCTGTACAAACAGGAGCAGCTGTACAAAAGAGTGAGCAACAAGCAAGCAGAAAGAAGGCAAAAGCAATGCTACCACGGTGAGTGGCAACATTGAAATCAGGCCCTATTAAACTGCTCATCAAACTTCCTAAGTCTTCAGAGCAACACTGGGGGTGCATTAGGGCTCTTGGTTCATTCCATGCAAAATTGGACATCATGGAAAGAAAACAACTTCCCTCAGCAAAGCACAGCAGCATGGGCCAGCTAAATGAATCTACAAAAATCATACAAACACTATTACAATGCAGTAGAAAATCAACTGTGAAGAAGTAAACACCTAACAATACCAGAAACAGACTTTTGCAAAAAGTAATTCTGTAAGATATTTTTCCTTGTTTCTCAAGAATCTCTCCCTGTTTCATTTCATCAAACTCAATAAAAACTAAATTTCTTTATCCACATCTTCTCAGTATCTCCACTGGGCACCAGATAGGACACATCAGGACCAACCCTGCCAGGCTGACCAGTGTGTATTCACCCATTGCCAGGCAGCTACAAACCTCACAGCTATGAGCTGAGCCTGCCTGGCCCTCAGCAGCACCAAAGCCCATGCTCTCCTCTTACTCAGCTGCCATTTCACAGAAATGCAGAAATATAATTACATTTGCAACCACCTTCACTCTCCAATTTAGCTGATATTAGCCATATCAGTAAGGGGTTTGACTTTCTGGCAGCACGATTACACAAGCCTTAGTTTCTTAGGAAGCTGAGTTTAAAAAAAAAAAATACATGTTTGAACAGAGCTATTGAAGCATTAGTCACTGTCGCATTTTCCAGCCCATTAGCATCATGATACACTATCAGGAGAACTGCTTCTAGACTAGAGGGCTTTAGGGGAAGGAAGAACATTATTCAGCACTGGTTCAGTTCACAGACCTCCTGGCATCTTGCTGGCAGTTTAATTCCCAGGCAACCCTGCCTAACTCCTTCCTCCTTTTCCTTTTTTTGTACTTTTAAGCGATGTTGTGTTGCTCAACACTTTCATTTTCACCCTTCTCAAGGAAATGCTCAAAGGTGCTTACACAGCCAGCTGACTCTTCAAGCATTTCTATGAGGATGTCATTCTCCATCTAAATCAACATTATTTCTGCTAGTCTTTACAATCTCTCAGACACACATAAACTTCATTATAGACATCAGGTCTTTCTGATATTTTTAAGAAGTGTCAACTACAACTTTAGCATATAACACAGTTGTTACTCCTCCAGTGATGATCCATTCAAAATGTCCTATTTACATAGAAACGAAATGTAAAGTTCTGTGCAAAGAATACACAATTAATTTTGTGGAGCAGACCTGAAGAACAAAACACCCAGCAAGGTTTGTGTTCATGTTTCAGTTAGTTCCTCACAGACTTCCTACTGTACCCGACACCAAATTCGTAAATACATTACTTCATTCAGTGTCTTCAAATACAAATGGCATCCTTATGTGAGCTTTATAATGTTAATCATCTTTCTGACTCACTGCTAGCAAGTTATCAATATCTGGGGTTTTTTTATTTCTTTTTTGGTGGGGTGCGGGATGTGTACTAATTTTTATACTAAAATACATTTCTGCAGTTGTTAGATACAAGACATGCAGATTTACCCATATTTTGGTAAAATGCCATGTATAGTCAACATATGGAAATACTTTAAAGTGTCCAACAATAACAACAAAAAAGAAGTAATTTGAAAATACTGAAGAAAATTATGTTGATGCATATTAGGATAGGACAGTAATCATGTCCCAAAATTAGGTTTCATAATTTTAACAGCTGGATCTGTTAAGACATTTTAGATTTCCGTGATCAGATTCACTAAGGTTTTTCCTATAAAATGGGTGGAAAAGGTTCAAGTGAAGTACAGAGAAAGTCAGATGATTTCTTTTTTCCCATCCATAGCATGTTTCCTGCTTTGATGCAAGCAACTCTACTGCAACAGCATAAAAAAACCCACGCAAGTGGCAAGTCTTTAGGTGCATGAAATATGGAAGCACAGCATGACACTGTTGTTTTTAAATACATCTCAGTTCTCCACGCCATCTCCTGAAACTCTGAATGCTGAACTGGAGATGCTGCTCGGGTTTAACACTTCTACTATAAATGAATTCGGTTGTCAGAACCGCCAGTGCTCATTTTGCAAAGTGCACTCTCTGCAAAACAATAGGGATATACATTATTTAAAGCACAGGTATCTAAAAAAAAAAAAAAAAAAAAATTAAAAACCAGCAGTTGCCAGCAATTCTACTCACAAGTTTAATTAGAAACTAGTCTAAAAGCTGCAACAATTGTAACATCACCACAGGGAAGAAACACTGCTGAAATGGTCTATCAAAGCAGCATGGAAACAAAAGATCTTCAGAGAAATGGACCTTCCAGGTCATCACTAACAGAACAAGACTGAAAACAAGTTTATCAAAACCTTGTTATCTACTAAGATTATATTTTTGCTCTAGTACAAAAAAAGACTGGGATTTTTATTTTAAATTAACATAAATCATATGGCAGTTACTATGGGTAGAATTGAGATGGAAGGATACACAGTAAAATTTTATGTTGAAAATTCAAAAATAATTCTTAAACTGGGGAGTCAGACAGTTCTGTTCCCTTCAGCTATGTACAATCTTTTAAAATTTGTTTTTACATTACCTCCCCTTTTCTGTATTCTTCTATGTCTAAGTTTCATTTAAATGTAATGGGGTTTGTTTCCATTTAGTATTAATTTCAAAGAGCTTTTTTACAAATAACTGCATTGAATATTTCTGTGGATTTCGTTCTCTCACAATGTACATTGCAGTCACTTTTGTTCACTAAATACAATAGAAGAAGGATGTTTTTCAGAAGGGATTTCATTCAATTATTCCCTTGCTTACAGAGCATGTGTAAAAATAGTTAATTTGCATTTAGAGCAATTTTGAATTATTTAAGATATTAGACACCTATACTCTCTTCCACCCTGATTTTCTTTCACCCCTTTCTTTTCTCCCCTATGAATATGTATGATATCTTCTACCTGAAATTAAATTATGCTTTGCAAATACTAGCTTTGTAAATAATTTGTCCAGTGAGAACTCTACTCTGTAAATCAGATATAAAATCTCAAAATGGAACTAATACTACATGCTTTATTTAACCATAATTGTCCATGCTCTGACATAGCACCAACATTTACCCCACTTCCAACTTCATAAATAAGCAAAAATAAAATTACATAAAACTTGGGTACAATTTGGCTGATGTGAAATATCATTTAAATCAGGAATTCTACCCAGCTCTGCACAGAGAACCACAAAATCTGCATCAGAATTCAGCTTCATAGATGCATGCCAAAAAATGTGAAACATGCTGGATGCTAAAACATACCAATCAGAGACACACAGAAAATTTGGGAAAAGAGCCTCTAGATTACTGCCCAACACTGCTAAAAAATACCACACAAAGAAAACCTGCAAAGATCAGCACCAGATATGCACCAAAACACACCAAACACTGTCTGGGTGCTAAAACGTGCACAACACATCCAAACCATGCAAAAACATGTATGGCAATGAACACAAAAAACAGACACAACACGTGGAAACTGAAAATACACATAAAGCATGCACTAAAGGTGTGGTGAAAAAAATGCCAAACATGCTCAACATTAAAAATGTTAAAAATATGAGGGGAAAAAAAGATGTGATAGCAGGATGCAAAAAGAAAAAAAAAAAAAAAAAGGCAAACCCATGCTGAAGTGTGCTGTATGTTTAAAAATCCACCAAAACGTGTTTGAAACACATGGCAATGGAAAGCAACACAGCAGCAATGCCTAAGAAACAAAAAACATTTTTTTAAAAGTGCAAAAAGCTTAACAAAAAAAAAAAAAAGAGCACATGGGAAATTCATGCCAGAAGACGTAAAACCTACTGGACACCCAAAATACCACTGCAATAATGCCAAACATACTGGGACAACACTGAAGAACCAAAATCCACACCAAAAAACACATGGAAAACCCAGACCAAAAACAAGAGCATAGGCCAGATGCATTTAAAAAAATGCCAAACATTCTGGACACTAAACCCCACACAAGGTGCATAGAGAAACCATAAGCACAGACTGAATGCTAAATAAAAAACAAAACAAAACAAAACAGCCACCAAAATAAACCAACTTGTAAGTACCATAAAAAGGCTTTGACAACCCCAAAACGCCTTAGGCTCTGACAAGCCTGTCCAAAAACACCTCAGAAACCAAAAACCTTGCCAAAAAGTACATAAAAAAGAGCATCTGGTAGACTCATGCCAAAAAAAAGCCAAACATGTTCAAAGACTAAAAACCATTAAAATGCCCAATAATAGTACATGGCAAATCCATGCTAAAAAACCCACCAAATATACTTGACACAGAAAAAATGTCCTACTGAATAACTCCTAAATACACTGAAAAATCATACAGTATATGTACACAAAAAAAAAAAAAAAAAAAAAAAAAAAAAAAAAAAAAATCAACCCACAACAAAGAAATCCTGGACAGAAATAACATCATAGCCATGCTCTAGGAACCAAAACCACACCTAAAAACTCCAAATCCACACTGGAAACCTTGCCAATAAAGAGAACACATGCCAAAAAACCATCAAACATGCTGGACACTAAATATCATGCAAAGTTCATAGAAAAACATACCACAGGCTGGATGCTTATACAAAACCCAAAACCAACTTGTAAACTCCATGGAAATGTCTTAGTAACCTCAAAACCAGCCCACACACTAAAAAGTCCAACAAAAAACGCCTTATAAATCAAAAAGCCTGACAAAAACCACAGAAAAAGACCATGTGGTAGATTCATGCTAATACACCACCAAACACATAAAACAGGTACTTAAAACCTGTTAAAATTCCCAATAATCCAATCAGGTAGATGCACACAAAGAAAATCCAAACTCAAGTTGGACACTAAAAAAAACTATCTAAAAACAACTTCCAAAACCCAACAAACTAAAAAGCCCCATTCTACAGGGTTAGAAATGCCTCAGAAACACTTGCAAAGCACACAGTAGGTGCATGCAAAAAAAAGGTCTAACATGCTGGACTCACTAAAAAATGCTAAAACCTGCCTAACAACCTGCAGTGTATGCATGAAAAAAAAAGCTACACCTAAGAAATGGGGGATCCAGCAAAAAACCCCACATAAAGATGCTGCAGCAATGCATTAGGAACCTAACACCTTGCCGAAAGAGCAAAGAATTCACACCAAAAACCTTGCCAAAGAAGTGAGTACATGGCAGATGTTTGCCAAAAAAACATCCAACATGCTAGATGCTCACAACTATGCAAAAAAAACCAAAACAAACCCAACACACTACAAGCACCACAGACTGGGTGGTTAAAAAAACAAAATACACTAAAACAACTAGTAAGTGCCATGGAAATGCCTTAGTAACTCCCAAAGCACTTCAGAAACCAAAAAGCTCATCCAAAACCAAACCAAATACATTACATGCATGACAGATGCATGTAAACAAACTTCAAACACTTGTTGACACTTAAAAAACAACTTTAGAATTCTTGGGAAAAAGGCTCAAAAGCAGGTGGTAGATGCACACCAAAAAGCAACAGCCAGCAACACCTCAGAAATGCCTCAGAAACACCCGCAGAGCATGCAGTAGATGTATGCAAAAAGATGCCAAACATGCTGAACACACTAAAAGTTGTTGAAAAACACTTAAAAACCTAGTGGATATTGTTTGATATATATGTACACCAAAAACAGCACAGTTTGCACTGAACGTGAAGAACACACACTAAAACAAGCTGATTTTATAAACACAACACTGCTAAAAAAAGTGTGGTAGGTAGAATTCTACACAGTCCCACCACTTCACTGAAAGTCCACCTATAGCTCATCCATGAGGACATACACATCAGGATGAAGTTAAGACCTGTAAGAGCTAATTCCTTTTCGTCACTTGTTTCTCCTGTAGAGTCACAATCCTCTTGCAGGTTGTTTTGGTGAAATATTTAGCTAGTATATGTAAAACCGATCTCAAAAGCCTAGCTAGATAAAACTGACAATGGGAACCAAATTCCTGTAATAAAAATTACTTTCTGTAACAACCACTTAATACTTTAATACAGCTCAACACTAAAAATCAGACAGCTCATATATAAAGTTTGCTGAAATGTTGTTCACAAAGCTAATGTAGACTTTATGCTCCTGAAAACAGGGAATGTATGTTTTAAAGATACAGAATACATACATCAATAAATATCTCAGCTACTATGTCTAACATGGAGGTAAGGACATTAATACCCCTGTTACAAAAATAAATAAAAGCATCAAGTTATGATACCAGCACACCTACAAGTTGAGTAGTAAAAGCACAAGGAAAATTTTCCATCCACCTACAAAACAAGATGTATTTATAGATACTGAGTTATCCAAAAAATTCAGCAGGTCAGGAAGAAATTATGCTTACCAAACACTATTGCTTTGGCAAAAGGTGGAAAGAGCTCTGTGTGTCTGCATAGGTTTTTATGAATTTGCCAGAGATCTTTGTGCAGTTTCTTAAAGTCACTGTATCTCTTCCAAACGACTATCTGGAGCAGAGAAACCAGAGAGAAGTATTAGTGAGGTTCATTGTTCATATTACATCACACCACAAATACACTGGTTTCATCACATCAGACCATTAACTTCAGCAAATTTGTTTAACAAAAAATACACAATCTGAACTGCCAACTGTAGAAAGCATAAAAAATGTTTATTATCTGTCCCCAGCCTGCATTTTGGCTAACAACACTACAGTGCATAGAAAAAAAAAAGAGTAAAAGCTGAAAGGAGGGAAAATGCAGCACTGCTTCAGTCACTCTGAGATCCAGACCTACACAGGGAGCCAGTAAGAGAGGAAAAATTGCTGAACAGGAGTGTTGCACTATCCAACAGCACACTGTGCCTGGTGCAGCTGCAGGTGTGGGGAAGAGACACAAGAGCAAAAGAGAAAACCAGGGAAGAGAAATCAATACAAGCAAGGGATTCTTAGGGACAGTACATTAAGCACCCACGACTACAAAACAGCTCCTAAGTTGTGTATGTAAAGTGTTGATCAGATATAAACACAAGTCCCCATTTTAAATGGTTTTTCATAAGAACACCAAAAAAAATAAAAAAATAAAAAAATAAAAAAGAGTATGTTCCTTTTGTAATCTAGACAAAAACTCCATCTTAGGAATACAAAGATGTCATTGGTTCATTATACCAGCTATTCCTGATCAATCCTTTCCAGAAAGTAGTCATCTCCCAGTCAGGTATCTACCTTATCCTTCTTCCATCCCATTCTTTCCATTCAAGAAAGGACGAGAACCCAGTAAGAAAATCAAACCAATGAAAGAAGTCAACAATAAAATTAACACTTGACTGCCACTGGGTTTGTTATCAGGATGAAAAGAAATTAACAGAGTTTTTTATATCCTGACCTCGGTTTTGGTCAGACTCACTACACCATCACAATAAACCTCAACACTAATGTAAAGTGATTAAAGTAGAACAGAAGGGAGAAAAACAAGGAGAGAAAGAGACTGCATGCATTCAGCAGTTGATTCCACAGTTGCATCAGTCAAATGTCTCAATTAACTTAAAACAACTAACCACAACTTAAAATAGTCCACTTATTTCTGAATGATTTAACAGGTTGTCTTATCATGAGCAATCATAATTGAAAAAGTTGAGATTTTTTTTCAAACAAACCAGATTTAGAGCTAAGCAAAAGGTTTAGATTTAGAGCACTTTTGTTGGTTTTGGTTTTTTTTTTTAATACTGCAATCAGAGGCCACCTCAGTTTCAGCAGATCCAAGTCCTACCTACACAACAAGGCAGATACAAGATAAGAATATTGTTAACAGTGGATATGCAAAGCTTTAGTGTGGCAACACTCTACCCACCTTACAAATTTAGCTATACTGGAACCAGCAGTCCTGATTCAGACTCCCTTATTGGCACACATTTTCATGACTTAATTACAGCTGGTACTCAGTGAAGTGTAACACAAAAGTGAGGAATCTCAAGAAGGCAAACTAGTCATTTTGCTATCAGAAATAATAATTTTTCAATGCTATACTTTTATCTAATCCAATAGCCAGAAAGTGGATGATTAGCACTTCTTGAGCAGTGTGCATATAGAACACAAAATTGCTTAAGATGGTGAATTCTTTAAACAGTAAGTTACTGCATTGTCAGTACTTGGAGACAACATGAAAAGCTGCCAGAAAATAAAAGCATGAGATTTCATTCCACTAAAAAAGCGTAATTTTTCACTGCTACAAGTGATCACTCAATAGTCAAGAGGAAAAAAATTAATATCCATAAGTAACTCGCACAGCAAAAGCAGTCAAAGTTAACCTAAAACCTTTCAGAATCTCATGGAAAACATACCTTTGCATGCACGTGGCCCAGCAAAGTTAGCAAAGTTCCCATTCTAACATCCTCATTAGAAATTAGATTTGGAGGAGGGACACATCGTACTTTGAGGCCCAACGAAGCACAGCAAGTATATCATAAAACATATGTTAGACTTGTAATGCAATAAGGCACTTGTTATGGCAAGAGCCAGTACATCTCTATTAACTCATGCAACTCATTTGTTCTACAATGAGTAAGCTTTTCTCCTACATGAAAAGGAAAAAACCCCAAAGGACTACCCTAGATGCAATTGCCTTATGCATCACATTGCCACCATCGGTCCCCAGAAGCAAGGAAATTGAGGTTAGGTCTGCTGGCCTTTCTGTATCTACTAACACCTCCACACAAAACATTAATTTCTTTCATTCTTTTGAGAAGGAAGCCCTTACAAGACTCCCTTCCTGCCCCAACAACAACAGCTGGGATTACATTGAGTTGTAATTGGCTGCAGTGGGAGAGGTGCTGCAGTAAAGACTTGTAAAGGGCAGCCAAAAGAGGTGACAGAAAACTGGCAAGCAGAGTTGAGGTCACAGCACACAGCCTTATGTGCACCTGTACATATGTAAAGAATGTATTAACATCTCAGCAGTGGCATTAAGAGACTCCTGAAGGAGGAGGCAGGCACAGCTAAGTGGTCCTACATGGATGTGGGAAGCGGGCTTCACGAGACAGATCCTAAAGCAATGGGGTGGTTTTGTGCACAGAATTTTCTACTGAATTTCTAACTGAGCATTCTGGAAAACTGAGGCAATTCATTTTCAGTGGGAGCAGGTTAGGGGCATATTCTTTTTCTTTCAAAGGCTGCCACAGTTCTTTTTTATTGTAAGAGGTCATGTACAAAAAAGCTCTCAACATATGGGGTTTTCTGACTACAATTTCCCCTTATGGCAACTACTATCTAGGATATTCTTTGCAATAAGCAACTTTTTTTCAGATAATGCTTATAACAGAATCACCCCACACCCAACATGCTATCACATGCAGAATAATTAATATGGTACAATGCAGGGTGGAAAAGGGCAACTATCAAGAAGTTCATCTCATATTTATGTCCTCTTATTGTCTAGAGTATGGGAAACTGTGTGGGTAACCTACAGCCTACAGCAACAACTAAAAGATATGGTTTTGCTGTTGTGTCAAAACTACTTAACATATATTCATGCAATACTCTAGCTGAAAGACACTTACAATATATTTTTCTGATGAATGGACTCATCAACAGCTCTTATAAAGTGCTTTTCCTCACAAATGAAGATTAAGGTAATGGCAGAATGTGCTCATGGATAGGTTCAATTCAGGAGTCTCCCTGGAAAAGGTGAACATCAAGCTACAAACTACAGTAATGCAGTTCTAAACTACATCCATGATCATCTCTGATTCTGATAGGTTATTTTAATCTACTAGAGATTTTTAAAAAATGCAAAAAGCACGAATGCTCATGCTTGGCTGATTCTCGAGATTTCAAAGAAGGATGCAGTAAGGGGTATTAGATATATTAGCCACTTCTCACCTCTGCCAAGCCACTAATCAGTTACTCTGTTTGACTACACAGAGATGCAATGAATTCAGTTACAAGCTCTTCTTTCATCAACTATGCAGCTTCTCCTCAACTGTAGTAAGAGACTGTACCAGAAATTGAATATATGCACGTGTTATACGATGTCTGAAAAGCCATAAGGCTGTGCTTTTGAGGGAAGATTTTGCAGGTACAAAGTATAATAGTAACCATGTCAAGTCATTAGTCCAGAAAAAAAATCAAGAGCAGGGAAAAAAAAAGATTTCTTAATTCAAAAGAAAAACAATCCACAACACACACACGTGGTGTATTTCTCTCTCCCAAAAATTTACTTTTGAGGTATTTAAGAGGCACAAGACTAGAGCAGACCCTTATTAACAGTCTTTTCAGAAGAGGCAAAGAATAAGCAATTTTAAAGTTTTATCAAAGTGTATCACTGGAAAATACTAAAGAGCCTCACACAGATAAGCATAACATATATGACTTGCAGTCTAATCTCTCTCAACTACTCTTACACTCCTCCATTTTCCCTCTTCACTAATAGACAGTAACGGTGCAGGCTTTTCAGTGAAGTATTGGTTAAAGAGGAAAAGAGTACCTACAGCTGAGACCTAAGACTAGAATTGTGGACTGATCTCTAATTTTACCAGTAGGAGTTAAGTAACCATCAATTTGCCAATTCCAGCCCCGAGAAAAGAGCTTGTAAAGTTATCAAAGCAGTTTTGTCATCAAAAGACACTTTACTCCCTAAGACTTTGTTTCAAGTCACCATTCATCACTGAGGGATGAAATGCATCATGTTACACTGGCTACTGTTTTTAACTATGAAAGCTAAAGACAAATGGAAACATACGAAAACTGTTTGCTCAATTACAATGACAAAACACACAGTAACTGCTAAATTACATCAAAGATGCTTCAAACGGCATAGTGTGATACATAAAGACATCTGCACAAGTTTAAACTGTTACCTCCTGGACATCTTCTGGATTTTTTCTTGAAACAATCTGAAAAGCAAAACAAAAATTAAACCACGTAAGTACTTGGATTTTCAGTTTGGAAGTTAAAGAGTAACATACAATGATTCATTGCTGAAGAGAAAAATCTGGAAAAAGCCAAACAGCTCCATGGTCCTGTGCACTCAGAAAGTTTTCATTTCGTTTTAGAGAAGTCTAATGCCCAAAGACAACACAGTGAGGGATTTGCAAAGCAGTCAGTCATGATCACACATAAAGATGTACATTCTAGGCAAAATGGCACAAAAGGCATCTCTCAAAACAAAGCTACATAGAGCACATCTCCTATCATCCTTCCAAGTCTCTTCCTATTAATTCATATTAGGGCCACATTACTCCCAATAAGAAGAGCTCACTAAGGCTACTTGGCTTAATATAAGCTGCACACAACCTCTCTGAGAATGTGAGGATTTGTATTTAGTAAGACAGTATTTCCACTTTACTTACAATCACCAGAGTGCAGACACGTCTGACTATCCTCGCGTATTTGTTTCTCCTTAAAAACTCTTTGCCTAATTAATTATAAATGACTTTGTCCAGGGGAAGATTGCAGTGAAAATCAGGCTTGGCTGCACACCACAAAGAAGCCTGTATTTTATCGTGATTTTTTTTCTTTAAATAAATATTGATCACAAAAGTCTTTGTAATCCAAGTTTTGTACTGGTCTTAGAAACAGCAGTAAGAGCATATCCCCACAAACACTCAAAGAGAGACATCTTTAATTCATAACTGCAATTATCTTGTGCAAGTCCATATATCCTTCATCATAAGAGCCAAAGCTGTTTAACAAAATAATTAGTCTATTGTTAGCTAAAGCAAAATAGGGCATTCCCAATCCAACTGGGACTATCCTCAGCAACACGCCCCGGAATAATTGCTGCCCTGAAGAGGTGATGCGTGTAAGGAAGCGCAGGGAGCCCACACTGCTTGCACCCCCGAGACTCACACGCCATCCCACCGTACCGCCAGCACCACGCAGCTGTTGCTCTGAGATGGAAGCCACTGCATCCACACTTTCCTCTTGCTAAGTGACAAGAGCATACCTCTTATATTTCCCACAAACTTAGCTCTTTTCTTCCCTTCCATTTTTCAAGAACCCTTGCCAAAGCCTCCCAGATTTCGTACCATCAGTTTACTACAGCCCAGCCACTCATCTCTCACACATTTTGGAGGAGACAAGGTGGAAAAGAGAAGTGTTACCTTCTCTAGCAATCTCCCAAAAGACCTGAAACATTTTCCTTCATATGTCTAAGTTCTTTCTCTCACCTTGCACACCAAAGTCCTCTTCTTCCAGCGCAGTCTACATTGATAAAACCTTTCTCAACTTTTCCTCACTCTTGAGTAATCTAACGTTTGGCAACTTTACCAAATGTTAACCTTGGTGACTGTTGCTATTTCATTCACTACCTGGCAGTTGATAAGTACAATTGGTGAAATATTTCTGCTCTCCTTTTCTAATAGCTGGAGTACTTGATGCAAGGAGCCTGTAGAGCTGGGGGAAGAAAATATCACAGGCATGGCTACACATCACAGAGAACACCAAAGGGCAGACACCAACTGCTTTGCTTTGCAATTCACCTTTAGTTAAAGCCTTGCAACAGTTTTGGCAGCTAGGTAAGTTACCAGATGGGCAGAAGGAGACCCAGAGAGATGAGTAATTACCCAGCCAGTTAGTAAGAATCTGGAATAAAACACACAGGCCCTGTTTCACACTTGTTCTTATGTTACACTGCCTTCTATATCTACCAGCCATGCCAACTTTAAGTCAGTATGTAATAATTTATGCGTTGTCCTACTTTGTTCTTCATATGCTTTTCTGAAGGTCAGTCTCAGAAGAGGTCTGCCCCTTCCATCCAACCTACAGTCAACATACAGACTCGGCAAAGATGACCCAATCCCCTAAATTTTCCATGCACTTTTTTAATCCTTCCACAAGGATCAATGCAGTCAGTTCCTTCTGCGAATCTGTAACACAAGTAACTTTAACCTATTTTCAAAAATATCATTAGGATACACACCAATGAGCTGAGCAATGCACAATTACTGCACTAGACTCTGAAAGCAGAGATTCTACAAGGATCCTCAACATCGAGAAAAGTATTTCAGATTATCCCATTCTTCATCTGACCTGCAGATATCCAACATAACTCATTAGAATTTTAATCGTCATTAATAATTGTAATCTTCCAAATTCTCTAAACTTTTATTAGTGGCCTGTATTTTCAGGCATCATTAAAGAACATTCCTCATATCACAACTTGCTAATATCTCTTATCTGTTTCTGAGCATTTGGAAATGGGTATTTAAAAGCCAATATTAATTTAATCTTATCTGCATTTACAATTATGTCACAGTTTACAAGTAAATAAAATATAGTCTCTGCTATACAAACAAAACTTTTAAGGAAAAAGCTGCAATAAGGATAGACCCCCTTAACATTCAGAAGAGACTGTATGGATAGTTATGCCTTGGGCCAGATGTTTAGGACACGCTAAACAAGTGCTTTCTCATCCATGATTATTTATCTACTTTACATTGAAACAGAAAGTTCCTTTAACTTCATTTCACAAAGGATTCATTCATACACCGCACTGAGGAACCACAAATCTCCACTAACACCTACTGCCTACCCTAGATCTCAGCCAGAATGATATTCAACACAACGGGAAGATCCACCTCACTTTTTTCCTGGCGGCCCCCCAAAGTTGCTGAGCATCAGCTCAGCAAGTACAGCTGGAGTGCTGTGATATCAACCATGGAGCCAGATAACTACATGAACAGGAGGGACGAATAGGAGGAACGAAACACAGAGGGTACCTGATATGTACAATGAATACTTTTTAAATCATTTTATTCCATTTCCCAAAGCCTCACTTCAAGTACTACACAAGAGATTACCAGACAGAGTCCTGTTGAAACAAAAGTTATTTGTATTTCTGCATTTGTGAGTCCAAGGCATCCTTTGCTGAAAAAAAATGAAATAATTTTTTACTTGGAGGATTTTAGCTATCAAAACACTGTAAAGAAGTAATGATCTCTGGCTAGGTCAGTTCAATTTGGACAGCTCACAGACTGATCAGCTCCTTGCTCTGCACTAAATCACACACAGTCAGCACACCACCTGATTCTGCACTGCCTCACTTGGAAAGGCACCAGAGCACCCACAGTTTATGGGAGAAGGAGAGAGAATGATATCCTCAACTAGTCTACAGAAACCAAAACATCACAGAGAAATATAGGTGGCTTTAGCCAATAAGAACAAAGTCACCAGAGTAAAATAACCAGAAGAAGTTTTGGCTCGTTTCTATTAGTCCCTATTGCACTGACACAACTTTTAAGTACACACACACACATGCTTGGCCCATCAAGAGCTAAGGCAGAAAGATGTGATGGTACTGTTCTCTTCTCTGCCTGTATTTCAGGAAAGGCTTTTTAAATTAAAACATCATAGGAAAAAGCAACTCTTTTTTTTCTCTTCACTAATACTAAGTTGTATTGGACTAAAAAGAACAGTTTAAACACATTTGTCCCATATTTGTGTTTGGTGAACTTGGATATGTACATTTAACAAAAAAAAAAAAAAAGGTTTTAAATGTTTTCAATTTTACAAGTCATACAAACTGACCATAGGCTAACAACCTGACACTACAATCTCCAGACATATACAGAATGCTGTATTCTTTGAATTAAAAAGAGGGTGCTTATAAGCATATGTTGCTCTCACAGACAGGATGTCCACAGCTGCAGTAACTACGAGATCACAGGTGATTTAAAGAAACTCTGTCTCTCTGTGACACTTTTTTGATGCTCTCAGTGTATCCCACCACACCTGTGAGCTGAACTCCCACTTCTCTTGCACCTATCCCCACATATTTACTTACTCTCCTTTTTCTGGCATAATAGGAAAGTGGAAGAGAAAAGAAAGCAAGGGATTTCCCTAGAGCAGACGGAGCTTTCAGCAGAGCCAGCACCACAGCAGCTTTCCTGCTTCTGGTGCTAGGCCCGAGCGCCGCGGAGCGCGCTGCCCGGCCGGGCTGGGGCCAGCTGGGCGCGCTCAGCCCCCACGCGCGGCTCAGGCAGCTCCGCGCCGCCGGCGGGGCTGAGCCGA
>VZRO01003478.1:2145923-2199811 GCA_013397915.1 Daphoenositta chrysoptera
CCGCCCGGGCGGTGCCGGGGGCCCGGCCCGGGGAGCCCCGCCCGGCCGGCACGGGATGCTCGGGTGCGGGGAGCCCCGGCGAGTGACCCTGCCCCAAGGCTCGGAGTCCGCGCCGCAGGGATGAGGCCGACGTGTCACGGCCCAGACGTGGCAGGCACAGCCCGGCGGCGGCGCAGCCCCGTTCCAGGTGTTCTGCAAGGGTACGGCCGTGGGGAAATTACACTTGGCGGGGACTGACCGCCGAGCCCCTTGCTAGCACAGGCGCCCGTGGCCTCTACAAAGCCTAATGAGCCCCTAGTACGCCGCTCCCAGCGTCTGCCGTGGGCTAATTTAAGCTATGCTGCCCTAAATCCATAGGCCTGTAACGCAGAAATGACTCACGGATTTTAAAGAGGAATGCTACCAGAAAGGCAAGTTTGATGGTTACTGAGTCACCATGTCCTGTGTGTTGTGTCTCCTCCGGGTTCTTTAAGCTGCACCTGGACTTCTCCCTGCGGATGGGCTCTCGTGCGTGCACAGGTCTGCGGAACACTTCGGTGTTAGGAAACCCTCAGGGTTTGGGGAGCATCGCTTCAGTTCTAAGGAGCGTAACTGTGCTGCAGTACCTTGTCCTTTCATAAGATTACCTTCAATTTCTTGTCTGTAGTGGGATCTGTACCAATGCAGATCTCACACTTCAGATTATATAAACTGCTAAGATTTGTTTTTCTAATCACTGGGCTTTCGTTCATTTAATTGCAGATGTTAAAAAACCAGCTTTTCCTTACTAGATTATTAATACCTCTGGTCTCATGCAGGTTTTTGACACAGAGTATTTAACAATACTTAATTGCATGTCTTTGTGAATGAGGAGAATGTCTTGTACAGAAGTTCCTAGTAAGCAAGTGCCTCTCCTTTGAGGAACATTTTCTTAAGGGAGGGGGAAGAAAGAGGACATTTGTTGTTAGCAGCTCACTTGTCACTCTCACTTATCTTCTGAGAGAGGAAGAACGTGTCTTTTATATCTTGTGCTGGTACATAGAACCTCATGGAAGTTATATAAGTTGTCAGAAGTTTGCAAATTCAAGTACTCGCGGGAGAGAGTCAGTGAGTAACTAAAGAGACAAACACATCAGGCTTAGGAAATTTACAGAGCTGAAAACAGCAAGAGGCAGGCAGAGCTTTCATTTGAAGTTTGCCCAGCCCCTGCACATTTCTAGGCATCTGCTGCTAACTACGTTTAGAAAGCAGGAAACTGAGCTCAGTGGACCATTGATCTGAGCCACCGTGGCTGTTCTTATGTGCAGGGTAATCAATCAAAGCATCCCTCAGTGAGTCAGTATCCTCCATTCACTAGGGAGTTTCAAAAGCTCAAATGACTCATAAAATAATTTGGCTTCCACTTACAAATCAGAATTTGGAGATACCTAATTCTGAAGAACATCATTTCACATGGTATAGCCAACACCAAAGAGTAATTAGACAAGAATAAAAAATCCACAATTAAGTGTTTTTGGCTTATTAAGACTTGTGTAGCTCAAGGCAAGAAAATCTAGCAACACTGAGAGATAATTTGCATCATATTAATAGGTTAGTGTTTTCCTTATCTTCTATTTTATCTATTACACAACCTTCATGCTTTTCAGCATATCTTCCTTTTCATTAAAACCCACAGCTTCAGTGACTCCTTTTTTTTCAGCATCACTACTGAGATTACTACTATGTAAAAACCTTTGAAGTGAGAGATCAATTTGGGTGTCCTGTGCAGGTCAAAATACAGAAAATAACTGCATGCTATGTGTAGATTCTGCTCCTAGAAATAACAGCAGTTGTTGTTGCTATAGCTATGGCTTACTGTCTTCTGTCCTAGAAATACATCTAAAAGATAAGAATACAAAAATGCAGAAAAGGACAAACCACTAAAACATGGTCTTGAAAATACAGTTGGGAGATCCTTCACTACATGTGTATTATGGGTCTAGTCATTTCGCTGTAATATTGTGATGAAACTAACAGAAAATGAATGGGTATTTTTACCTTTCACGAGTAACTTGTGTCCAAGAAATGGAAAACCCAAAGTGGATTTGACACGTTGCCTAACTAGCAATGCTCATCACTAACTAGCAATGCCCATCACTGCATAATTTCAATTCCAGTCTTCCCTACCACTCCTGGGAAAACTTCAAATGTTATTAAAAGTCATTTTTATGACAGATATAAAAGGAATGCAGAGAAACAGTATTTTACTTGATTACAGCTCCTGCACAGCGTCTGCACTATTCAGCACTATAATTTTTCTTATGTGTTGTGCTATGTTTCCTTACAGTAAACAGGGCCAGCATTTACTCTGTCCTCAGAAGACCCCAAGAAAGCGTTCTAAGTGCTTATTCAAGCAACATCGGCAGAGCCAGGGGGTTTTTCTGCAGCTGGTAAGCAGCGGTGGGTCTGTCTGCAGGATCTGCGGGGAAGGCAGGTCTCCTCAGCGGAGCACCTCCAGCTGCATTTTAAAACCTGACAAGGTTGAAATACTTGCTTGGGTGAGTGGGGTTTGGTTTTTTCTGCAAACACTAAGCATGATGCTGCTGCCCTTGAAATACACGGCACCGTGAAGTACATCGCACCTCTTTCTCAGCCCCTGTGACCCTGCGGGAACACACGGTGATCCCAGGGAGAAGACCTTGTATGGAAACTATCCCAGAATAGGCTGAGTTGGAAGGGACCCACAAGGATCATCCAAGTCCAAGCCCTGGCCCTGCACAGGACATCCCCGAGGGTCACACTATGTGCCTGAGAGCATTGCCCAAATGCTTCCTCAATTCTGCCAGACTTGGTGCTGTGACCACTTCCCTGGGGAACCTGTTCCAGTGCCCAGCCACCCTCTGGGTGAAGAAACTACTGCATGAACGCGGTGATACCTCCATCTCAACGCTTCAGAAGCCCGCAATCGGGCTGCCTAGATGGCGCTTGTGCCGCGCTCTGCAGCGGGCGCTGCCCCGGGAAGTGAGCGCGGGCTCGGGGGCGGCACCAGCCCGGCCGAGATGGGGCCGGGCCTCGGCGTCGGCTTCCCGGACTGAACATGGCCGCGGGCTCGGCCCTCGGACTACAAGTCCCAGGAGCGAGCGGGAGGGCGCGGCGCGTCCGTAACCCGTGCGGGGTATGAGGCGGCGGCCGGAGCGCGGCGGGCGGAGCTGGCGCTGCCCTGGGCTGACCCCTTCGGGGGGCGCTGGGGCTGCGCGGGGCCGGTAGCGGGGTCCCCCTGGGCCGGGCCCGGGCCCGGGCCCGCCGGGAGGTAACCGGGGCTGGGGGCGCTGGTGTGGAATGGCCGCCATTAGGCCGAGCAGGGCCGCGGCAAACAGAGCGCGGCGTGGGGCGTTCTGCTGCCGGGAGTGGGGGGCTGTGGGGCCGGGGGTCTAGGAGGGAGCAGTTTCTCAGCGCTTTTCTGTAAAGCAAGTGTTTCAGGAGGCTTTTTGTAAAGGAGTGGTGCCTCTTTTTGCTCCATAGTAATGCTGTGGTGTCCGGGAGGGTGTTTTGTTTTTGTGTCTGCCGGACTATGTCTGGTGCGCTGTGGCGGAAAAGGGTTGTTTCAGGACAAGCGGGTTTTGCTGAAAGTTGTATTAGCGATTAGAGGGTGTCCGGAGGAGAGCCATGAAGAAGGTGAAGGGCCTTGAGGGGAATCCATGTGAGGAGCGGCCGAGGTCATTTTCAGCCCGGAGGAGACTGAGGGAGACCTCATGGCAGTCTACAACTTCTTCTTAAGGGGAAGAGAGCGGCAGGCACTGATCTCTGCTCTGTGGTGAGAGGACCTGAGGGAATGGCCTGAAGCTGTATCAGGGCAGGTTTAGGTTGGATATTAGAAAAAGGTTCTTCACCCAGAGAGTGGTTGGGCACTGGAACAGGCTCCCCAGGGAAGTGGTCACAGCACCAGGCAGCCTGACAGAGCTCGAGGAGCGTTTGGACAGTGCTCTCAGGCACATGGTGTGACTCCTGCGGATGTCCTGTGTGGGGCCAGGACTTGGACTTGATGATCCTTGCGGGTCCCTTCCAACTCAGCATGTTCTGTGATTCAGTGATTCGATATTTCAGCTGTTGTGCTCAGCTGAATGGCTGCTGGAAGGTTCTCACTTCAGTTCAACTTCAGGCATACTAAGCTTTGTTATCTTTTGATTATAAGTTCAGAATACACCTTCTTATTTAAACAGTGAGGAAGCTGAGACAGATTATTGTCACTCAGCCTTCCTTCCCATGATCTTGTTGAGAGACAGATTTCTTTTCTAAAAAAAAAAAGTAAAAACCCCACCTTTTTTCGTGGCTTTAGTTGCTGAGCTGTGGTTTGCCCTCCTGGAAAAGAAATAAGAATACAGATTTAGTCTTAAGCTGGTGCTAGTGATGCCTTGAGACTTAGCACCTTTATTTTCCTGTCTTGTTGGCATTGGGATTTGAGCCAAATCAGTGGCTTTCCAAACAAAGTTCTGACTGCTTGCAGAAAAGTGGTCTTCTCATTCTTTACAAATAGCCTTATGATAAAGTTAATGCAGCATGCAAAAATGACCTTTTTTAAAGGTCATTCCTCTGAGCTCTTGAAAGATCTGACACTTGAATTCAACAAGGCAGAAAATAAATTGTAAATAGTTACTCAGATGGACAGGGTTTGGACACTAAATGGCACTTGTAAATCTAAGGGGGAAAAGGATACAAGATCACTTTGTAAAGTCCCACTTTGCATATCATTTCAATAAGTGTTTAAATATCTTGTATATATATATATATCTATAAGTGTTTGAATATCTTGTATGTGTTAACTTGTAGAGAAAGAGTATCTTGTGTGAGTCCTGACCAGGATGATTTGCCTCTACAGGCCTATGTAGTTGTGTGCAAGTAATGGAACTTGTGCTTTTTTGGTAGACACTCCATGCTGCCCCGCCATGTGCAGAGGCTGGGCAGAGACTGGATCACCCACTGGAATGGCTCCCAGATACTCGCCTTGAACAGCCCAGTTCCCAGCTGTATGAGATGGGCCGGACACTATCCTCCCTGGGCCTCGTTTCCACTCCCTATTTCAGCTGATTTCTCAGCAAACTGGAGATTCCCTCCATTTTTTGGACCTTGGAGACAGTTTCCGAATGCTAACTGGCATCTTGATAACTACACACAAAGTTGTTGCTTTCACCTACCCAACCCCAGTATGAAATCTGAGGGAGAAGAACCATTGACAAAGAAGAGAAGACTCAGTGGCCAAGATGATACTTTGACTCCTGAACAAGAAACAAATTTGTCTAATCAGAAGGAAGTATCTTGTCTTTCTGTAGCACAGAATGAAGAAAAACATGGCAGCAAGAAAGGTAAAAGATGCTCTTTGCTCATTTTTCGTGTTTATTTGTAATGCTAATTACACCAAATGAGTTAGAGTTATGAGCAGTATTGCCTGCTCCTTTTGAGTTACTGTTTTTCTTGGCACCCCTCTCAAGAAAACATGTCTTAAAAATGGTCCAGTTTTGTAATGCTGTTTAGTCTGTAAACTTGTATTTTGTGCTGTCAAACAGTGCACCAGAACTGGGTTCACTGCACTTGGCAGTAGAACACAGTCAGTTGTGTGAGGGATTGCCTAACTTGGGGAGTCCTGAGCTTGGTTCAGACAACACTCTCTCATGTCTCTGTCACCAGGTCATGTCTGTTAACTTGGAAACTCTAAAAAGCAAAACGATTTGTCTGACTTGCTGTAGGGCTGAGCTGGGCTGGCAGTTGTATAGCTTCATTCCTGGTACTCTACCTGAGCTCATAAACCCTGCTGGACCTGAATTGGTTTCTTTGCAGACCAGTTGAGTTATCTGCGACCTAGAAAACTGAGAATTAATGGACAGAGATTTAATGGTGCTTGCTTCCAGTGTGATTGTGTAATTTTGTTTTTACAGCTGTTTTCTGCCAGTGGCGTGGTAGCTAGTTTTGTGTCAGATCACATCTGACAGAGCAAGCAGCACATGTGCTTATCCAGATAAATACAGGAAGAAGTGCAGATTTGTCTACTGGGCTCAGTAACAAACTTCCATGAAACTTCAAAGTGTCTGTGTTAGCTTATTACAGATACAATCTTGTACATAGCATCCAAATATTTTACTGAGTTTTGTGTATATTTACAGTTTTGTCTAGTGTAAAACAAATAGAGGGACACAGTCAAAATTGTGGCCCTCTTGCAGAAATCACTTCCTTAGCAAAACAAACTGGAAATTGTATTATAACTAAAAAGGGCAATAGATGCTGTCAGCATCCCAAAGGGATCTTTGGACACAAATACCCATAAATCTTAGAAACATCATATTCATCTTCAGGAGCACGGCAATGAAATTTACTGCCCAAACAGGACAGATAGTAACAGCCGTAGCTGCAGTCTGCCACTGGTTGTTAGCACAGGTAGCTGGACCTCAGCTTGCTCTCAGATGCAGTGAGATATAAAGGGTAAAAAGCATATCTGCGAGTTTTTAAGCGGAGAAATACATTTCTTAAAAAGTAATTGGATGCTTAATAATGGGGAGATATGTTATTGTGAATTTTCATACTAGTAGTAAGTATGAAATTAGAAATGGCAGAAAGGCAAAGGAAGCCTTTTCAGGAGTTCTTGGTAATTCTGAGACTTAATAATTTCCTGATTTCTCAACTCACTGAGGAAAATTGAGTTCATTATTTGTTTTGGGACTCCTCTAGTAGACCCTGAGTGGCTGAGTTTTACAGACTGTACACAGGCTAGAGGTGATTGATTCCTAACCCTTTGTTAGTAATGGATAGAGAGATCAACAAGATGCCCATGTGCTGCTCTAAGGAGTGTATCCCAGACTGACATACACCATCTCTGCTGAGGAGGCAATGGCAGAAGGCAGCATAAGACTCAACAGACTGGATTTGGCTCACCAGTTTGATAGCCCTTCTACAGGAGCAGGAAGTGTAGTCTGAATAAAACAATCTCCTTAGAACATGCCAGTTCCCCAGTTTCAAAGCTGTTGAAATCCAGGGCATATAATGGTTTTGTGCTGTTTGTTTTGGGGCTGGGGTTTTTTTGGTTGGTTGGTTGTTTTTTAACTGATGCTTATATAAAATCCATCTTAAACAGAGGGTCTGAATCACTGCTAATTGAATAAGCTTTTAGAATTATTTAAGCGACTTGAAAGACAAACAGTTGTCAGTAGAATGATTTCCAAGAGCAGTAAGAAGTCATATGGTCTATAACATAACTTTTTTCTGCTTCATGTGCTTTTAACAGGAACCATCAAAAGACACTGGGAATATTTCTGTCAGCAGAGTAAAACAATGAAAATCGCTAGAAATAAAGGATCTGACCAAAACAATACAGGAAGTGAGGCAACTTTTGATTTTACAGTCATGTCCTACAATATTCTCTCACAGAATTTGTTGGAAGACAACTCTCACCTGTACAAACACTGCAGGCAGCGATTGCTATTCTGGACATACAGATTCCCCAACATCCTACAAGAAATCAAAGAGCTGGATGCAGATGTGAGTAGAAAATGAGCATGTGCATATTTCTTAAGAATTGATAAACAGAAGTAGCAAATTCTGCTACTCTGTATTGGGATCTGAAAAAACACTGCTGTGGCTTTGGTTGGTTGTAGAGTTTATTGTTTATTTTTGAGGACACATAAATTATTGTAAGTCCTAATCAGGAAGTCAAGTCAGTAAAATTTTGCTTCAGTCATTGTTCAAACCAACAAAAGTTCAGTGATAGAATCCATCCTGTTTGTGTCAGAAAACAGTACTGAAAAAAGTGGTTGTATTAGGGAAGCCAGAGAAAAACAGCCTTGTACCATTTGAAAAATGCAGCTACTACATAGCCAGGAATCTGGAAATTAAAGTTCCCTTCAAGCTCTTTCTTTCTTCCTAATAAATTTATACATCCTATATGCATATAGGTTTACAATGAGATACTTTAGATAGCTTTCTGAGAGGAATAGCTGCTGTCAGATCCTGGTAGGTGCAGGTGCCCTTTTCACAGAGAAATTTCTTGCTAAAACACATAGATTTTTAACTATTTCATTGGTTGGAACTGTAACCCTAAGTGAAACAGAGACTTCAGAATGCTGCTTGAGATTTGACTCTCTCTTGAGACCTTGAATGAGCGAATGTCAGCTGGGCAAGTGGAATGTGTTGCTGCAGTTCAGCAAGCAGGGGTAACTTGTTCCCCCTTGGGAACTCAGCCCTTTATCCCAGTGGTGGTTGTAAATCTGTGTTACTGCAGCGTGCTGGGGAAAGGCTCAAAGATGCTTACAACTAGAGTTGGACTCGATGATACCTGTGGGTCCGTTCCAACTCAAAATATTCTGTGATTCTGTGAACTCTCTTAATTGAGTATTTTGAGTTTGATCTTTGGTTTAGGTTTATGGAAGCTTGTTTTCCACCCTGTAGTATGCCACTGGCCTCTTCATCCCTCCTCTCTGGCACTGAGCCTTCCCCTGAACTGCTGAGAATGTAGTAGCAAGTTACTATTTTGATTAGATTTATTCTCACCTCTGAAAATGTCTGTCTGATAAAGGGTGGGAGGAATTGGGGCCTTCTTCATAACCTTAGGGAGCATTTTCTATAGAAGAGTGAATTCTTTTGTGGGATTATGGAGTCAAAAAGCTTCTGAGTTTGTTTTTTTTTAATACCTGTACAGACTGGCCAACAGCGATATGCTGTGGTAATATTTTGATGTACTTACTAATATATTTTAATTGTAAACCTTTGTCTTAGGTGCTCTGTTTACAAGAAGTCCAAGAAGACCACTATAGAACAGAGATCAAGTCGAGTTTGGAATCCCTGGGTATGATGAAACTCTTAGGACCAATACATTGTCTTCTCCCCTGCAGGGATAACTTGTTACCCTTTGGGAACACAGTCCTTTGGGAACTCAGTACTAGTTTCCTAAAAAAAAAAACCAACCACCTTTCATAGATTATAGAATCAAGTCTTTTGCCATCACATGCAACAATGTTGTGTATCCTCTTTTATAAATTCGTCAAGTGCTCTCTGGAAACTACCTTAATGTTTTTTAGCAGTATTCCTGTTGGGTAGCTCTTCAAGGGTATGTTTTTCTGCCTTGAAACCTTCCAAATATCAGCACTAAATGTTATCCATGGTCAGTATATATTCATTAGTTTTTTTGTAAGTGCTGTCAGTCAGTGTGAATAGACTGTCTTGTCACTCCCTCTGATGTGATTTTATAGAAGGAGCACGTTGCTAAGGGTTTGATTCCATGGTGGTTTAAACCACTAATCTAAATCTTTCATGCCCTGCACCACCTCCCAGTACCAGGGCCCTGCTTCCATCCTGGCACTGGTTCTTGTCTGATATCAGGAGGACATAGTAAAGGAGCAGGACTGGACTGATACTTTTTTCTTTCTTGGTTAGTTGAGGTAGTCTAGCTCCCAGAATTGAGTGTTTGCAAAGAAGATAGAGTAATGGCAGTACTGATTGAAATCCACCTGAAATTTGAGAAAACACTGTGATGCCAGGCTTGTGTGGGCAAGTGAGCTTGTAGCTACTGTACAGGAGGATCTGGACGTGCTTTAGCTCTTTGTTCCCCATCCCTAGCTCCTAGATGCATGTCCTGCCCCTTACGCTGGGCTAGTTCTGGCACTCACTAGTGAAATCCACCCATCCAGCAGAATACTGTCCAGACTAATTTTATTTTTCTGGGGTAATTTTCTGTTGGCTTACTGAGTTAGCAATAAGTGCTGCCACAAGTGGCAGGAGAAACATGGCCTGAATCTGGGAGAGGGGAATGGGAATCCCCTGTTGCAGCACTGGTGTGAGCTCGGGTCAACTCACCCTACTCCACTAAGGCTGTACTTCATGAATTCATATGGTCTGGGCAGGGCAGAGAACATTTAAAAATGGCAAAACCTAGATATTGTTTCAAGATCTAAATTTTTTTCCTTACATAGATGAGGTCTTGTTTAAATCTTGTTTAAATCACCTCTACGAAAAATGAAGAAATTGCCAAATCACTATTTTTAGGTGGACTTGTTTGAAATCCAGTGTTGTCATTTGATAAGTGTCTCTGTTCCCTTGGTGAAAGCTTGCCACTTGCTGCTCACTGGATAATTGCATACTTATGTTTGAGACCTTTGTTCTGTGAATCATTTTAGACATTGACTAATGACTTCGCGTGATTAAGGCTTTTGATTGGTAATGCTTCACTGGTATTACTCCTAAACCATTGTTGTAACATCCAGAAAAAACTTCAATGCACAAGGCTACTTTTATGTGACTTGGGGCCTTTCTTTGTTGGGTTGGTTTGGGATTTTTTCCACATGAGGAGATAACAACATGGCTGGTATCTTAGAGTCTGTAGATGCTTGCACATTGCAAAAGGTATTGGACCAGGCTTCCTGTCCTGCCTCACTTCAGCTCAGATTAGGGCAGAAAGAAAAGTGAACACGTGTCTATGTGAACTTCATACAGACTTTGGTACTTCAGACTGGGGTTTGACTGTCACGTGAGAAAAGCAGTGTGAGATTTTTCTCATTTTTTTAGTTTTAAAATCTCTATTTATACAATAATATTTTATGTTTTTAATTGCCTTTCTTGCAGGGTATCACTGTGAGTATAAAATGAGGACAGGGAGAAAACCTGATGGCTGTGCCATTTGCTTCAAAACTTCCAAATTTAGCCTGATCTCCTCAAACCCTGTGGAATTCTTTCGCCGTGATATCCCACTCTTGGACAGGGACAACGTTGGACTGGTGTTGCTGCTGCGGCCCAGATTTCACTGTAAAGCCAATGCTGCCATCTGTATTGCCAATACACACCTGCTGTACAACCCAAGGAGAGGGGACATCAAACTGACCCAGCTTGCAATGCTCCTGGCAGAGATAGCCAGTGTTGCCCCTCAGAAGGATGGTTCCTTCTGCCCAATTATCATCTGTGGGGACTTCAATTCTGTTCCTGGTTCTCCATTGTACAGATTTATAAAGGAAGGAAAGTTAAATTATGAAGGACTTGCTATAGGGAAGGTAGGCTGTGCTTCTCACTTCTCACCAAGAAAATGGTTAATGCTGATTAAAGAGAAGTATTTGAGTGGTGCTGTGATTGCTTGCATTGCAGTGCCTATCTTAGTGCCCTCTCTGCAGCCTGCAAAGCAAAAGTTACTGCAGTTACTTAAATAAGCTTGGGTATATTAGCTGTGCCTTGGGGAATGTTGTATCCTCTTTCAGCATTCTGAAAGAAAAAACTCACCAACAATCATTCTTGAAATGCAGTGAATCCACAGGGTGTTTGTATCACTGTTTGGATGATTTTATCACTGTGTTTAAGTATCCTAGTCTTTAAGTAGGATAAAATAACTACTTAATCAAAAACCTACTGTGTGCTCTGTGGGAAGATGACTCTTACTGTAGATAAACTTGGTGGCTACTGTAATTGTAAAAGCAAAGCTCCAATTAGATGCTGAACCTCAACTGTTTCAAGTTAAATGGTATCTTGTTGTGAGCTCTTGTATGCAGCTGTTGGATGTGTCACATGCTATTTAATAGGAGTGACTGAACTACATAAAATGAGAGAACATGACAAAAAAATAGCCCTGCTGGGTATTCTTTGCTAGTGGGTAGTTGATTCAAGCCCCCATTTGACTTGACTTGTTTCCAGAAAGACCAGCATCCTGAAGCTGAAGTGTCTGCTGGGTAGCTCTGTATGCTAGGCCTGTCCTGTCACATGGCTAAAAGTGTCCTTGGAAGTGTCTCAGAGTCACAAGGACTATCTGGAAAAATTGGGTAGCTGCAAAGAACTTGCTAAGGATAAACAAACGGGATGTACATAAAGGGTGTTATTTTACAGGGGTTTGACTCATTATATAAGAGTTATTCTAAGGGGCTGGGCCTTTTTCTTTTTTCTTTTTTTTTTATTTTACAAAGGTTTTCTTTGGTTTTTTTTAATCAGATTTCTGTCTGAAAAAAGCTTGTGTTGTCTTTTTCAGGTCTCGGGGCAAGAACAATTTCCAAGGGGACAAAGAATCTTATCTATTCCAATTTGGCCAAAAAAATTAGGTATTTCACAAAACTGTGTATATGAAATAAAACAGCAACAAAAAGAAGAAAGTGCAGGTCAGTTTCTGGATTAATGAGCTTTTGTGAACCTTTAGAAGTATTATTCAGGTGCTACTGAAAACCAGGTGTTCTGTTCCAGTGGGGGGAAAACAGTGAGTCTTGAGCTTACAAAACTTCCTTGTTAGAGTGTAAAGTGATTTATTAGCATAAACTTTGCAAAGTTGAATCTTTAGAAGATACTAGTTAGAAACTTCCATTCAGGAGTTGGTGTGTAATGTTTAAACTCCTGTGTTTGCATCCTGAAAGCCATCCATGCTGTGACTGGGAAGAGGGAGGTAAAGGAATGCAGCACACGGACATGCATGGTGCCTCAGTGTTTATGAATTATAGGGCTGACACTTCATGGAACAGTTGGGAAAAGCAAGTGATTACTTGCTGAGAATGGCTACATCTTTCATCCACTATTTTTTTATTTGACAGAAAAAACAATTTTAAATTAATGGGACATAATGTAAAAGATCTTTAGAAGGAATGTTACTAAAGGAACAGAAGAATTTAATCCAGCTTTGTGAATTGTATCCTGCCTGCTGCAAAAAATAAGTGTACTTAAAGATATTTTTTTCCTGTAGCTCTTCAGTATTGGTCTCACTTATATCCTATTTTTAAATGTAAATTGAATTTATTTTTATTTTGCAGGAGAAAAATTGGAAGCAGCAAAACCAGGCAACACTCAGGAGATTGTAATAGCATCTGAAAAGTATGTATTGGGGAAAAATATGGAAGTCCTTTGCTGGTTACCTGGGGCTTGGTTTTGGTTTTAGACCAAATATATATCTGATTCCAGCTGTGGATACCTGATGATCACCCAACCCAGTCTGCCCTTTTGGCAAAAACACCATTATTCATTTAAACATGAAAAGGCTGATCAGACAGCAAAAGACTAGAACTGGCAATAATGGAATGTGTGTTCTTTCGGGAACTTGGAGATATTTTTCATAATGCAGGGGTGAGGTGTCAGTGCTGTTTAGAGGGTACTTCCTGTCTGCTTATTAAAATAATGCTTCTGGCATTTCTTGTCACTTCTTGACATAAACAGGACATCCTCCTCTGTAGGGACGTTGCAAGAAACATGTGAACTTCAGTCCAGTTGCAGAAGCCGTGTTTTTAAAAGAGGGAGAGAAAAAAATAAACCAGTGTTGTCCAGCTGCTTAAGTGTTGGCACTTCTCTCTGTTTTTGATACACTGGTTTATGGATGTAGTAAAATCCTATAATACTGCATGAAATTTTGGTGAAGGAGGGAAAGGAACTGGAAAGGTCTTAAAATCATCCTTGTCATGAGTTCTGTGGAAGAGTTTAAGTTCTTTGAGTCTGAGAAATGTGGAGTATTGTGGATTTGGTAATACAGCTTTCACTCAGATCAAAACATTTGCTTGTTAAACTGAAGAGGGAAGCTATGGTTAGAATGCTGAAAAGGAAAATGTAACTGATTTTTGAAAGGAAGAATATATTTGCATTTACCGAACTGGTAAAGGGATACAAAATAAGGCACAGAAGAAGGAAATTGCCCTAAATGTATGTATGGGATGTCAGCTCCAAGTCAGCCATTTCTTACCAGAAATGAGATCTTGGTATCACTGCAGATAGTTATATTAGAACTCCTGGTGATTCTTGCTGATGAAGAAGGTAAGTCATGGCATTTGTGAGAGAAGAAGTGGATAACAAACAGGAAGCCCTGTGCTACAGTTTAGAACTATAGCGTGCTGAATGCTTCTTGCAGGTTTTTCCCCTCATCTTAAAAGGGATGTCATGTAACAAAAGCAGAAATTACTCCTTATCCTGTGTTGTACCAACTGGCATGTTTGTCTCTGCTCTGAATCAGGCAGGTAACATGCTGATTTTGTTTTTAATTGCCTGGGTTTCAACCAGAACACATTGCAGCCCAGGTTTAAAATGCAAGATGAGGCAGGTACAGCTGAGGGATGGATGATTTGCAGAGATGATGGAAGCAAATGTCTGGGAGACAGGAGTTCTTTGCTGAAAGGTGCAGTTTGGCAGTTTGCTTTCAAGATTGAAAAGACAGGTGAGACAAGATGGTCTGAAGAGGAACAGAAAAATGATGGGGAGACAGAAAATGGGAGCCTGAGTGGAGGAAAGATGACTAGGTATAGCCTAACTTGGAAGCACTTGATAGCTCTAGCTTGGGGGAGGAAAAAACCCTAAAAATCTGAATTTCTCCATATGCTGAAGGGTCTGGTTAGATGAGTTTGTGCTTTGTTGCTTTTCTATGAGCTGCTTTCATGGACATTTCTGCCTGTGTGACAGGGAGAGATTGCTGAGCGAGGACATGTGAATGCTTACAAAATGTATATGGAAGTAAAAGCTATCTATAATTAAATTGTCAGCTAAGCCAGTTCTGATCAGCTCTTTTACTTGAAAATGCTGCCTGCATTTTTGCCTTCAGAGTTTTAGAGCTCTCACACTAAAGGCTATGGGATGGCTTTCAGGAGAGAAACACTGGTTTGCATATCCAGATAATTCATTTTGTTTGTAACCAGGAACTACTTGGTATTTCTGCATTGCTTACTCCTTCTTGGCAATGCAAGAAAATAAAATTCTTTTCTTTGATGTCTCTTTAGGTTGTCTTCAAAATTGAGGCACCATTTTAAATTGTCTTCAGTCTATTCTCATTACTTTCCTGAAACTGGGATACCAGAAGTGACAACTTGTCATTCCCGAAGTGCTGTCACTGTGGATTATATTTTCTATTCTGCAGCAAATGATGATACTGCTGCCCAGCCAGGTAAAGAAACCAACTTTTAATTACTTTTCATAAATGCTAAGCAAGAATATTTGTTGAAATGTAGTGATAATTTCAGCCCTGTGAAGTCCCTCAGAGGTTTGTGGTAGTGCTTTGAATGTCAGCTGTTACCTGAGAAACGTGGCTGGCCGTGTAAGCTCGCTGCAGCCAGACTTGTCGTGCCACACAGGGCAAACCTTTACATCTGACTGAACATTTCTGTAGTTCTGTCTCAGCATGGAGACAAGCTGGAAGTAGAGGAAAGCAGCAGTGGAAGTAGCACCTGAGAAATACTACTGTCAGTAATGCAGGCCAGACTTACAGCAAGGCAGTATTTCCAATTATCTGATCAACACAATGGTGAACAACAATTTATGATGTGCATTAAAACCGATAAACGAACTGTTTCCTGGCAATTTACTTCTCAGCTTGTCTTGGAGTAATTTCTGCCAAGTAACAGACTCTGTGGCCTTTGCCCTGAGCACGGTCACTGGCACAAGCCCAGCTGTCCCTCTCCCGTTTGCAGTTGCAGCTAAAAGGCACCAGATGGTGCAAGAAAGTCGCGGTAGCTCTGTGGGAATTTCGTGATGGGTATCACAATGTTTCTCTATCCTTCACTGCACTGGCACTCGTTCCGTGGGTGCTTCTGAGCAGTTTGCTCTCCATGCCCTCATGAGTTCTGTGTTTTATGCCATCAACAGACAGCATTCCACAGTGCAGTGCTAGCAGATAAATGGCTCTGCAAACTCATAACAAAGAAACCTGGATTCCATTCCTGCTCCCACTGTGGAGTGCAACTGATTTTTTTAAATTAATATTGTTTTCAGTATGTGGAATGAAAACACCACCTTCATCTCTGATAACTTGAGACTAGATTGTTAAAGTTCATTAAGTCAATTCACAGAAGTCTGATTTGTCATAACATGCACAGTAAATGCTACCTTAATGTAAAATGGCAAATACAAAAGCTTTGACTGAAAAACCAGGATATGGGTAGTATTTAAATTACTTCTGAATGCCATGTGATTTAATAGAGTGCTGTGTGATTTCAGAGTGCATCCCTGCACGAAACTGGATCCTAATTCACCTGTTTCTATTTCTTACACTATCATTGCCCCAGCAGAGATCCAGCACTTTTTCCTTTTTGCACTTGTTTTTCAAATAGATTCTCCCCACATCAGAGCACAGAATGGAACCAAACTTGAATTTTCCAACTACTTTAAACTGGTATCGTTTTTATTCATGAGCTCTTAGAAACTAAGTGATGGTTTGGATTTTCAGTTGTCTTATGACCTGGGCCTCTGTATTTAAAGTTACCAAAGTGTGAACAAGTGAATATTAAATGTGGTCTAGGCTGACTGATTGGGTTTTTCCATTTAAAGAGTTTTATTTTAAAATATTCATACTTTTATTCTGTCATGTTTAGCCAAATATTTGGTTTGGTATTCAGGATTTAATGTAATCAGGGTTCAGTATCTACCTGAGTCCTGCAGGGCACAGTTTTGCTGAGTGTTCTGAGTGACATTAATCACTGCATGCAGACCAAGTTCTCTGTGGCAATAAACTGCTCCTTTGTAGATATGCAGGTGCTGTCTCAAATGATAAATTTGTCTCTCAAGACTTGGTGGACGTGTTCTCTAGAGCTGCCAAGAGATCTTTGCAGTAAAAAAGCTTTTCTTTATAGCAACAAACAGCTGCTGGGTTGTTACAGGACTGGAAAGCTGGCAGATGGCAAAGGATGAAGCTGTTGAACTCTCTGGGGAGTTCAGCAGTTGCTGGACAGTCCTGTAAAGTATCTCTTATGGAAAGCCAGTACCAGGTCCAGCCAGGAAGTTCTGAATTTGCCAAGAACTGTCACACAGAAAGTACTTCTGTCAAAAGTTACAGCTGCTGTTTGTGCTGGTCCTGAAAGCACTCAACGTGCTCAGTATCATCTCTGCACTCTGAAAGCAATAGAAGGGTTGCTGAGTTGTCTCACTTAAGTACATAGCTCAGGAAGTCTAAAAGTTTGACACACCTTGGAAGGATCTCTGTGGAATTTTTCTACTTGAGCTGAAGAAGCTGGTTGCTCTTTGATGATGGGAATTTGTGCCTGACAAATTTAGTGGCCTTTAGTAATAGGTTTAGAGCAGTTGTGGTAAAGGGAAGAACAACTGATGCCATCTACCTGGACTTGTGCAAGGCATTTGACACAGTCCTGCCCAGCCGCTGGAGAGATGGATTTGGTGGCTGCACCACACCGTGAATTGGCTGGAAACAAACAGTTGCCATCAATGGCTCGATGTCCAGGTGGAGAGGAGTGGCATTCCTTAGGGATCAGTACTGAGACCGGCACTGCCCTATCCCTGGAAGTGTTAAGGCCAGGCTGGATGGAGCTTGGAGCAACCTGGTCTAGTGGAAAGTGTCCCTTGACCATGGCAGGGCGTTGGAATGAGATGGGCCCTAGGATCCCCTCCAACCCCAACTGTTCTATAGAATTGTGTAGTAATTGCAAGGCTTGAGCTGTCTTCCCCTCTTGCATGAGCAGTGTGGTTTCATCTGGGGAAGGAGGTGGGGGTGGGGTGCTTAGGCAGTTGCAGGAATAGGTAGCAGGAGATAATGGAGGAAGATCCTTTTCTTCTGATGAACAGTTAGAAAGGAAAATGCTAGAGCACTTTCATCCTTATGAGCAAGAATGTATGTCCTGCCTGCTGGAGAACTGTGTGCTTGAGGATACAGAAATAAAATGTTATGTGAACCAGTAACTCTAAAAAGACACCTAATTTTGCAAGTGTCAGTTCTGTTTAGCAATGCTATTGTCCAAGGTATAGGACTGGATTATATGAGGCTTTTTCAGGGGACTAATAATGAGCAAATAAATCCTTTTTACTTCATTTAATCCATTTTCCTTTTAACTTCAATTTAGCCCTCTGCAAAATAGTGTCCTTCTGAATACTTTGAGTTCTACTGCTGCAATTCTACTCTGAGTCATAAAAGAATATCTGAACTGTCTTACTGGTGATTTTAATGGAACAATAACAACTTTGGATTATTGCTGCCATACTGTTTTCCTCCTGCATATGCATGAACGTGTGATGCTTAGCCCACACAGATGAACATTTCCTTTTGTTTTTGTTTTTTTTTAACAGGAAAAGAGGATTCTTTTTGTGGGGGTCTGAAACTTCTTGGCAGGCTGGCACTTCTAACAGAGAAAGATCTTTGGACTGTTAATGGTCTTCCCAATGAAAATAACTCTTCTGACCACCTGCCACTGCTAGCAGAGTTCAGGCTTATTGAACGGTAATATCCAAAGGACTTTGGTGTAGGTAAAGTTCTCTTTACCTTCTCTCTTAATGGATGATTATTATTTTTTTAAAAGGTTAATTGAAGCACTGCTGGTCCGGTTTAAATAAGTTCGCCTGCATGCTGATTTGTTAGTGTTGTGTAGACTTTCTAAAGGGACTTCCTTTTTTTTAAATAAAAGTATTTACTTTATGAAGTCTTCTAGGGAGAAAAGAAAAGATTTTACATTAGAATTCTCTTTGATAAAGGAAAACATCTGTGCCAGACTCAAAATGGCATTATTTTTCACGGATATGCTGTAAATTATTTTTATTGTAAATCACAGTAAAAAGGACTGTTCTGAGAACTGTGTGTTTCTTCAAGCAAAGGGAAATGGGTTTGTGGGCCTTCAGCATTTTATAGTGGGTTGAAAATAATGTTTTATTACAAATGTGCTCTGTGGACACTTCCATCTTAATACTTCTGGCAAAGGAATTTACTCAGTGTTGTCAGTGCAGAGGCTGCAAGATTGAACTTTCAAAGGAAGAAAGGCATATAGGCAAATATTTATGCTTTAAGAATTTGCTTCTTAAAATTATAAGGGCTTAAATATAGGTAGCATTCACTGAAATTTTTTTTTTAATATTTGAATAAAGCTAAGCTTAATGAGCACACCACATCACAGGAAACTTAATTATCTATTATAGGAGCAAAAAAATAATTAGCCCTGACATCTTGAGACTTTGTACATATTGAACAACTGGTGACAGGGTGGATTTTTTCCTTTTAGTTATTAAAAATGCCATGTTGTATCTTGAAATGACAGATCCCGATGTATTAAATGATCAAGATTTTATATTTACTCTCACTATGCACTTACAAACATTCTGTGTAAAATACAATCAACAAAGTAATTTAAAAAGCACCAGACTGCCTGAATAAGAAACGTAGAGCAGCTGAAAACAAATCCTCTAACTTGGTCAAACTACATATGGATATGTAGAACCAACTTTGAAGTAATAGAATTGTCTTTCAGTGTAGTCCTGGAAAACCTACACCCATGGTCCTGAAATCACATTCAGACACATTTGTCTCCCAGAAGCACTTGTGGAATTTTCATCTGTGTTCCCTTTCCCGGACTGCAGACAACTGCAATTAAATTACTTTGTGCTTGGAGACCTATGCAGGAAGTACAGTGGTAGTAATCATAAAACTAGTTGAATTAAAGAAGTTCCTCAGTGTTCCATTACAAAATATGACCTCCTGCCACCACATTCAGCTTCCATTGCTGAGAATTTGGAGGGGGCTACTTTTGTGCTAAGTAGTTGTAACTAAAGATCTTCTACCTATTAACAGTCAGGTTGATGCTGAGGATGACAACCTGTTTGGTACTGGATGCTGTCTGGTTTCAAGCATCTGGGTAATCTCAAAGCTGGATCTCATAGATGCAGACATACTTAACTAGAGGCAACAAATTTCTGAGTACATCCAGGTTACAGCTTAAAGCATTGTTCAGTTGTACCAACCCTTAAGAGCAAGGACACACATAAGTCATTAAAAAAAGACTACAATGATACTTTTATTGAAGTTTAATGCTGTGCATATACAAGTGATGAGAAAAAGCCCAAAAAGTCATGCATGTTTTTCTACACTAATTGACCACTTTGCTGTCACTTGAACCACACTTAAGACAAATACCATCATAAGCAAGTTTCAAGAGAACATTTCAGCAGAACTTTAAAACAAGAACCAAAAGCAATTTGTCACACACCTCTACAGCATTAAAAAGCTTCAGTATCAGTTAAGAGAAAATAAATTGTGCTGGGCAAGGGTAGAAACTATTTACAATCATTATTTGAGCTGAAGTAAGCCATGGTTTCATAGAAAAAACTTGCAACATATCAGATAACATTGTGCTATGATCAAAAGTTTTTCCACATCCTTTTATCCATGAGAAGTCATAAAAAAAAATTAAGGTCACAAGACACTGGGCAGCACAAAGTTTGAAACTGAAACTCTGCAGCTGATGTCAAATTACACAAGAATTTCTACCAAAAGAGTATTTCCCTCTCTTCAGCTGCACTCCTTAACCAAAAAAAATCTTTACACAGGAGTAGAAAAGTTTAGAGAAAGAGGGGTGGGAAAGGCCTTCCTGTTATTGATATGGTAAACTTAGATAAAGAAGTGTCACACTTTTGAAAAGTTTTCTTTCTAGAGCTTCTGAAGTCTTAATTAGTAGAAAGCCTTTCACTGGCTGTAGAAGGTTGCTGGGCCTTGGCTTTTTCTTCCTGTCCTAGGCAGGTGAAATTCACTTTTTTGAGCAATGAGGTCTGTGTACAAGCAGTGTTCTCCTTCTGTATTCATTAATCTTCTGGCTGAGAGAGGTGTTCTAGGAGCTTAAATCATTCTGCTTCAGTAAGCATTACTGTCAGTCTGTAACAGCATCCATCTTCATGGACATCCCAAAAGAGTAAGTGCCCAGGAGGGGAGGTACACCAGGCCCATGGCAGCATCATCTATGAGCACAGCACAAAGGGTAGAGGCTGGACTTGTACAATAATCCAGTTTATATTTAGGCACCTAATGAAACAGTTCCAGGAATGCAGCACTCAAATGCTTCCAGAGAACTTCACTAAGTCAAATGGTGGACCCCAGCAAGTCTTACCAACTTACTTGAGAACACTGCTGTCCATCACAGGTCCTTAGCCAAGTCTTACAACAAAACAACTGAGCAGGGAGGAAGCAGACAAGCTTGATTTTCATCTATTTCAGACATTACTTAAATCTGAGTAAGCACTTGTTACTACAACACATGTAGGAAAAACTCCCTGCACAGCATAGCAGAAGGTTAACTTCAGCCTGCCATGTCTGATTTAATATAAGCTGTCAAGGCATCACCATCAGAGACTGCTCGGCCTTTCAAAGACAAGGTTCAAATTTGCACATAAATGTGGAGAGAAAAGCACATAGACTCAGCTTAGCAATTCTGACAGTTTTTCCATTATTCCAGGTACTACATATATGAGAAAAAAGCTGACTTGTCTCTACAAAACAGCAATCTCTATGTTTTGTGCTTCAGCGGTGTAGTTCAGAAAGACTAAAAGCTTGTGACAAAAGTATTAAAAAAATTATGAAAGTTTAAAAATTCATTATTCATCAATTATCATCATTTAAAAAACCTCAAACCTCGTATCTTGCCTAACAAGATGTCAGTGTTAAGAATACGCTTGCATATTACTATTACTTAACATCTTTTGGCAACATGCAGAAAATAATAATACAGGTGGCAGTAAAACATCCAGTGCTGTTTCAATACTCCCAGTAATGCTGGGAAACAGTACAAATTACTTAGAAAACAATAATACTGACAGTTTTGCATATCTGTTAAGTCTAGTGAGGTAATATTGATACTTTAAAAACTTATGCCACTTCTGCACTGCTTGCTTTTATTGCTGAATTAAAGATTAATAGTGAATATGATTTTTTTGTAATTGCACTGCACCCCAGCACATCTTAACACTAAGAATATGATTCCTTAGTTATTCCAATGCTACCACCCAGCACAAGGCCAAGTTCAATTAACACTTGTACAGGGAAATGGTATTTGAAGAAACTCACACCACTGGAGTCACCTGCTACATGATGGGAGAGAAAAAGAATCTCATATCCTAGCAAATCTAATTTTAGGTTCTCTTCACTGATGCCTTTTCTATAAACTGAAATAAATACTGCCACCAAAAAAATTTACCCCCTGTATTCTAGGTCAAACTTTTATTGTAAGAGTACGTAAGTTAATAAATAGTCCCATTCCTTTTTCCTTCCAAGGGAGTGCAGGTAAAGTGCAGCGGCAGCAGCGGGAAGCCCTCTGACGTCCGTGGTATGGCTGTGTCAGATGCGGAGCTGGTAGCCCACCTCGTTGAGTGTAGCCAGGTCTCCTTTCTTGTCCAGCACCGCCGGCCTGCGCACAGGGGAGGGAAGAGGGCGCTGCTGACCAGCGATCCCGCACCGCCGGCATCCCGTGCAGGTGTGGAGAGCACAGCAGTCACACAGGGAAAAGCCTCAGAGGAGGGCTGGCTAGACCCGATGTTGTCCTCTTAGACACAATCCTGCTGGGTCTGCCACAGGAACTACTGTGACTGAGCTGTCTTGTGTGTTGCCTCTAAAACCACGCACCAGTGAAGGACAAGCTGTGCCAAGCTGGGGTCCAGGATGTGAGCCTGAAGCCCCCTCTCCTCCTGACTTGAGAGAGGGCCTAAATGAGTAGCTAAGACCAGACACACCCCACCTGTCATCTACCCCGGAGCAGGACCCCAGCGTTTAGAATAAAGCTGAAACAGCTGAGAGCAAACAGGCAGGGCCTCTCAAATGGCCACTGCGTGTTGGCTCTCCCAGCCTGCCATCTCCTCCTGGCTGCATCTCTGTGAAGGGCTAGAGCCCACCAAACAGCAAACACAGGTTGGACTCCCTTCAGTCTCCTGGCATCCAACATTCTGATACCGTTCACATGAGTAATCACACACACACGGATGCTGTTAGGTCATTTAAGTATACCAACAGCCTGAACCAAAGGAAACGTTGAGCTATCAGTCTCTCCTTTTAGCAAGCAATGGAAAAGCTCCTGCAACAAAGTTGTCAAACCAAAACTATCCAGCTGATCTATAGTCTATGGAAGTGTCTAATCGGAGAGCTTATTGCAGGCTCTTGGCTGTTTACACAGTAAGTCAAATGTTTGCTTTTCTAAAGACAGACATTGTTTAAAGCACACATTTCTATAGTACTCTACAGCATGTCTGCTTCCCTGCAGAAACACAGCTAAAGCCCCGGTAGTACAATGGGAGGCTGATCATGGCTCCAGTGCTTTCAGCTCCTCTGCCCTGGTTTCCAGCTCTCTGTGCTTACTCTGCTCATTCTGCAGCAGATGTGACCCCGGAGCTTGCACAGCCAGGCTGGCGCTTATCTCCCTGCTGCAGGCTGCCAGCCCATTCCCGCTGGAGCAGCTCAGGACAGGCAGCAGGGCCTGGGAGAGGCAGCAGTGCCACGGGCAGGCTGGAAACCAGGGAAAGGCCAGCCCTGCCCGTGGCTCACTGCTGGGGCACATACCAGTGGAAGACCTGTACTGCTGCAGCCCCAAGAGCTGGGGGTGTATGGCTCACACATACACATGTGCAACTGAGCCTCCAAAATATTTTTTAATTCTTTGATTCAATAAGGAATTTTTTGGTTTTTCTTTTTAAGAGCAGAACTGTTAACACCAGGTCCCTGCTGAGAATCTGCACAGCATTTGAGAGCTGGAGACATTGCTATGGACAGCTAGCGCTCTTCTGCCTAGTGGCACATTGAATGAAACCTGTTGCTTTGCCACTTATCTAAGCACCTCTCACAATAACCCCACCATCCTCTCTGCAGTACTGCCCTGCACCCTGCCTCGTGTTTGTCTCAGTTTAAGTATTTCACAGAAGTGAACGAGTCTTCACTGGTCTCTCTCACTTGCAGGAAGGGATCATGCTTAAAGAAATCACTGTAAGATAGTTTGGATTTTTCCACATTATTCCTTCAGAGCAGATGGGATTTGACTAACCAGTAAACAAGCTACAAGCTGCATCCCTCAGAGCTTGCGTGGGAGTCAGAGACCAGCAAGAGATGCACTGTATGAACTTTCCAGTGTCCTTCCTTCCCCCCTCCCTCCAATTTAGGTATCCTCTTCACACCTTTTTCTCCCTCCCTTTAATTAAGGTCAGAATATGGTTTTAATTAAAGCATGCCTGGATGGTAGTACCTTCTCTGATTATTCAAGAGAGATGGGGAGTCACTGTACACCCATGGTGACATGCCCATTTCCACCCATCCACCACAACTGTCTGTAGCTTCTAGCTAACAACAGACTGTCCTCCATAAGTTTCAGAAGACAAGACTTGGTTGGACCAGAGGCACCACAGATCCCATTCTCCTTGGCTGGCAAATGACCTCATGCCAAACGTGCCCTCTGAGGCGAGGGTCCTCTGCTGTACTGGCCCATTAGATCACACCTCCCATCTGAAGTGCCCTGACCAAGAGCAGGTGAGTAAGCTGTGCCCAGCTGCTGGGCACACAGTATTCATGAGCTGTCTGCACTGGAGCTGCCTGATTTTATGCATCCTAATATAATCCTGCCCCCTTGCACATCCCGATAAAACAGACTAACAGAATTTCCCAGTCAGCAGCTACACTGGGCTGGAAGTACACAGGGCCAGTGTTGCCATGACACTCATAGAGCATGCATATGTTAAGCCTCAACATGAAATTGAAAGGAAATAGATCTGGTGAACTGACATTTAGGAGCAGAGATTCTCCAGGCTGCTGCATGACCCTCCCTTCCAAACTCATAGCAACTCTCCCAAATCCCTCCAGCTCCAAGCACTCCTAATGAGGATGAAATACTTCATTGCCTGTTCCAGCACAGGCCTGCAATTTACTGCACCCTCCTGCTTTGGGACTTCAGAGGATGGGCAAGTGGACACAGTAAAGCTTCAGACTTGCCCGAGAGATTCACACCACCCTATCTATATCCTCTGTATTCATGCAGGATCACACCAGCTGTGGGCTAAGAGCACATGGACTGCTGCATAGCTCAGTTAATGAGCTGCAATTTGACTACACACCAGCCTCCTAGGCAGGCACGTACTGGGTATTGCACTGCCACCTGTCCTGCAATGTGGCCCACCTGCCTTGCAGCTGCATTTCCAGGCTGAAAGGCTATTGTGGGCTTGCTGGCAGCCACCACTCACATTTACCTAATAAACTTGACGCAACAAGGGATGAGAAGTTAAAGGTTTGAGGCTGTAAAATCCTCTTCCATCCTTAAGCACAGTTTCAGCCTTTGTCCTTCAGAAGCAATCCAGCAAAGATCCTCTAGTTCACCACTCAGTTCACATATCCTTCATTGGGAGATTTCTCCCAGCAGGCCCATGTAATCTTACTGTTGATGAAACCCAGGCTGTAATAACAGCTTGTCATCAGCAGGTGAAGCCTTTCAAATGAATGTGTTATTCAGCCCCTGCCAGCTCACACTGGAGCAAAATACTTCTCTCCCCCTCCCCAGCGAGCTCAAAAAAACTGTAATTACAGCGCGTGAGTAAGAGACAAAGAAACAAAACACAGTTGATAAGCACAGCCACTCTTTAGCTAGGATTCCAGCCTAAAGCTTAGCAAACCTGAGTCCTTCCTATTCTGTGTGTAACACAAAGGCCTCTCACTCCATCAGGCTCTCAGAGATTCATCAATATGGAGAAGAGAATACCCAATTTCTCCTCACCTTATGTCAACTGCTGCACATGCTGGGATGTGTCATTCAGCTCATCCCTGATCAGGGGATGCCATTCCCCCTTCAGGGCTCAGAGCTCATCACGCTGTATCTGGGTCCTGCATCTTCTGTCATGGTGACCCAGGGTTTATTTTAAAGTAACTTATCATTTGCTCTTGATACAGAGCAAGAGAGCAGAACCACTGAGCAGGTAACAGGTGCTGAAGCCACTGCAAGGCCACCTGTACACTACCTGTCTTTCTGTCCTGGAAAAGCAAAGCTGCCGAGGAGGGGTCAGTCACTGCAGATCAGCCACATGCTCAGCAGCTCTTTGAGGAAACCAGCTCAACTGGAGAGTCTCCAAGCCCAGTGACACTCACTCCCCTCCAGAAATCCATGACCCACTCCAGCAACTGCAGAAGCACTATCAGAAACTCAAAAATGAAACTTCCTCAAAGAGAATCTAGGAGGTAAAGAAGCCTGAAGCAGCTGAGCCCATCACAACTATAATTATCTGTGAACTAAACAAGGAGCTCTCAGTGACGAAGCCCAAAGTACATCCCCACTCGTGGACTGAGTGTGAATGAAAATGTAAAAATAAAAGCTTGCTGTGAAATCATCTTCTGCTAATGTATCTTGAAGTTATCTTTAGAAGGTTAGTCTAATGTCTTTGTTAGCTGCTTTAAAATAAATAAATAACTGCTGAGACAGTAGTCTGGGAGCCTATTTAAAAAGCAATGATCATAAATATGTGACTAATCTGGGTTACGTATAGGTTTTCACAGTTGTCAGCTTCCTGGCACGGAGCAGTACAGCTAAAACTCAGCTCTTCCACATCTAAGGTAAGGGAGTCTGAATGGCCAGTGGCTGTAAAAGGCCTGTAGATCTGGAAGCTCAGTTTTATCCATTTGGAGGTATTGCATGCAGTGAGTCCATCCCTCCCCACACAGCTAAAGAACAACTCTTAGCTAAGACACACATGGAAAGTGGTCTGGGGGGTTTTAAGCTGATTAAAATCTAAGAATACAATCCAAGTGATGTTTTCACTTTGGAAAGAGAAAAGGTTTACTTTTCCATCACCCCTGTAAGCTGGACAGTCCAAGGACCCTGCAGGGAGGGGCCATCGGACAGCAGGAAGCACAGCAATGCCAGGACATCAGCAGTGCCAGCAGTTTCTGGAGCCTCTCTGGTCACTAAGGTATCTGGTGCAGTTTTTCTGTATGTGCCAGTGAGCCCACAAGTTTTGTACAGCAAAGTAACATCCCCACCCTCCCTTCTGCCCCAGCAGGGACGGTGGCAGGAATACTCACGACTTATCTCTCCTGCAGGCCCGTCTCTGAGGGCTGCCCTGCCTCCGGCGAGGGGACAGCGACTTACCCCGCGGTCTCTCCTTCATCGGAGAATGGGCACTTGAGGGTTTCAGAATCTGTGAGAGATGGGGGAGGGAAGGAAGTGGCCTTCAATAAAGGCAATGATTCACTACAAATAAAAAATTAAAATAAAGGGCCTCATACAGTAGCAGGGATGGCACACAAAGAGCCTTCAGTCCCTTGGGGCTTATTCAAACCCTGCTCAGGTTAAGAGGAACTCAAAGCTGTTATCATGTGATAGCTGTTCAGAGGCCCCCTGCAAAAATTAGTTGGTGTCACCAGTTCAGTTCCCAGTTGAATTCTGTCTCATCCACGGCTTTCTTCAGAGCTGGCAACAGTAAGAGATAAGAAAAATGGCTTTGAGCCTCAGCTGAAAGAAACTCAGGCAGCCAAATCACCCTCTGCAGCTTTTTTCTCAACAAACAGAGGTGACCATCTCTCAGGCTAGCAGCTGAACACAGTGAGGCTTTTCAGTAGGTCTCCAACTTGCCCCATCCTCCAGGCCCTCCAACATCAGAGGGCCATCAGCATTACACTCACACTCTGGACTCTTTTAAAGACCTGATCCTCCAATCTCAGCCCACTCACAATGGAAGCCCTCTAAACCAAGCAGCTCGAATTCTGTAGTAACTCAAGGGAAAGACCAGATGCAGGGCCTTCAGCCTTCAAGGGTTCAGGGCTGTGGTCCTGGCCCTGAGGCACTCACAAGACTAGACCCAGTGTCACAGCTCAGCGCACACACAGAGCTGGTCCCTCTATCAAAAGCAAGTACAAAATTCAGTAAGTCATCTACCCATATAAACTTCTTCAACTCGAGTCTGCTTCAGCTGTTTCCTCTCTGAATAGTATTAAAAGCATATGAATAGAGAAGGAAAAAAACCCAAACTTAATTACATCAGTAATCAAGCCCATATGCTTAAGGTGATAGCATGGTACAAGTAGCCCTCAAAACTCCTTGGCAGGGCAGGAGACATGGCAGCAGGACATAGGGGCTACGATGCCACTGGCAAGGCTCACCCCAAGGTCAGGGCAAGGGGACAGGTGCCTCAGCCAAAAAGGCACGTGGCTGCTGCGTAGGAGCCGTTCTTTAGCAGGGAAGGGGACGAGAACCCAGAATAACTTGGACACGATGCCACATACCTCTCCACAAGAGCCAGACCCATACTTAGCAACACACCTGCTCTGTTCTTGCTGCTGGCAGCCAGCTGGACAGGCACCAAATTTGCTTCCACCACGACCACAAACAACTCCTTGCCCATGCATGCCAGGCTCAGAGGCACGGTCAGGGACACCCCTCATGCCCAAGGGCAGCCAAACTCTCCAGCCCCCTGGCAGCCTGCCCTGTCTCCCCATTGTTTCCCAATGAGCTCTTCAGTCCAACCAGCCAGCAGGGAAGCACCAGTCTGTCAGGGAGTCACTTTACTCACCTCTCTCACATAACCTGCTCTGTGATTTAGCTGAGGGTGGTGGACATTGTCCCCCTGGTATGTCCTGCAAGGAGAGGCAACCACTGACACATGTCAGTGACACATGACACATGTCCCATGGCACCTCTTGCAGCTCAGGTGCAAAAAGCAGAGACCCCTACCTGCGACTGGGCCACTCTCCCCAGCAGTTCCAGCCCCAGCCATGCTGATTCTTCCCAACCACCTTCTTCTGGAGTCATTGAGGAAAGCAGGCAACAGCTCCCTGATATCCAGGGACAAGTATGGGTTCAAGTGTTTCCCAGGCTGAAGGGGAGTCCCTTCAACTAAACAGCCGTAAGGGTTTGAAAATACATCAAATCCTGGGGAAGCAGCACCGAGACAGATGCAGGCACCCCCGCAGCACACCTGATACCTGCATGATCTCAGGCTGGGGTCGGTCTGCTGACACAGAGCAAGACCCACCTCTGCAGGGTGGGACAAGGCACAGCTGCCTCCTGAGCCCAACACCCACATGCACGGACCTACCTTCATCCTCATATCCCTGGCAAACTTCTCCAGCTCCTTTCTGACTTCTGTGCGCGTCATTTTGGACACGTTGAGGACCAGCTGTTTCCACTCGATGGGCTGGAAGCTGTGCGGCTCGTGCGGGACGTACAATCCGATTTTGACTTTTTTGACTGAATGCAAGTACTTTTTATAGGAGTCTTCGAATTCGAAGATGAGGTCGCTCAGAGTTCGGTAAGTGAGGGGTTTGTCCATCAGATCCGATCGCCTGCTCATGCCCAGCGAGCCGTAGCGGCCGTTGCAGTAAATCCCAAGCACCACATGATGAAAATAGTTCCCTGAGAAGTGGGTTTTAAAGCTGATGGGGAATCGTTCCACGGAGGGCTGCCCGTTTGTTAAGTAGCTGGGGTGCACTGCATCAAGGCAACAACGGTGCTGGGAAAGCAGCAGGTACAACTGCACCTGGAAAACATCTTCAGCACATTTGGGGTTTTTAAATGCCAGGGCAAAGGGCTTTCTTGCAAACACAAACTTGTTCTCACTGTGCCCAGAAACAGCCAGTGCTGCCAAAGCCCATTTCACTGCTTGGAAAATAAGATGCAATGGTTCAGACAGGGAAGGGAATGACTCTTAATCACACTTAGGGGAAAGATAAAAACCACAACACTGTTCAGGTCAGCACACCTAAAGAGAGACCACCCTCCCAAGATCTGTGGAAGCTCCCCATCAAACTCCAACATCCAACTCCCACACTTCCAAAGGGAAAAGCGTTTAACTCCCTTTCTTGAGGGTTTGATACAACTTAGTTTACTGAGCCTCATTTTCTTATGTCTTCAAATAGTACCAAGAGATTTGGATTTATTCCTCTCCAAGGTGACAGTCTTCCTTTCCTTCTGTAAACTGGCCCTCAACATTGCCACTCCTCATTACTGAGTGTTTTAGCATGTTACCTTTGTCACACATTGCTGACAGGAACCAAAGGAAAGCTCTGAGATGGATAATTAATTAGATAAGCACAGAGGCATGGTCAGAAACAACGCTCTTAAAAAGCAAACCCTGTCCCTGGAATGACTGACTGGCCATTTCAAAGGCACCACGTGCAGAGGCCAGGACCAGGCTCTGTGCCAGCGTAGCGTGATCTCAGAGGGGAACTACGTGCAGGTCACCTCCTTGGGAGGCTGCTGGCCCGTGCCAGGGAAAGGACAGGCTGAGAATCCCTCACGCAAGCAGCTTTGCGTCAGCACCTACGTTGCACACAGCTCCCTGCTGCTAATCCTGGGACAGCTGAAACTCACCCTGGCTCCACGTGCTGGCATCTGGCCCCTGGGACAGCAGGTGCCCTTCCCCACTGCAGCTGAGGCCCCCACCCATGCCTGGGGGATGGAGGAGGGATGACCAGAAAAGGCTGGAGCAAAACGCTCCAGCCTGGGGTTACTCCAGCCAGAGGCACCTGCTGTGACCTTGGAGCCATTCCCTGAGTCAGTTGGTCATGGTGCTGCCACTACAAAATACACCAGCCCAAAAGGCAGCACTGCCAGGATAGTGTCAGGGCATCCCGACAGATGAAGGAGTGGGCCCAGTTCCCACTGAAGCTGCAGGAACCTGCTCAGGCCAGGATTCTGCTCTGGGGATCGCCAATATCCCCTCCTCTCCCTGCCTCATGCCCAAAAAGGAGGTATTTAACAGCAGTGAAACAAGAGCCACCACACAGCTGAGATATCCTGGGATGTTATTGTGACCAGCCTTCCTCCCCAGCACGGCTGCCTGACAGCTGCTGGGAAACTGAGAGCACAAAAAGCCTTTGTATCAAGAGTGTAAAACACAATTTGGGCTCAGTTCTGGTTCTGCTCAGCTTGACATGCCACCACCTCACCACCAGTGTGACTCCCTGGGCTGTTGGCCCCTGCCTGCACCCCACATTTCACCTCTTCATTCTACAGGGATGCACGCAAAGCATCCAGTGGCTCTCATCTGTCTCTAAACCACTTTCTCACGGGGATATTTCACCCAGTGTTTGTTGAGTTTCACATATTCAGACTTTTGGCTTCTGGGTAAACGCAGAAACCAATAATAAGAGTTTAATGAACTGCCCAGAATCTGAGGTCAAGAGCAAGGAGTTTCACAAACAAACAAACTAACAAAAAAAAAAAAAAACCAAAAAACCAAAAAAAAAAAAAAAAACAGGCAAGAAAAACACATTGGCACAAAACTTTCAGAACAGCCACAGGGAAGCTTTTCGGGTCCATGTCAAACATGTTTAGCTGCATTCAGTGGTAGATGTCATCGGCTTTAGCAGCCTGGAGAAAACATAGTAGAGGGTAAAGGAACAGACAACACTGCAGGCTCAGCTCACTTCACTGTCTGTATGAGCACAAGCCTGGAAGACTGTGCACAGCAGAGCACAGCCCTCAATACCACACACATCTGTCACCCAGCCAAGGCCATGTGTCCCACCTCCTGCCCCACTGCCATCAAACACAGACACCCTGCAGCAACTGCCAAAGCCCACCCCAATACCACCTACACCAACACAGAACAGTAACAGCTCTATTTGCCTTAGGTGGTCTCACTGGATCACTGCTGCCTCAGGACTACCTTCTCCGAGAAAAATACCGCCACCCCACCATCAATAGATGATTTATAATTAAAGATTATAAATAAACTGCAAGGGCAGAATGGGCTCTAGCGCCATTATGTCAACTGGAAAACTCAGCACACACTCACCTCATTTAAAAGGTCACCTTGCTTCAGGCCTTAAAAGGTGAATCCTGTGTACATCAAAGTCACGTTACAATAATTTGTGTCCTACAGACTGATTCTTGCAAAAGCCCATTGTATTTATCATTCTGTGTAACTGAAAAAGCACTAGCTTTTATTAACACCCATGAAGCTTTCAAACATCGCCACTATTTTTCCCCCTCATTATGAAAGGGCTTTCTCTCTGCTCCCTGAGTGCCTTTCTATTAATTCCATACAAAGCTTTGGTGGCCACCCACCACACATACACACTTCTGCCACGAGGTCTCAGAGAAGTTGCAATTTAATCTCATTAAATACTTAGTAGGAGTAAAAGAATCTTTTGAGGGCAGAAATTACCCACCATCAAATAACCCAGCAACAACCGCTGTGGAAATTAACCTTTAGGTACAGGTTGCTTCTGCTGAGGGACTGGCTAATGAGAGTCCCCACCCGAGATGAAATACACAGCAAATGGGCTGGAAAGGCACGTCAGATCTTCCCCTCTGTCCAAGCATCATTATTATAGCTTTTCCTTTCTGCTCTGCCCAAGGAGAGCTGTATTGTGGCAAACAAAAGGCAACCACACAGCAATGCTGCAGCTGTAATCACACTTCTGAGCTGGGACTAACTGGAGGATGGAGAGTCGGGGAGTAAATTACATACCACAATAGAGAAGCAGTGCAGAGCAGGAGAGGGCAAAAGCAGCTGCAGCAAAGCTCAGTGGCCTCCTGATCCTGGGTCTTCATGTCAATCAAGATGATGGAGCCAGGCTCTTCTCAATAGTGCCAATCAACAGGACAAGAGGCAACAGGCAAAAACTGAAGCACAAGAAGCTCACAAAAAGTCAGGCACCAAAGAGTCACAGTGAATGGGTAACATCAGCCCCGAGTCCAGTCACTAGAGAAGTTCTGCAGGGCTCCATCCTCAGCTCAGGTCTCTTCAACATCTTCATTAACAGCTTGGACACAGAACTCAAAGGAATAAATAAGTTTGGGGACAGCACCAAACTGGGAAGAGCTGTTGACTCCTTCAAGGACAGAGACTCCCTGCAGAAGGATCTCAACAAATTGGAGAGATGGGCAACCACCAACCACACAAAGTTAAACAAGGGCAAATGCTGGAATCTATACCTGGAAAGGGGCAGTGCTTCATGTCTTAAGAACCCAGCAAGGGTGTTTTTGCGGAAGTCTGGTCAAGATGAGCACAGAAATCTACAGGGTGTCTGGTTCTCCCCTCTCCTGCCACTCCCATGGGCTGGGGCGATGAGCAAGTGCCACTGGGCAGCAGCGAGCTGGAGGGATGGCAGCAGGCTGGGAGCAAGGAAGCAGCTTTAGTTACATCAGCAATGCTGAAGCTGCTAGCACAGAGCAAGACGTGGAGCAGGAGGAAAATAAACCTAGTGCTTCAAAACCATCTGATAAGGCTTCACTAAAACCCGAAGAGCTGTTTTTCCAAGCAACTGCTCAGAGGGCCCCGACCACCAGCAGTAAATACATATATATTATATATATATNAGCCCCAATCTGGATCTTGTCTACACAGAGGGCCCAGAGTTCCCCCTGGCAGCTCCAGTGTCCATGTAGGAAAGGCTCAAGCAGCTGGTTCAATTTCCCAAAGTGGGACTGCCAGGCTGACATCCCTTAGATTGAGAAACCCACTCTCCAGTGCCTGGCTGCAGTCAGAGGTGACTATCTAAAGATTAGACCATGACAATGTAACCAATTAAAGGCTCTCTCCCAGCTCTTCACAGCGACCAGAAGGGCTATAGATATTCAGCAGGATCTTCCTTTCCCATATTTCAATTAGCAAGTGGGTCAAGCTGTAGACAAGCATGCAGGAGGCAAAGAGGAGCACTACACGGACACCAATATCCTGCAGTGACTGCAAGAAACTCTTCCCCTTACTGAAAACACTTGCTCCTAGCCCAGGGATATACCTGCTGGGCTGAAGGAGATGGATGGACCCAGGTCTCCAGTGGTGATAAATACCATCCACTGATTGCATCCACAGAAGGAATACTACAGAAACTATTGAATAATTTCTCACTCCTAGACACTTTTGCTCTTCTCTTCCTTGTTTAATGATATTGTTGGCCAGGGGGTCTAATACCCTGCGCGGGTCCAAGCGTTACCTCACATGAACTGGGGGAAGGATGCTGAAGGCAACGGGAATCAGTTCTGCTCAGCCAACACGGATGTGCTCTGCAAGACTCCCCGAGGAGGGATGCAGTGCGCAGCTTCCCTCTCCCCCTCTGATATTTTGCTCTCCACGATTTAATAAAGTGAATGCAGCGCAGATAAAATTCCCTTGGCACTTTCTGGTTTACTATTCCCTTTCATGAGCTCAAATCAATTGGATCTTTGCTCAGAAAGAGTGGGCTGAACGCACCATTACTCAGCTGATTTACAACTGAACTGAGAAATGCCCTGGGGAAGACAGCAGGAGGAATGCTTCTGGTTAGGCACTGACAAGCAGATCATGTAAGCAGAGAGATATGAAGCCAGTTCAGACAGCTACACAGAGAAAAAGAGCTGTGCAGACTGCTGCAAAATAATACTGGAAGAGCTGCTTGAGCTTTCAGTCATCTCAGAGCAGCTGCTTCTTTGGTGCGTGCAGACAGGGTAGCTCAGAACTTTACCTCACTGCCCTATAAAAACGTTTCAAGATCAAGCGCATAGGCAATTATGCAAAACTTAATTCTGCACCAAGAGGGATTATAGAAGCATTTTATAAGAAGTCACACAGAAAAAGGCAACTGCACAAGCCAGCGAGCAGCTCAATTAAAGCGACATCTCGCTAAGCCGCTCTGCGCGAGCCGGCCTTTGAAGGCAGGCTCACACCGAGGGTCCGCTGCAGTGGGCTGTGCTTTTTCAGTATCCAAGCAACACTCAAGGCCTGCCAGCACACAAATTACAAGCAGTACCTTATTTCCAGAGACATGGCATGGAACCAGAGGTCAACACACACGCGGGGCTGCTCAGCTCAGCCCTGTGTGAAGGCACTGGCTGGACACTCAGGAGAGGGTAAGCATATCTTTCCTGGAAACCACCTGGCCTTGGAACGCCGCTGGCCTCACCGTGTCTGCATCCAGAGGGCAATGCCGGAGATCAAAATCTCATGGCTGACAAAAACCAGCAAATTTCCACACATGCCATGACAAAGATGCCTCCCCAAACCCCTCATGCTGCACATGCATCATGGCACTACAAGGTTCCACATGGGCATGGGCTCCGTACCAGCCACATCCCAGATACACAAATTCAGGTGGCCCATTAACTCACCACTGCTACACTCTGCCTGTACCCACACCTCAAGCAAAACACCTGATGTTTGTACTGCAGGAGTCTTGTAAACTTCAATGCTGCTGGACCACCAGCCAGCAGACAGTCTCTGCTCTCAGACAGACACTTCCAAGACAGGAAGTAGAAGTTCTAGAGAGACAAGACTGTCCCATACTCTCCCCTGACTAAACCTTCTCCATTTAAAAAAAGTTTGCCATAAGTTTGGGTTTTTTTAATTAGCATCTAGAGACAGAAAAATTCATACATATCTTAACTCTGAAGATACTTCAAATGACACCAAATAGTATCAAATATAGCTTTCAACTATTTTGCTTCCTTCACTTTAAAAAAAAAAAAAAACAAAAAACCAAAGCCACCAAACTGAACCTGTAAGTCAGGTTTGAGGCAAGCAGAAAAACCAGCAACAAAACTCTTAGGTTATCGTGGTTATCTGTAGGCCACTAATCACCCTTTGCTCCTGTGACATGTGATAATCAGTTCACTGCTAGAAATACAGCACTGCAAGCCACACTGACACTGCAGAGCAGCATCAACTCCACCTGGGGATTATTTCCCCATCCCTTTCATCCCCAAATAGTTTGGGACAAAACCCTGACACAAGGGCAAGCATAACAGATCCACTGACATCATTTCAAGGGAAACCAGTTAATGAAAACTTCTGGACTTCAGGAAAGCTTTCAATACTGTTACTCACAGTATTCTCCTGAACAAAATATCCAGCATACAGCTATAGAAATACACAACACAATGGGTGAGCAACAGGCTCACAGGTCAAACACAAAGGGTTACAGGAAATGGGGTTACACCAGGCTGGCAACCACTCACTAGTGGGGTTCCACAGGGCTCTATTTCAAGGCCAGTTCAACATCTTCACAAATTACTTGGGTGCGAGACTCAAAGGTGTGCTTAGTAAGTTTGCTGATGACACAGAATGGGGAGGAGCTGCTGACTCCCTCAAGGGCAGAGAGGCCTTGCAGACAGACCTTGACAAATTAGAAAGTTGGGCAGTCACCAACCTATGAAGTTTAACGAGGGAAGTGCCAGATTCTGCACCTGGGACAGGGCACATCCGGTTTATGGATAAACTGGGGNTACACCAGGCTGGCAACCACTCACTAGTGGGGTTCCACAGGGCTCTATTTCAAGGCCAGTTCAACATCTTCACAAATTACTTGGGTGCGAGACTCAAAGGTGTGCTTAGTAAGTTTGCTGATGACACAGAATGGGGAGGAGCTGCTGACTCCCTCAAGGGCAGAGAGGCCTTGCAGACAGACCTTGACAAATTAGAAAGCTGGGCAGTCACCAGCCTATGAAGTTTAACGAGGGAAGTGCCAGATTCTGCACCTGGGACAGGGCACATCCGGTTTATGGATAAACTGGGGAATGAGAGTCTGGAGAGCAGCCCCACAGAGAGGGAACATGAGCCAGCAGTGCCCTGGCAGCCAGGAGGGCCAACCATGTCCTGGGGGGCATCAGGCACAGCATGGCCAGCCGGGCAAGGGAGGGGAATGTCCTGCTCTGCTCTGCACTGGGGCGGCCTCACCTCGAGTGCTGGGGGCAGTTCTGGGTGCCACAGCATAAAAAGGATATAAAGCTATTAGAGAACATCCAAAAGAGGGCAATGAAGATGGTCCTTGAGGGGAAGCCATACGAGTGGCTGAGGTCACCTGGCTTGTTCAGCCTGAAGGAGACTGAGGGGAGACCTCACTGCAGTTACAATTTCCTCATGAGAGGAAGAGGAGGGGCAGGCACTGATCTCTTCCCTCTGGTGATCAGTGACAGGACCCGAGGGAATGGCCTGAAGCTATGTCAGGGGAGGTTTAGGTTGGATATTAGGAAAGGTTTCTTCACCCAGAGGGTGGTTGGGCACTGGCACAGGCTCCCCAGGGAAGTGGTCACAGCACCAGGCAGCCTGAGAGAGTTCAGGGAGCATTTGGACAACACAGGGCCTGAACTTGGATAATTCTTGTGAGTTCCTTCCAACTCAGGATATTCTATGATTCTATTATTTCTGCTTCTCAACGGGCTTTGAAAGGGGTTTGAGCCTCTTGTTGAGATCAAGTCCCCAGGACCCTGATCCCTCCAGCTGCACGCAGAGCCTGTCAGCATTCCCAGGGGAAGCCCTGTCAGCCAGAGCCACCTCTCAGACTCAAACCCAAGGCCTATCCCTGGCACACATTGTTCAGCCCACATACCCTTCCCACCCCCGCAGCCATCCCTTCTCACAGGCACTACCTGCCAGGCTCTGCCGGCTCCTTCTCCCACGGGAGGGGGCAGCAGAACGCTGTAGAGACATCCCAGGAGATGGCTTGCTTCGGGGCTTATTCTGGGTTGGGATTTGTTTTAAATGAAACTTGATCATTTCTGACGAGATGTGTCTGGCAACCTGTTCCTGCAGCCCTGCCTTGCCCTCCTCCAGTGTTTTAGGATGGTGCAGGTTGATTTATCAGTGACAGCACAAGAGGGCGGAGAAGCAAGTCAGTGTCTAAATGACTGAAGACTGAGTAGGAAGCAAGCATTATGTTAAGCAGAAGCTCAAATATTTGACTATAATACACATGTTTCTGCACAAAGCACAGCTGTGGGTTGAGAGACGAAAGCTAACACGACTTGGCTGTGTAAACATCAGACAAACACAGAACAGAACCCGTGCTCCTCAGGTGTTACCAAGCTCCAACAACAACCAACAGAGAAATGCTAACAAAGAAAACAAGCATTGTGCAGACGGGTACTCATCTGGGCACTTTGGGTCAGACCTTGACATTCTGCAGATTACCAGGGCAGGAGGCAAGGTCTGCATGGCCAAATCACAACACTTGTGAACTGGGCACACAGCATCCCAACTCCTACCTGCCAGCCCAGGCAATTCAGCAACCTGGTGATGAATACCAGGGCAGCCCCCCAAGCTGCTGGCACTCACCTTTGGCTGCGATCCTCTCAAACACCATCCAAGAGAGGCAACATATTAAACAGAGCTGCAGTGGGAAAAGTCACAGACATGGGAAAGGATACATCCCCAGGATAACTGCTTCAAGGCATTTGATAGGTAAGGACTCCCTGGTCATTTCTTTTGCTGTCTCCATTAACCTAAAACAGAAACAAAACAGTTTTCAGTCCTTCCAGCTAGAGCAATCAAAGGGTCCTCTCATAGAGTGAGAGCCAGGCACCTCCAGTTCTTATCTCAGCAAGAGCTGGTGAATTTGATTCTCCCCTTCAGGGACTTGTCAGAGTCCTGTTAACTTCTGGAGGATAACCGGGGTAAAAAAAAGGAAGAGGAAAAAAAAAAAATTATTTGGCATCCCAGTGCCTCCCAGCCTCTGAAGGTGGATGGATGGAATGCAGTCCTCTCTGCCTCTTCAGCAACTCCCTGAGCATAACTTCAGACTGTAACACAAAGCCCTGCTGAACTGCATGAACTGGCAATCATGGAAATCCCAGAGCAGGACTAAGTTTTTTTATTTATTTTCAAAACAACCCTGGCTTCCCTCTGGAGAGAAAAAAAGACAAACCAAAAATGAACCAGGAGAGGATGGTTACATAGCCCCCTGAAAGCTACAAATGCCTCCATAATCCCAAGCTGTGGCTGCAGACCAGAATTTTTTGCCTTTTTATCAAAGCCTGCTCAGCAGAAAGCTCCACCAACACAGACACTTCACACCACTGCAAGCTGAGTTATTGTCTTGCTCCTGCTCCACATCTCCTGTGGACAGGGAAAGTGGCAAATTCCACACAATTTCCTGCAGGAGTGCAGGAAACTATGCATGCCCAGGATTTTGCACGTTCACACAGTTTAGTTACAATCTAGACTCTGTGTCTGGAGTACAATTATTTGACAGGGACACATCACTGTGACAAGCAACAAGCAACCTCAGGTCAGCTGAGAAAGCTGTTGTGCCGGACTGACTGCACTATTAACCTAGTAGGTAACCTATCCCCTTCCACAAACAGATCCTGAAATCCTGGACAATTTGAAAAAAAAAATACTGGAAGGAGCCTAAAAAAGGCTAGAAGAGGCACATCCAATAACACATCAAAAAACTGCCCCCTAAAAAAGGCGCAGCTGAAAACTAAGCCAAAGGATAACTTCTATTTTGCAATCTTCTCTATCCATATCCTTTCTCCGGGAAGAGCTTTGTAAACAGATCCCTACTGTAAGGGAATACAACATTAAATTACAAAAATATTTGTATTAGAGAAGATTATGAAAATACGCATCTGAAACCATCAGAGTCTGTTTCCCCCACTTTCTGATTCACCCACCTCATGCATTTTAAACCTTGTGTTGAGTGCAAGTGACAGCAGAGCTTCCACTGCTATTACAGCCTGTCACAGCCATTCCATGTCCCATTTATCCAAGTTAGAAATTATCTTTTCATTTGTAAACAACCACTCCTTACACTCTGCCTGCAGTACAGAAGACTAATTAGACTTTGCCTGCCTCCTCCACACTCACAATCAGCCACAGAACCCCACAGAACTGCTGGAAGCACAGGGCAGCCCTGGCCAGGGCACACAATGGGGCTCCTTCATCCCCCACAGAGGCTCCCCAGTGCTGGTCACCGCAGTGGCCACTGCAAAGCCCCGTCTCTCTCTCAGAAGTGTTATGTGCAGATGAGGCATGGGAGGTATCCACAAACAAGATAATCCACTGAATTTCCTATCTTCTAACTACATGGGAGTTATAAAAATAAAAAGACAGCTGATTATGAATGTGCATCGTGAGGAAAAATGTCGAGTTGTAAAGCTATTTATCTGCAAGCCATTTAGTGTGACCTATACCTGGTTAACACAGTCTGAGGGGCAGGGGCAGGGCCGGTATCTCCTCCTCAGGCACACACAGCACCCTGCACTGGGATCCAGGAGCTGCAGCAGGACCTGGCAGCTCAGAGACACCCCTGGAGCAGGACAGTGACGAGGGTCTGTGCGAGGGGAGCATCGCTCAGGAGGGACCACCAGTGGTCAGCAAACCAGCGTCCACCTGCACCCCTGAGGCAGGCTGTGCCCTCACACACATCCATCCTGCAATCCCAGGGAATACTCTGCAAACAGTTTGCTTTCTCTCTGCATTTACAGCATGGACTGCAGGGTTTATGTGCATGACCCAGTTCAAGAGCCACTGAGAGTTTTTCTTCCACTTTTAACAAGCTTGAGTCGAAGCATGGCCTTAAACCCTGTGTTTGTATTGGAAGCAGAGCCTCTGGAGAATCCCCAAGCCACCACTCTGCCCAACATAGCACAAGCCAAATCTAAATCACTCCTTGCAGATTATTTTTCAGTCTACTTTCAACTGGCTTCTCAAAAGCCTGGGAACCCACCAGCTGATCTATCCTATACTTAACCTTGCATCTAAGAAGGTCCCCTAATGTTTAAACTAAATCCTTCCCTTTTGGCAAATTAAATCAGGAGCTATTTCTGCTCTCCACAGTGGGCATGGAGACCATTTATTATCTCCCCTCTTGCTACAGACATTTGTATATGCAAAAGACTGTAATCTACCCTCTCCTCTGTGAACATGAGAAAGCAGACACCAATTTTTATTTAATTCTTCCCTCACTCCCCCTGAAAGCTTCTCCCTTAGGTTATGATTTTAGGACAATGTTTGTTTCTTTCAATTTTGGAATCCCTTCAACCAACTCACTTCTCACAGTCCTTTGGCTAAGCCCACAAAGTACAAACAGACCAATTTCCTTCTGAATCCATCTTCCAGTGCGTATTTGCAACCAAGCCACTGTGCTGTTGGCTTTTCCCTGTTGGCCCATATTGAATTGGGTTCTGGTGGTTTTTTGGTGGGGTTTTTTGTGGGTTGGTTGGGAGATTTTTTTGTTAGGGGTGGGGATTTCTTGGTTGGGCTTCTCTGGTGAATTTTATTTGGTTTCTTTTACTTTTTAAGCTCAGCTTTTTCTTCGCAAAACTAGCCTTTTGCTCTTCACAGCTGGCTATTCCCAAATCCTACTCTGCATTTGCTCTCACTAAATTATCTCCTGTTTGTTCCAGCCGAAGACATCACTCTGAATATCCCAATTTCACTTTTCAAAGCCTTGTCACCTTGTCCAGCCTTGACTGCAAACCATCCATCAGCAAACAATTAGTCTTACCCACACCATTAAGGAAGCACTGAGCTGGGACAGACACTGCACACTTCAACTCTCAATCTCTGCTAGGCAAGATCGGTAAAGTGACACCTTCTACGTGCTGCTTTGCACCAAGTTGGGTCCTTACATTAAATAGTTTTATTTAGCCTCAAGGTCCCTGCCTTATCTGCAGAGATAAGATGTGGCCTTATCAAAAGCCACACTAAAACAAGGAGTTATTACATCCATGTCTTCTTCCTTGTTGACAACAGCTCTTACACCCTCATAGAAGGAAATTCTCAGAAACAAACCGTGCCCAACAATATTAATGTTGCCTTTCCCTTCCCTTGAACAGCAGACAAACTCAAAGTTCCTAGACTTATCTTTTCCCTTATTCTTTTTAAAGGCTGCTATCTTTGCCCTCCCCAGCACCCACCCTCCCCTTGCTGCCTAACATAAATATTAATGGCTGGAGGCTGCTTGTCAGTTCTTTAAGGGATCTATGGCAAATGACAGACCATTCAGCTCATCTGAAAACAGCCCCTTACAAGTACTCTTTGATTTTGTCCTTTCCTTCCTTTCTCTCACTCCTAAATTCTTATCATACTGTCTCAGACGTTAATAGTGACCAGAAAGTCTGCACAGTTAAACTTGCGAAAGGAGATTTAAGGAAGGCAGAAAAGAATTAAAAAGTAGCATCAAGCATTTCAATTCCCTGCCTTAGCAGGGTTTGCTTCCGGGATTTTCCTTAAATCTTGACAGTTACCTGAAAAGATTTCACGTACATATTCTTTACAGTCTTGTATCAGACAGCTGGGAATTAGCCCACAGTCACCCCCTCCCCACACTCCAGTGAGCATGGGGGGCAGCCCATCTCTTCCAGGAACTCAGGGGAGACTGCTACAGTCAAAGACAAGCACCTTGCAGCTTCTCTTTGTGGCGTTTACACCACCATCTGATGTCTGCCAGGCAGATCTCTATTCCAGACCACAGTGAACACTTCTGCCTCTAACAAATGCAGCCAACAGCAACAGGATGCTTGTTCCTCCCTCAAGATCTAGTCCTTAGCAGATAGTGATATTTCCTTGTTAATTGATTCAAATTTCTTTCAGTGGTTTCAGGAGCCCACCAGGACTATCTCCCTTGCTTTCTGCAGTAAGAGAGGCCCTGGAAGGAGTGGACTTTGCCTCTTCAGGATGCTTTCTGTTTAAAATAGCAGTGTCTAAATCCATGGGAACCATGGGTTCCTTTTGCTCCCAGATTTTTCACTTGGGCACCCAATTTCACATACAGGTTAGAAAAACCTTAAAACCTTTCAGCATGCCCAGAACTGGAAGATCTCACCAGCTGGCACTGATCACACTGGAGGTCCCTTCAGAGATGACCATGCTTAGGAAAGGCTCCCCATTACCTTCACCAGAAAGATTCCTACAAGACTGAATAAATTTTTTATTAGTAAGATCCTCCAGCACATTTTTCCACAAAATTCTCCTTGCACAGGCCCATGTACTTTGCATGAGGTCCATAAAATCTCCCTCTCCCAAGTTCTTCTATGGCTCCTGGCAGTTTCATTCATGATAATGAAGCCAAGAAAGAAGCAAAAGGCACCAGCATGAGCAAAAGGAGATAAAACAGCAGAGCAGATACTGATCTTGTGAAACTTCTCAAAAACAGTGTTTCAACAGCAAAAGCATTTCCACCACATGCTGAACACCACACCGTATCTGTAACATTCCCCCTTTGTGCGAGAGAGAAGCAGATGTTCAAATGCCTTCTGCAGTCTATTGTCTGGAAACGGTGTGAGCCCATTTTTCTTTACAGCCCCATCAGTGTTCCTTAATAACATGGTGTGTGGAAACAGTGTTATTTCCCATCTCCCCTTCCCTGTTATTTGGTTGCATTGTTGCCACGTGACAGCTCCTATCGCGCTCCTTTATTGCAATCGATTACACATTTTTATCTCGGCAGCCACTGAACGTCTTTCCCTCCTCGTAGAGCAGCTTCTGGGCTCTAATTTCTCAAAGACCACAGAACCTACCCAAACATCAGTTTCTGCTTCAGTTGTAGGTCCCCCTGTTCAGCTGGCACTTAGCTGGAGGGAACAGTACAATACTGCACCTCCCCAGATCCCTGTGGAGGACAAAGAGATTTGTTTCTCATTGTGCCTCACGCCTGCTTCCTAGAACAGAAGTTCCAGGGGGCTTATCTCTCCTTGTAAACCCAGTAATAACAGCTTGTTGACACTGCATTCACAGTTACAGATATTACTAGATATCAGGCTTTATTTTTCCTAAAGCTCTTACATGATCTGAGCTCAGAAGTTTTAAAAAGAATAGCTATGTCAGTCAAAAGTACCATTTTTTATCAGACTGGTTGTACCAACAAAAGTCATAATATATAGGTTTAGCCAGCATAATCTTGCATGGCGAAAGGAAAACCAGCCCTACTGGTGCCTGAAACATTCATATCACACGCATGCACAACATGGATCAGCAGAGCTGAAATTCACAGGGCGCCCTTTACCTACTTAGCACAAAAAGGTACATTATGAAGCCAGTGAAGGGCACTGCCCCAGGTTAGGATACCTGTATCAGCAAAGCACTCCTACGGTGGATGTAGCCACACCTGTAAATTTGGATTTTGTGCAAATACAGCCAACTCAGAAGAGTTGGCTCCACACACATTTTCAGACACAGTTTGCCTGTACAACAAGAAAAGCACACAAAGTTTACAGGTTCACAGCTCTGCCACCCTGACTCACACAGCTATGCCAACAGAAATCTAACATTTCCAAAAGTGCTATCTGTAGTCTAGACAAATCCACGTGGTGTCTGACACTCTAAAAGTTAAGCTGACAATAAGAGTGACTTTTTCTTAAAGAGATTGTAAATACTGAGTTATAGCAAGACTATATCCCTTAATGAGTTCCTATAGATAATTTATGCTCTTCCTCCTACGCTCAGCCACGCATTTTTATTTTCTCATACATCACACTGATGCTGACAGTAAATCTCTACAATATCTAGTCCTCCCTCCATAATAGAAAAACTCATTAATATGCCCCAGCTGCTTTAGGACACTTTCACATGAATTTATGAATATTCAATTTCCATCTAGTACTCAGCTTCTTTGTGTCCAGCCACTGCTGTCTCAAAGAGAGGCTGCCAAAGATCTCGTAATACTTTCATTAGCTTTGAGCCCTCACATTATGAAATCAGCAATATGTTTAGTGTCAATAAAGCTCTGGGAATAGCCTCATTTTTCAAGAGCCAGTGGCAATTGGAGGCTTTCAGGATCTTGCCCAATCAACTTGCAAATGCAAACTTTGTGTTGCAGCAAGTGAGGCCTTTCACACCACAGGAATTGCTCAGAGCAGTTCCTGTCACCTCAGCACAAGACGCCTGTCATTGCCATACTGGGAGCAGATTTCTTGCAAAGTGGAACACACCTCCCAGAAAAAAAAAAATACTTGGAGGTGAAGGTGATTCTTCAGCTTTGATGAAAACTGGCCTGCACACCAGATGAAGGAAAGGAAAGCTTTCATGCACACCTCAAAACTACAGAGCAATCAACGCAGTATTCACACAGAATCACAGAAGCTGGGGTTGGAAGGGACCTCTGGAGATCATCTGTCCAACCCTCCTGCTAAAGCAGGTTCATTTAGAGCAGGTTGCACAGGTAGGTTTTGAGTATCTCCACAGAAGGAGACGCTATAACCTCCATGGGCAGCCTGTTCCAGTGCTCTGTCACCCCAAAAGTAAAAACTTTTTTCCTCATACTTAGATGGAACTTCCAGTTTCTGGCCATTGCCCTTTGTCCTGTCACTTGGCACCACTGAAAATAGTCTGGTCCCATCCTCCTGACTTGGCCAGGTAAATTTTTTAAAAGATCTGAAATCTAAACCATAAACTGTAAGTTTCATAAAAACAACTAGAATTTTGGTTTCATAAAAATGGCAGGAACTTTAGGCAGCCTTGCATGTGTTCTCCTTCTCAAAATTGGAGAAACCAAAACCTGGCAAGTGTTGGAGCCCTGCAACAGTACAAGAGGACCTGGGCAGCACCACGTGCTCCTGACAGCTCCACTCCTCTCAGCATTCCCATCTACCCAACCCAGAAGCAAAGCACCACAGGTCTCAGGACTCACTGTTCCAGTCCAGCACACACCATGTTCAGGCAACTGTGCCTGGAAAGCTGGCAACCCCTGAGGGGTTGGACCATTTCCAGGGACACCATCCTGAACTCCACAGAAGTCCTGCCACCCCACTCCAAGTTCCTAGCAGCAACAAGACAAGGAGAGGAGTCAGACACTCATCACCAAGCAAACTCTAAGGCAGATAAACAGAGGAAATGTCTCCTCTTGGGAGAGGATTCAAAGCCACAGGCACATCTCCAGCTGCGCACTGTATCTGTTCCCTTCTAGGAAAGTGCACCATCCTCATAAGCCAGGCTTTTATCCAGCCCAGGAAGACAATGACCTTTTAAGTGGTAAGTGCTGAACATAATTCATTTTCATCCTTCACTTCCTTTGAAAAAAGTAATGGGACAAATTTAAAAATGAGTGAGCAGCTTGAAAATTGGTTTAAGCTTCTGTAAACCCATCTATCATTCAAAGCACAAGATTTGTTTTAAACTAGTTCCACCAGAGCAGTGAACATTAGATAAAGGAGGTAACCAAAAAAACCCCAACAAAGATGAAAACCTGAAGCAGAAAGCTGAGATGGGAACTGGAATTTTAGGGTGAGGGACCATTAGATTAATGACAGAGAGCTGGAAAGAGCTAGAGACAGACCAGTCTGTGGGAGTAATTATATTCTGCTTATCCAAAGTTCACCCTAAAATAAAAGCATAATGTTGTCAACACCCTTCCTGCCCTAACCTGCTAATTTATTGGGTTCTGTTAAAGAGCTGTCCTAAGTATGATGCAGTTCTAACATGCAAGAGACCCCAGTTCTCTGCTGCCAGGCTCCCTGGGCACATGTTAATATTTCCACTGCACAACTCATCACCAACGAGCACAAGTCCACCAGGTGGAAGGAACAGCAAGATGAGCAGCAAGGGAAAAGCACAGACACGACTTAAACAGTCCAATGTGAGCCTCCAGGGAAAACGACTGTGCCCAGGATGTCAAAATTCCTGCTGCATTTTGCGCAGCTAATTCCTTCCTACCACCTGCAAAGGGCATTACAGCACAACCAGAATATCAGGACTTACTCAGTTTTCAGAAAAACAGCCCAGGCCTCCCAGCCCAACACCGATAAGCAGAGAGTTTTCCCACCCCTGTGCATGCAGCTCTGGCCTGCAGCCAAGCAGTTCCCACGCAGCTGCTGAGCAAGAACAGCCCTTCCACTTGCTGGCTCTCGATGGTCCATTTGCCGGCCGGCAGCAAGCTGCGACACTCCTCGCAAAGGCAGAACACAGGCAGCTTTGGCCCCCCCAGAGAAGCTGTGGCACAGAGGAGACAGCCCTCCCATGCCATGGTGCTGCAGTGCTTAGATGCCAGGTGTTCAGGGACAAGGGCACTAGACCAATTCCACTGACACTTACCCACTTAGAGGTCTGGTTTTTCTGATCTCGAAGAACTGTGTTCCTGTGTGATTGTATCTGTATTTTGTCTGTTAAATGAAAGTAACTTGAACACTCAAACAATAAAACAACACCGCTCAAAAGGTGAATTTCAGTGCTGAGTTCCTGTTAAAACACAAAACAGGCAGTAAAAGCCATTGACTCTCAGATATGAAACACTGGCATGTGAAATAAAGCAGAACTTTTCACTTGTCTTTTTATATGATCTATTAACAGGACTAGGTGCAGAGTCAGGTATTAAGGTTGTCCATCTAAAATGACACTCAAATTTGGCATTTTAAGGTTATAAATTCCCTTTTCCACTAGGTCCCACTCACTACTACGTTGTAAGTTTGAAAAAAAGTCTCCCATTTGGACAAGAAAAAGCTTTCATAGCCTACCCAAACCAATCAACATAATCCATGGTCTGAAAAAACTTATTTCCTTTAGAAGTCTTTTAACTCCATCTGCCACATGGCTCACCTATGACCTGTAAACCAAAACCATTGCAGGTGCATCCATTTACACTTAGGAAATATAAATAATTCTCTAAAAAATACAATGTTCTTGAAATTGAAACAACCAGCTACACGCAAATCAAGGTCATTGATTAACACTATGAGGATAGCAGAAAAGTTCATCACAAATTATGCCAGCAGACAGTCAACCAAATCTCAGCACCACTTGCCTAGAAGCACAGGCTCCCATGCAGCAGCATCACCCAAAGTGGCCTCTTCCCTGCTCATTGAGCATTGCTGTTCAAGCAGCAATGCAATAAATCAGACCAGGAAACCAATCTGTTCAGTAAAAACAAAAAAAAAAAAAAACCAAAAAAACCCCAACAAAGTTTTGTAAAAAAATCACACTGCCCTTACTTTTGCTAGGTTACTTTTCTGGTTGAATCTCTTTCCTTAACCTAGTTCCCACATCCTATTCCCATTAGAATGTTCATGCCAGTAAAGCTGGCGATACCAAGGCAGATACCAGGGCAGAGGCAGGTGACCCCATGGAAGCAAAGAGCTGCTTGCAAGGCATAAATAGCACAGCTGCTGGGTGTATAACCACAGCCTAAATAAAAACTCCAGCTCTCAACAGGATGCTCTGAGCTGACTTCAATTAGAGTTCAGAGTTCTTCACAAACAAGGCTTTACTTCCCTCCTGCCTTCCAAACCTAATTCATGAGGCCCTTTCAGGGTGCTCTGAACAAAGCATGCATCCTCTTTCAGCCCTCAAAGGAAGCCCAGTGCTCCCCAGCCCACTTTGAAGCCTTTCTGAACACAGATCCAAACCCTGTGCCTAAGGCCTGCTCCAGCTACATAGCAGAATGCAGGATTTCAAAACCACCACAGGGTGAGCCGGAGGATAATGTAATTTTTGGAGCTCTGTATGACATGGTATCCTCTCTGGCACAATCCCAGCGACCAATAAGTCCCTTGTCGTGGCCAAGTGGCTGACATAAAGAAGAGAAATGCACTGTCCCCCTGCAGAGCAGGCAGGCCCCAGCCTCCCCCCCACGGCAGCTGCTGCAGCTCCAGGCCCGGCTGCCGCCTTGATCCCAACCACGACTCCCCACCACGCTAACCGCGCCTGCTATTTCTGGATGTTCTTCCAGCTGCCACCCATATCCTTTCTTAGTCCTTACCAGGACTTTACACTCATTCCTCATCCCCACAGCTTCCCCACACACACGCACACACGCACACAAAAAGGCAGAGCTTAGAGAAAATGGGAAACAGAAGAGCAGCACACAGGCCAGCAACCTTCTCTGAAATTATCTGTCAGCAATGGAAACAGTCAGGAATTGGGCATGGGGCAGTGACAGAGAAGCCAGACAGATGTGTAGATCCCTGATGAATCCCCGAAGTAAGGTGGGACATCTGGAAGGGAGATTCCTTTGGTCAGCTCCTGTGTCACAGGCAAGCCTGCACACCTTGGGGTCAGGACAGCTGCTTGCACCCCTCGCCCCAGTGACAAGCACTCCCTGCAAGCTGAGCACACAGGCAATCCTCAGGGAGCCCACAGGGGCTGCCAAGGCAGAGGCAGAAAGGGTTTGCCACAACACTGGCTCTCTCTCAGTTGCTTAATGACAAGATGCCGTATTATTTCTCCAGGCACCACAATCCGATCATAATATCCTCATAAATCAACTTCAAAATAAGCACTTCTATTCCCACCAACATCACTTCAGTTAAATTTTTCAGTATCATTTAAAGTTAATTACATCTCCCAGAGGATTGCTATGACAAGCTCAGTGCTGCTGGTGCTATCACAAATCCCTGGAGGTGTCCTTTTACCCCCAAATGATCCCAAGCCCTTGCAACCAGCTAAAGCTTCCGTAAAGTTCTGTTAATTAATGCCAGACACAAGTCAGCCTTCTTTCCAGAGACCACACGCTCGAGAAGGATACTGCAGCATCTTCATGTAGGTCTGTATTGCCTGGAGCCATTCTGGGATTGACATGGAGAGCTTGTAGTTTGGCACTGGCGGCACTGAGGGCTGGACACAAGAAAAAAGATAAAGAGGTTAGACAGCCACCGCTCCCCGCAGAGCAGATAAGTGATTTACTCAAGCAGCGGCATGTGCTTAGTGCAATACAGCGTGGCAGCACAGATGGCTTAAACCCCACATGAACTCAAGCAGCAGGCAAAGTCATCCTGCTGACCACAGGGGCTGCCCTAGCAGCAGAGCCAGCCCTGTCCCTGCACAGAGAGGACGATCAAGCTGATCAGAGCCGCCGGCATCCCTCAAACACCACCCTATGCAGGCAGACAGTCCAGCAAAGAAAGCCTATGCTTCCCATTTTTCCCCCCCAGCACAGGGCACTTTGGATGAGCAGAGTCCCAGTACTGGCTCTGCTGCTCTCCTTCCCCCAGGAAGCCATTTCAAGTCTAATTTTTAGCCTCCTTTACCACAAGAGAAAGATAAAAGGAGACAAGGATCCCGGACTGCATAATTTCCCATCTGCTGTGCGTCTGCAGCATGCTTGCTGAGGGGGGAGAGCATGGTACCTAAAAGACCACCTGGGACCCAAATATTTAATGACATTAAGACACTTAAAGATATAGACTGGCAACATAATGGGATTTTTCCAAAATCTCATAAGACATCTGCTTGTGCCTAAGCATTTTAAGAAGGCAGGCCCTCAATCCATGTTTAATCCCCACAGCTATTTGGCTCCTCAGCCTGCAGCCATGCAGGAAAGGGGCACAGCCTTGTCCCAAGTCCACTTATTTTAGGGGTGAGACTGCAAAACATGGGGTCAGGAGATATTAAAGTGGGCAGCGTGGCTAAAAAGAAGTTAGCACAATTCTCACAAACACAGTGGAGGAAGCAGTTTATTTGAATATTAATACAGATTCGAATTCAGGAACCAGCAATTTGGGCAGCTGTGACAAGGTGCAAAGAAAAGCATCTGTGGGCCCACATCGTCATAATCACAGTTCAAAGCTCATAAAGTGAAATATCACTGTCCTAAATACAATTCAAGTCAGCAATTACAGGTAAGAACAGCAAATTCAAGGTGGTATGTCTGCCACAGAGACTCTCCTCTCCAGTTCTCACCTCTGTTAAGATTGTGTGTTTGCCTTCTGAGAGTGAGCACCGGTAATCCCAAGGCGACCAAAACCCAGCGTTTACCACACGCAGCGAGTTACTACAGTCAAATAGTAAATACAACTCGGAGAAAAGGCAAAAAAAAAACCAAACCAGAGACTCCTACACTACCGGCACACAGAAGCATACTGTAAGTGGCAAGCAGATGGCGAGGCTTCCAGCCCGCCCCCGCCATCCCAGTGCTACACGGGTGCCGGCACGCCTGCACACATGGGCTTTCTCCTCTCACCAGTGGGAGTTATGAGCAAGACTCATTAGCGCTTCTTAATCGCGATTTTCATGCCTAAGATCTTCATTAGAGGCATTTTTTTGGTTCCACAGGTTTCTTTCTCACCCAGCCCCTTTGGTCTAGATGAATTATTCACCTGTCCCTTCCAGCACAAAGACAGACCTAGACTCAACACACCAGATAAGGCTCAAGTTTCAGAAGCAGCAAGGAGCTGACAAAGGGAATTATGGCAGGGCTGTCACTCCTTTCCCGGGGTGGCCATTTCTGCTTCAATACACTCAACCCTTTGCTTCAAAGATACAGGAGCTCTAGGTGCTTACATTGCACTTACACAACACACCAAGACAATGGGACTCCCAGCCAGTGAGGGGCCTGCCTGCGGCAGAGAAGGGGATTTCATCCTTTTCCCAGCCCTCACCCAGCTGTGGGACCCAGGACAGCATCCCATAGGGATAAGCACCACTGTGAATAGACACAGCCCTTCCTGTAAGCCACAGTGGCCACCCTCACCAGAGGGGACAGGTTCAGACCTCCAAGAGAGATTCTCCTCATCTCCAGGGTGGGTGATCACATCATGCAAGGAGGATGATCATGTCAGACACCAGAGCATAGTCTGGTAGAGAGAACCAGGGTTTTCCCACTGGCTGGCACATACTCCAGTTACCTCAGCAGGCCTGCTGAGCCAGGAGGCCCAAGCCCCTCCAGATTTCAGGCAAGGAGGGCGAAGCGTCCATCAGCCTGAGCCCACACAGGCCAGCACTGCTCTCCTCTCTCCAGTGCAGGGCAGGCAGTACACAGACCATGCTGCAAGCCGGACCAGGGAACCACACACCACTCCCACTGCTTCCAAACATTTTTCCCTCCCTGATTCCTGCCCCAGCTGCAGGAGGACTGATCCTGGGCACCCACCCAGCATGGAGCAGAAGCCAAGGCTGCATGATGCCACAAGCGAAGGAAAGCACACCGTTGCTGCGATTCAGGATGCAGCCCTCCAACTCTTGGTATGCATCCACAGCAGCAAGGATCAGGCAAGGGTTTGTAGCAGGAGGTCATGGATGGCAAGAGGAAATGCCGACACAGCACTACAGACCATGAATTTGTAAAGCGAGTGAATTTCAGAGACAAGTCAGATGAAAAGCCTTGACCTTATATCAGTCTTTCCAAGGAACAGCAGCTGCAGAGACAGTGGAGCCGCTGCAGTGCAAGACCACGTGGCAGAGCTGGAGACTCATCCCATGGCTGGAAACGCTGTAGTCTCAGTTCACCAGAGACATCCTGCCTGAAACTCGTTTTCCCCGATTCCACGGTCTCATTTAATGACCAGAAAGTCATTTTCTACTAGCTCCCCTTGCAAGCACACTGTTACTCAGCACGGATGAAGCTGACAGGCAAGAGTCCTCAAAGCTGCTGAGAGGTTTAATTTGTTAAGATCTCCAAGTATCTCCAAGATCACAGAACAGGTAAAGGTTTGCACAGCCCTTCCAAGCTGTGAGCCTGCACTATTCCCAGAGCTCAAGCCAACAGTCAGAGGTGGGGACCCCACAGGTTCCAAAACTGCCCTTCTTGCAGACAAGCCAGCTTTTTGTAAGGACTCTGCCTCCTGAGAGAGACACAGCCCTGTACCTCTGCAGTTTGCATTTGTTCCAGTAAGGACAACCTCACCGACACAGTAAGAAGCTACTTACCACCCTGTGTGTATGATTGCTGAGACTAATACCAAGATGATTAGAGCAATCAAGTGGAGCTTCTTGGAGAGGGGATGAATACTCTCTCCCATCACTAGGGATTAAGAACAGATCAGATGCAGAAATGGAGCAGTTGCACATGCCAGTCACTCAGCCTGAACCAACTATCAATGCAAGCAGATTACAAATCACCTTCTCACAGGCACAAGTTTCCCTCATCACTCCCAGTCAGCAGTACCTGGTCTTTTGCAGGGTGACACACACCCAGCAGCACAAGCCAATTAAGAAAATTTGTACTACTATTTAAGGAATAAGTGTCCCCTTGCATTCCTACTCTGATCCAGAAATTACCATCAAAACTTTAGTAATCCACCACCACTTCGCGACAAAAAAACTTGCTCCTAACCTTCATTTGCTCACCTGAGCTGTGTTGGCCTTAATAAGGGCCAGGTAGTCCTCAAACTACCCTCTGACCCCAGAGGTCTCACACTTAGCCAGCAAGAGCTAAGTAGTCAGAGAGGGCATCAGGTCCTCCTGCCCCTGAAGAAATTAATCACTGTAATAGGAATTTTGCTTCTGGGCTGTGCTGGAGGAGCACAACTCCTACAGCACTCTCCACTGATCATCAACATCAAATGATTCAGCCAGGCAGATTTCAAAACAGTTTTTCTCCTCTCCATTCAGCCCCTGCTACAGCGAGTCAGCCCACTGCTGTGGCACTGAGGAAGAAGCATGGGCAAAGCTCCTTGGGACATTCCCACAGGAATACAGTGTGCATGCCAGCACACTGGACCACTGGCGTGTCTCTCTCCAGATGCCTTGTCAGTCACCACGGGTGTCACCAGTAGAAATTACATTCTAAGTAATGTAATGGGAAGTAAAGGATGAAAGTCTAGTCTAGCACGTGCTTTGCCATCTCTTAACACCAAATGGGTTTGCAGGCCACCTAGACTGGCGTAAGCTGGTCAGGCTGCTGAAACGAGACGTTCTGCCCTCTCCCCGCCCCTTCATTTCCACCTCAAGTGCTTGTGTAAGTACAGGATGAACCACACCAAGGAACCACAAACTCAGCATAACCCGATTATTCTTTAGCTGGATATGCTCCCCCATCCAAACAAAGGCTGGTTCCAGCACAAGGAGAGCAGAGTGGAGAGAGATCGTCCCTTTTGCACCTGCGCTGGACTAAACATTGGAGAAGATAGATGAAAGGCCTTTTCAGCCTTCATCTTATTTGACAAGCACTTTCTCCATACAGCTCTATGCAATAAGCTTTCAACTTCCCTGTGCACAGAATTTCCTTTCTACTCCACGTAAAGAACAGGCACACGGTTCATGTCAGTATCACTGACAGCCTGGACCATGACAACAGCAGCCCAACCATCTCACCCCAGCATGCAGAGGGGTATGAATCAAGCCAGACTTCAGCGGTCAGCTCGGATTAATGCTGCTCGATGCGAGGACTGAATCAAGCTCAAAGTCTGCCAAAGCAGAGAGTGTTAAAGACATTGTGACCAGTAATGCAGCACAGTGTCGAGAAGCCTTGGAACAACAGCAGACATCAACATTTTACTTGCTGGCTGGAGGAAAAAGACTTGGGTTTGGGGCTGTTTGAAGCTTGTACTGAGGAACGTACAAGACAAAAGCATTTGGAATCTTTCCACACACTGGAAATAAAATGTCTGAGTTTTAAATCCCTTGTTACATTTGAGGATCAAGGCTGTGTTTTAGGAAATGCCTGTGTTCCAAAAGGAAAACAAAAACCTGCTTTAAATATGCGCGAAGTGCTTCACTCAGTCCCTGAAGATTTCTTTTAACTCTTGTTTTCTGCTTTTTTTCTCCCCAAGCTAAAAGGAGTAATTTTCTTCCTACTTGTTCCCCAGGACACCCACTCCAGCCCCTAAGCACCCCGCAGTCCCCGTACCCCGTTCTGGGCGCTTTCGGACAGCAGATGCCCCATCCTTCTCCCCACTGCCCCGAGAGCATCCTCGGGGCTGCGGTGTCACACTGTCACACCCTCCCACCCAGCCCTGGAGCCTCCC
>VZRO01003478.1:2200678-2224792 GCA_013397915.1 Daphoenositta chrysoptera
CGAGCCAGGCCAAGTCGAGCCCTGCCGAGCCGACACCAGCCGAACCGAGCCGAGCCAGGCCAAGTCGAGCCGAGTCGAACCCAGCCCAGTCGAGCCCGGCCGAGCCCGGCCCTTCCGAGCCGAGGCGATCCCCTCAAGCCCAGCCCAGCCCAGCCCGAGCCCAGCCGTGCGTCCTGGTCCCCACTGCGTGACGGACGCCTGAGGATGAAACTCCTCATCGGAGAGAGCTCTTCGCAACAGAGCTGGAAAATGCCTTGTTAAGCACTCAGCGTTTCGGTGGTGGCAGTGTGATCCCAGCCTGAAGGCAAAGCGCTGCCGAGAGAGGCACCAGGCGCTTGTGAGGGGTGCGCAGAGGAGCGCCCCAGGCCCGGGCACAGAATTCCCTGGCGGTACTGCCCTCTCCGGCGCCCACTGTGCCCTGATGGCAATGGCCACGCTCGGACGGGAATTTTCAGCTCTTTACATCAAGCACAACAGTGTCAGTGTAATACAACTCCTAGAGCTAGGACTGACCCCCCATCAGATACAAATAGTCTGAAAAATGTTGCTCCCATCCCCTGCCCATGCGCTCAGATACTGCCGCCTCCTCTGATCTCTCCTATCTGCTCCCAGACATGAAAAAATTTCTGCGGTGCTCTAATCAGCTTCCCGAAGGCTCTCAGGAGCCAGGAGTGTATGTTGAGTTGCTAATCACTCTCCACAGGAGCTGGTGTCTCCGTGAGTCCTACCAGTAATCCTCCCTGCTGTCCCCTGGCCACATGGTATGCCAGAATCTCATCAGGAGGTTTAATAGAAGGGAGGACAGAGAAAAGCTGCTCCATCAGCTAAAGCAAATCAAGGGCTTGAGCTTACATGGCTTGCCTAGCGTCAGCTTTCAGCCCAGGAGACTTTGGACTAGGAAACCCCCCGAGATGAATGTGGGGGCTGTGTGTGTAAATGGCAACACAATCCAGGGGAAAGGAGAAAAGGTCAGAGCGGATGTAGAGCTACTGTGCAGTCTTCACCCTCTCCACTATGTCCCACATTTCCCTAATCATCAAGCAAACACTGCAATTGGAGGGAATATGTGCATCCATGCTGGGCAGAGACAATAAACGCGCGCACACACACACACACACACAAACACACACACACACCCTGCTGGGTTTGGAAGCAGGATCCCAGGGGGAGCACAGTCTCTCCTTCTGGAGCACAGATGATGCTGAACATCAGCAAGATGTGAGAGCACCAAGATGAGTTCCGGATGGGAGATGATGAAGCACACAGACCCAGAGAGGCTGCAGATGGCTGCAGACACAGAGGAGAGGGCTCTCAAGGAGCCAAGGGAGGCTCAGGCAAGTCAGTGCAAGGAAAGGAAGGCCGAGAAAGTCTGCAAGATCACTGGAGCAGAGCCAGGGGAAAGCTTGAAAATCATTCAGACTTGTATCTTAGAATGAATGGGACTGTGCAGGTGGTGGCATCCATGTGTGAGCATCTGAGGGGCACACTGCATGTGACTGAGCCTGGAGTCCTGGGATTACACAGCAGAATCTCATCCTCAAGGATGCTGATACACAAGCTGGCAGTTACGTATGTCCCTGTTGGAACAGGCAACTATGTTGAGGCTGTCACAGCCTTGCTCAGTGCTGCTTCACTGCCCAGAGCAGCCAGGAAGCTTCAGATTGCATTTTCCTACACCCACCCACTTCTTAGCCACCCTGGGAGGATGAAGATTAGAGTGATGCTACATGCTCTGCAGTTCAAAGCCTCCTGCATCCACCATGTCAGGGCATGCTCCATGCCAGAGGGAAGGACTCTCCCTGGCCAGACAGGTAAGGAGCATGGCAAGGTTGGGACACCACAGCTCTGTTCATAGCAGCCCTTTGCAGCATCCAGACCACTTCCTATCAGGCCCGAAAGAAAATTCTTACCAGCTCCTCCTTGATGCTCAGGCTGAAGAGTAATGAGTTGAACACCCAGAGGTCAGCCACTGTGTCCAAGGTCAGCTGTGGGCTGGACAGGCAGGGCAGAAGTTAGCTGAGGTCCCAAAGGTAAAGGCAACTTTGAAACAACAGCCTGAGGAGATAAAAGTAGAGTCCCTAAATCCCTACAACTAAGGGAAAGTCTTAACAACCCTCTTGCCAGCAACAAATTAAGAGTAAAAATAGAATAATGCTGCTTTAGATTAGCCAAACCCCTCCCTGGTATTAGTTATGAACAGACATTCAAGGTGAGTAAAAGCAGGATGGGATATGCATCATGCTCCCAGTATCCAATGGCTTTCACCTCGTGCAGTCACCTAATTTTGATACCATGACTCTCAGCAGAGCTGCCTTGCTTCCTGCTCTGTTTGCAGCTCTTCCTCTCACACAGGGTTCCTACCCAGCCTCTGTCCCAGTGTGCCAGATCTTTATGACTTTGAAATTCAGTCACTTTTTATGGATGTACCTTTCTAAAGCTAGCTCTGAACAACACCTCAACTCTACAGTCTTACTCCTAATGCAGAGCTCATTGCTACCACAGCTGCTTTCTGGGTCAAAGGAATTAATTTGATCATAAAATCATCATGTAAGAGGGTTTTAACCTTCATTATTTCCAATTGCAGACTCATTTAAATGCAGCATTCAAAAGGCCCTGCAGTGCAATTACACAACCAAGTGCAGGAAAATTAATAGCTCTTAATTTGCACCATGGCAGCAAGGTGATATCAGCATCCGCACTTTTTACAAGCAGACCTCTTCTCCAGAGTGCCACCCCCACAAGGAGTCCCACTATCCCCTTCCTGAGAAAGCATCCTCTTGGAAACAGCAATGAATTCAGCCCGACCATGCAGCAAACCCTCGCTGCCCTGTGATGTTGAGCAGAGGAAGTTCATTCATGTATTTATTTGGGCTTATCTGGGAAAACACTTCCTCTATCACCCATTGTTACCGAACAGCCCTTCTTGTGCAAGGAGCCAGCTGGAGAAGGCTTTCCTGGGCAGCAGCTCCAGCATGACCTGACCTCAGAAGAGGGATCTGCAGCTAGGCTGGGGAATGGACCACTGGTGTCATTTGCTGTCTCATGGCCACTGAGGTCTCATGCACTGCCCACGCTCCTGCTTTGCTGCTTTGAAATTCGGTGGTTTTCTGCTCTGCAGATCTTTTGCCAGCACAGCTCCAGCCTTTTGTAAGACCTTTGTAAGGCCTTGCCCAGACTCTGCTATCAACAAACCTTGTTATGTGAAAATACTTCTCACTGTGAACAGGAATGCCACTCTGTGGTACCAGGGCCACAAGACGGGCAACAAACCCAGCAGTGAAACAAGACCAGCAGCAGCAATGCAGCAAAAGATGGGCTGTTCAGCAGATTGCCCTTGCCCATGCCCTGCCTGGCTGGTCCTGGCTCTGCAACCTGTACTCTGGACCCCTCCAAGCCAGGCCATGTGGCAGTTCCCCATGTCCCAGTCCACAACAGCGCCCTTCTCAGAGCCACAGCCATGCCACAAAGCTGGCCCTGGTGCATTAGCTTTGATGCCTCTGCAGGCAGGCAGTGGGGAGCTGCTCCAGCAGCCCAGCCAGCAGGGGCAGGAGACACGTTTTGTTCCAGCCCTCCGAGAAACAGATGAAGTTTTCTTTTGTGCAAGAAGGATGTGTTCAAACCTGCTGCTGTCCAAGGCAGTGCTGGGAAGCAAAAGCTGAAGCTTCCTCTTTCCTTCCATCAGATGGTAACGGAAGAGATCTGGACCTGGGGTGTTTCCCAGATCAGTTAAAGTGGACACTAAGTGCTCTGCACTCACTGAAGGTCCCTGTACCACTATCAGTTACAGGTGAGGCAGGAAATGTGCCCAGTACCTCCAGCTGGCAGCACTCAGTGCAAAAGCCTGAAGCCTGGGTACCTCACAAAGTGTTCCGAGTGAGAGGACAGCTAATGTCTTTACAACAATTGGATGGGTGGAGGTCTGGATGTCAACGTCTTTGAAATGGGTCTCAATGTCTCGACTAACTTTGGGCAGCAGGTTTGTTGCAGAGCCAGGTTTGTTCCTTGGCTCCTGAAACAGACAAGTGCCTGCACAAGCCTGAACTTCAGAACTTTGGGGTAAAATAGAAGGTTCAAGGCAGGAATATGTGGTACACGGTTCGGGAAGGCTGTACCTTCCTAGTACCTCAGCCAGCGGGGAACGGAAGAGGGCAACATGTGGCCAGGAGCTTAGGATAAAAGGAGGCTGCACCTTCCAAAACTGAGAGAGAGAAAACCTCATGGGTGTGTATCCCGGTGGGCTCTCTCCCTTTATTCAAATAAAATTGCAGGACCCCTCTGTCTTCCTTTTGGACATAAACCTCTGTGTTTGTGGATTTTCCTGACACCAGCTTGGGCACACTGTTCTGCTAAAGTCAGGCCAAGTGATCTTAATGACCTTTTCTGCATTTAGGAGCCAGCAGAGCAGCTGCAGTCCCAAACAGTTAATCCAACAAAGGTGCTTCAGCTTTGCAGAGGGCCGCAGAAAAGCACAGGTCAAGAAAGTTTGCCTGCTGTAAGTAAATTGCATTATTGCAATGCAAATATTGGCCCATTTCCTGAAAAGACCGTAGTGACCTCATTTGATCCTTTGAAAGGAAAGTAAAATTGTTTGTTTGGGGCTTTTTTCCTAAATTGAATGTTGTGCTGGAATGGGTTTTTTTTAGTAGTGAAACAAAAGGTCAAACTGTGATAAGGATGTAACCATGGCAATATGGGAATGGCTGTTGATACAAGTTTGCAGGAGCGATTTGCGTAACCAATTAAGAGCAACTTTCTGTATTCATAAAATTTCCATGTGATCACTAGGAAAATAAATATGTGAAGCAGACTTTTTAAAAAAGCAAGCTATAAAAGAAATTCTTCAGGGTGTGCGTCCATGGAGCTTTCCCCAAGGTAGTTCTTTCTGAGAACTCCTAACACGTATTTTGCAATGATCTAGCAGAAAAAACAGCCATCAGCTCCTTTGGCTGCACCAATGAAGAACTTCAGCAGCATGCTTTGATTTCTGCCTGAGCAAGTCCAGAATCTCCTGCAATAATTCTGCTGCAACAAATCATTACAGTGTTTATTTTAGGATGGACTAGCTGGACTCCAGTTGTTCTCAGACTAGTCCAACAGGCAAGATTTCATGGCATTAAAAAAGATTTCTAAAAACTTAAAAAAAAAAAAAAAATCAAGTGTCATGAAACGCCTATAAATCAGACCTTCCCCAAAACTGGTTTGCAGATTTTCACTTACCACTCCCAATTGCAGGTCAGCATGTCCTAGTAACCTGACTGAGCCTTTGCTGACAGTGAAATAGCCTTTTCCATACTTCCTACACTCACCTCACTCTGGTATACAACTGATGGCATCAGATGCAGGTGAAACTGATGTTTCTGAGTGGTACAACATCAGCATCCCAATTAGCCTGCCTTACTCCTTCTGTCTCATTCCAAAGTTTCAGTCTCAAACATTGCAGTAGCTTGGGAAAATAATCATGCCAATAGTTTGCTGTGAACGTCTTACTTGTCAACATATCATATGATTTGCTCTCTGCAGCAAGCTCTGCTCACAAAAACAAGAAAACACTAATATAACCTTCCATAAATATTGGCAATAATTTTTTTTTGACTAATTACTTATTTGACCTTTAGTCAGAGGGTAAACTACCCAGCACAATCACTTTTTTTTTTTTTAGGGGAACTGCATAATAAAAATGCAGGTAGTAAAGAAAGGCAGTGGCTGAAAAAAACCTGCTACTTAGAAATGAGATTTCTTTTCAGCAATAGTCAGCACCCACAGGCCTTGTCACAAGGGAGCTGCCAGTGATGGCACCAAAGGTGAGAGTCAGGACTTGTCTCCACTGCCAAGTGAGCACCTGAGTCATCCCTGCCTGTGTGGAGAGAGGAATGTACTGCAATAAACCCCTGCCTGCCTAAGATTAGAAGCACAATTGTTGTTGCTGTTCAGAAGTAAATTAAGCAATCTAGTTCTGCTACGCGATAATCTGTGCTCTCTAGCAATAGTAAGATGCTGATTAGGAAACACTGACCAAAGGTCGTCCTTATCTATTAAAGTTCCTCAAATGCATTTTCTTTCCAGGAAGAAAGAAAAGTAGACTGAAAAAGTTATTAAGCCTAGGAATAGAACGTGTCACAAGCCCAAACACCAAAAGCCTTTGAACTGAGATGCTGTGTGAAACCTGCAAGAGAAATGTGTGATTTACTGTTCTCAATGCCATGGTGCAACAAGGTGTCATCACAACACTGATGATTTCATCAAACAATTTTTGATCTGAAGCATCACTTCAAGCATCCCTGGGAGACAGTGCTCTGCAGGTTAAGAGTCCCCCTTTCCAGAGAATGATTGAAGAGTAATCAAAACACTGCAGAACTGCCTGAAGGTGACAGTAAAATTCAAATTCTGTGGTCATTTAAAAAATAAAGCTCTTAAAGGAAATACAGTAATCTGGAGCAAAATTACTTTTTTTCAGTCATCTTCATTATTTGCTGTGACATGAATGATAGTAATTTTCAGAGGTAACTAGCAAACTCAAGCCTACAAGCCTTTTGCCTTTGGAATCAAACCCAGGAATGCTGTGTAATCACACAAGCTGCAGACTTCGAGGAGACTCCCTAATGCCCTCGATGCACAGAGACATTTGAACCCTCATGAGATTCTCACATTCTGAGCAGATGAAGTAGGGCAGAGAAAAATCACACTGACCATGGGGCATTCTGTTCCCCAAAAGCTGGGGGACCTCTGTGTCTCCCCAGGTGACAGTCTGGTTTGGACAACTTCGTCAAAGCTTCCGAGCCTTTGAGGGCTTCTCTACCCTTTTGAAGCTTCAGTGGGGCAGTGACAAGATGAGAAATCATGGTATTTCGAGGCTTTGGGCAGTAGCCTCTAATTGAATTTCAGGCTTTTAGCATTAGGCCCCAAAGTAAATTCAGTTGTTCGTTGGGAGCAGAAGATAACACAAATTCAAGTCCCCTGGAGCCAGGTAATGATCCCTGGGTGAGTCATTCTCACCCCAGTGGGACAATACCTCTTCATTCCACGCAGGATGTACGTTCTGTCTAATGCCTGCAGGGTTGTTCAGAACCAGCTGATGAATTATTCTGAGAAAATCAAGTTACCTTCCAATATTTAATGGAGAGAACACCATGCGCAGCCTTGGAAATTGTGCTGTTATATTTAACTTCTTTTTCTCTTGGCAGCAAGCCGGACATTTTGATTTCTAAAAGAATAACTAACTCTGCAGTCATCTGCAGTCCCTCTTTTACCTTATCCAAACTAGTGATCAACATCTGAGAAACCTTAGGAGTCCCCCATTCTGAAAAAAGAAATTGGGAACTCTCTGGTTCAGCTTAATGTAGGCTAGAAAAACTTCTGAAGCCCTCAATACTTCCCTGCAGATTTTTCTATCTGCATAGAGTTTATAGTTTTTGTAGAATCTTTTGTCAATTTCTGGAAACTTGTATCACAGGGCCAAAATACCGACAACACCCTTAGATACTATTTACTGCTTTTTTAATGGTCTAAACACTGTTACAAGCAGAAGCAGTTTACTGAGGAAACACTGGAAGTTAGCATCCTAGAGGCTGAATTTCCATCCCTGATATTAAGCAGATATTAGCTCATTACTCACCAATCAGTAATTATGCTTAACCGTTGCCAATACTTAGCCTTTGTGACATACCTGCTGAAGTCCTTTCTCCAAAGTCCAGGATATTATTGTTTTGTTTTCTGAAAGTGTTTGTTTAATAAAGCTGTAATATTGATTTAGAACATGGTAAGGTAGGGTTAGTTCATTGTGCAGCACAGACAGAAAGAAATCGAGCAGACTTCTAAGAAAACTTTCCAGCCCAGGAAGCAGCTGGACTATAGCATCTGCCTATTTTATCCATACACAAACCACATCACTTTCTGGAAGGGGTAATACTTGTTAGCTTTGGATTACAGGGCCTCCTCCCAACTATAACAATGATTATCTGACTAATCATAGTCAGGATGGCTTCACATCTCCCATCTACCTGATGAGGTTTCTAGTGTTTTCTTTCAAGGATTGAGAATCTGACCAAAAAAAAAAAAAACAACAAAAAACCCCAAACAAAAACAAACAAAGAAACAACACCAAAAACAAACGACGACAACAACAAAAAAAAATCAACAACCCCCCCAAAAAAAAACAAACAAAAAACCCAAACCAAACCAAAACAAGCAAAAAAAAACCCACCTGAAACATCAACACCAAAGAAACTTTAGAGAATAATAATTTTCTGGGATTGTTCGTTCCTAGCTGTGGGAATGTTTAAATTACAGTGCTAAATGGGGATATTGCCTGCAGCTTCCATAGAGGTACCATAAGAGGAGCATGACCCTGTGATCCTGGTTGTAAAATGAAGAACCCACCTGGAAGTTCAACCCAGTGCTGAGCTGCATGTTAGTGTTGCTTTATGGCACAAGGTTTGTGTTTGTTGTGCTCTGCAGCACGGGCAACCTCCTTCTGTGAAGCATCTCCTGTACCAAAATAGCTAAGAGAGAATCCCAGCTTTGTGGAGAAGTGAGAGAAAAACTAAAACATTTTCTTACCTTGACTACTTTCTTTGAAGCGGGTTCCTCAAATTTGCCTGGCTCACAGCTGGGTAAAATGCCTGAGGGTAGGTGACAGAACCCCTGAAGAGTGCTCACAAGGGTTCTGCTGTGCTCCCACTGAAGACAACTCCGACTTTAGTCATAACTGAATGTAATGTCTCACTTTAATCCTCTCTAAGAAGTTATCCTACCCTCTCTCCCCAGATATTCCCTCTGAAACCAAGTTCTTTATTAAAACAATATTTGCACTACCCTCAAGAAGCTGCCTTTGGATCGCTCTGCTTTAGGGGTTAACTTGCACTTTCTCTTTCTCACAGATCTTTTCCAAAGCAAAGGAGAAATCTCTGTGCTAGAGCAGTACAATTCCAAGCCCAAGAAAATTTCTCTGGATGCCAATAGTCTTCTGTGGAATAAATTGCTATACCCTGCATACATGCACTCTGCATGTACATGTATGTTAAGTAATGACACAGTAAGTCATACACTTACACATTTTCCTACATTAAAAGGCAGGTTCTAAGGAAAAAAACATCACTTTTAGATTAGCAGCTCAATCAGCAGCTGTCAAAAATGTTAATCTTGGTTCCAATCAATTTAGGCATTATACACTTTATTAGTAACGTATAATGATAAGGAATGATGCCATCCACATATACACATACATACAGTATTGCAATCAGAGAATATTCCTTAAGAACTTTAAATTTTCTCTTGAAATAAAGAACTGGACACTAACAAAACCAAAATATTACAGCAAAACATTTTGTTATCTTCATGAGTAGAACGAAGACATGAACAGTAAATAACATGGCTCTTACACAGAAATACATTTCTCCTGGGAAAATTTTTTGCTTAATTCATTCTAGTTCCTGCATTAACATCACTTCTCCCTCTTCACAGACTTCAGACCGAATGATGGGGCTGGGGGCAATCACGTATTATTGTGTACAATGACAGCTTGTGCTCCATGAAGCATTAGCAGCCTGTAACACTTGAGAAGGAGGTACATACATGTACTGAAAAACAACAACTGTAAAGGTCACGCATTCCCATTCACACAGGAAAAGCAGTGTGTTCACAAAATGGAAAAGAAAAACAATAAATGTTTACAGCTTAACTCAATTTCACTTGGTTGTAGATGCACAAGGTAGTCCAAATATTTCTCAAAAAACCATTTTGCATCATGCAGCATGGGCTGGCAGCTTTAATTACACACTCCACTGATTGTCTCTGAAACAACAGACTGCTTTGAACAAAAGAGATGATCAAGAGACTGAAGTGAGGAAAGCCCTATTAATCTGAAATGATTCCTATGTATTCTTTCTACTTCTTCCTTGTTCTTTCTTCTTCGTAAAACACGGGCATTCAGCAACAGAAAGAGATGTTACTAAAGACAAGCACCTATTTACAAATACTTGTTCTGAGGGACTTACCTACCAGCAACTCCAGACTATGCCTTATAGGTCTGGTATTTTCACACCCAGCCAACTGAAATGAGGGGTTTAAGGCCATGGTAGGAATCCTAAATAAAAATGGGTCAACGTTCTCAAGTCTCTTCCACGGAAATTACCAGAAGTTTAACATGGCTGGGAAGAAACACAAAGATAAGAGTTAATTTTAAGGCTAATATCTGAATTTTGTAGCTGAAAGTTATCAATTGCACAGCCTGCTGGGCTCCTGGGAACTGCCCCCTTGTTTATGCTCCCTGTTGTGTGCCGTCTCTTGCATCCTCTAGAGCTTTCTTGAAACATTCAGAAACAAAAGTATATTGAAAAGCAAAAGCTGATGCATGGGGCTGGGTTGCCACTCCTCACTTGGTTTCTATCACCATCCTCTCTGAGTTATGTGCAATTCCATTCATGACACAATTACCTCTTTTAACAGTTAGCTTTGTTAGCCCCCAGCTCTACTCTTGCTGGAGGGCTGAGCCAGAATCTCAAGGCTAAGAGTCAGAAAACCTATTTCCAATTCCAGCTGCATGTGGAATTTCCAGGCTGAGAAGGTTGCATGGAGAACTCATAGCAACCTTCCAGCATCTGAAGAGGGATTACAGGGAAGCCGGAGAGGGACTCTTTGTCAGGAACTGTAGTGATAGGACAAGAGGGAATGGGTACAAGCTGAAAGAGGGGAAATTTAATTTAGGTATCAGGAAGACATTTTTTACTGTAAGGATGATAAGACACTGAACAGGTTGTGGACAGGCAGGTTGTGGACACCCTAACCCTGGAGCTGTTCAGGGCCAGGATGGATACAGCCTTGAGCAACCTGGTCTAGTGGGAGATGTCCCTGCCTATGGCAGGTGGGTTGGGACAATATGATCTTTAAGGTCCCTTCAAACCTCTTAACATTTTATGATTCTATGTTTGATTAAGTGGATGTTGTCTGTTAAAATCCAAAAATAAAAAGCAAAAACCACAAAGCCTCAACTACTCCAAATTTATTTCTGCCATGAGCTAGAACCTCAATTTCTTGACAGACAGATGATAAGATTATCACATTAAAAATACTGATTTGGTCTTTATTTGCTCTTAATTCTGCTGCTGAGCCCTTCGTTTAAATACTTTATCATTGCCTGAAAACAGCTCCCAGGTTTCCAACTTTCAAACTCCTTTTAGAAGGGGAATATTAAATCCAGGATCTAATTAAGCCTTCATTATTAGGAATATTTTCTTTTCAGGGACCCAGCAGTGTTTCCAGCATGCCAAAATCTTGTTTGGACCTTTTCAGAAGGTAGCCAAGTAATTTGGCAGAAGATAAAAAACACAAGGAGCCAGAACTAGAATATTTTTTCAATAATCAGCTGAACATAACTAAAGAAACTGGAAGCCAGTAGTGAAGAAAGGAATTGAAAAATAAATTTTAAGAAAGAAAGAGTAAGACTCAATCTTTGAATTTGAACAGTGTGTACTGAACAGGTCAGCAAACATTCTGGATACTGCCAAAGACTTTGTATTGGACATTTGAAAACAATTCCCCAAAACTGCAAAAATATTATCTTGTTAAGATTTTGCAACACCAAAAGTCAAAGCAACCACGGGCGATGAACATAAATATTTTCTGAATCTGTATCTTGCTGAAAAATATATATATATATTGGCACATATTTTTCTCATTTTTCCAAAGGGAAAAGCCACCCATGTATGTCACAAGGCAGAAACTTTCACTTTTCTCACTTAGGCTGAAAACGTGTGCATGCCTTGATGGGGCAGCTTCTATCACAGCAAGCCATTAAATGTGAAGGACTGGCATATTGAAAGCATTTCTACTTCCACTCCTATACCCTTGCCTGCCATTTGAATATCCGAGAGTTACTTTTCGTATATTCAGCTCCTTCAGCAGAGGACTCCTAGAGCTCACCAGGCAGCAAGGCCTGTCCATTTTCTCTCTAGCACTGGGCCTGGTGAAGAGACATGAACCCTTTTTGGCAATGCAAGTGTTCCAAGCATGCTTAGTTTATTCTGATAGCTCTTCCCCTGTCTAAAGCATTTATCATACAAAATGTTTAAGTCAAGATCATCACATTTAGAGGCTAAGCTTAGAAAGATAAGTTTCCAGGGCCCTTTTTATACAAAAGGATTCTCTGAGTCGACAGTGAAATAAGAAAAAGAAAAGCATTTAATGGAATTTATTGTACTTAGAGAACTATCTTGGACTTTGTTGTTGTTTAACCCCAGCTATCCACCAAGCCCCAGGCAGCCGTTTGCTCACTCCCTTCCCCACCACTGGGACTGGGGAGGGAATTTGAAGGGTAAGAGCTGGAAAACTTGTGGGTCAAGATACAGACAGCTTAGCAGGGAAAGCAGAAGCCACATACACAAGCAAAGAAAAACAAGGAATTAATGCATGGCTTCCCACAGGCAGGCAGGTGCTCAGCCATCCCCAGGAGAGCAGGGGCCTGTCAAGTGCAGTGGCCACTTGGGAAGAAAATACCATCACCCTGAACATCCCTCCCTTCCTCCTTCTGCCCCCCACTGTATATACTGAACATGATGTCATATGGTCTGGAATATCCCTTTAGTCAGCTGGGGTCACCTATCCTGGCTGTGTCTTCTCCCAATCTCCCCTGCACTCCCAACTTCCTCGCCTTTTCTGACATACGAAAAGCAGAAAAGGCCTTGGCTCTGTGTAAGCCCGGTTCAGCAACAGCAAAAACATCTCTGTGTTATCAACCTTGTGTTCAGCACAAATCCAAAACACAGCTCCATACCAGCCACTGTGAAGAAAATTAACTGTAGCCCAGCTGAAACCAGCACAGACTTAAATAATTCCCCATACCCAACTGTAACAATCTGTGGAAAACTTTGAGTAGGATTCCACCTTCTGGATGGACTGCATCTGTGGGAACTCAAAGACACAGCATCATTGATGGCACTGAACTTGCAGGCTCAGCTTGCTGAGATAAAAATTAAATGTTTGCAAAAAGTCCACTAAGCCAGGTCTGACTTTCCCAGCAATAGTGTTACTGTAGTGCTATCAGTTCTGTGGGTGTGTAGATAGAACACAAGGTAAAGGAGAAAATTTTCAAAAGCACTGCAGTGAACCCCCATCCCAAATACAGATAAATGAAGTAACAAAACGTTACTGTTAATGAAGTCTGCTCATTTTGCAGCTAAGATGGTATAAAAGAAAATATTTGATCAGAGAAAGTGAAAATATCACTATTTTCCTTTCAGTCATCCTTACAGTTTTTAACAAACTGCAAAAGACATGATTTAAGTTACACAAGCACAGGAATTTCACATGAGACAAGTGATACAATTCATAAAAATGACAGAACACATTTTCTGATACTCCACAAATACTCAGAGAAGGTTTAACACACAAAATGGAATTTCTTCAGCAGCACTGATTAAACTCAAGATGAGGCAGGGATCTTCTTTACAAAGTAAAGGCACCGGCTCTTTGTAAACACGTACTCATCTCTCTTTAACTGAGAAAGCACTCAAAATATTCCATGGAGGAAACTTGTGTGGTAGTGTTCCATTGCTTAGAAATACTTCACAATAGAGATATCAAAGGCCTTTGTCCTCCTTTTTACTGTATTTAATAAGAAATGTTTTTTCTCCCATTTATCTAATGAGAAACTTTTTAGATCTCCCCAGAAATGCTACAATGAAGCTATAGAACAGTGTTTTCTCTTATCTGCCTTCTGATACCTATAAAGAAGTTTCAAGGCAAAAGAAATGTCAGATGCCAGTATGAAACACACACATCATCTCTTGTTTTCAGTATTGTGCTATCACTTTCCCAGAAGGATTCATTGGCTTATATTAAAATACAGATACATTTAAAATAAAAAAGGAACTCATGAACATCCTCCTTCTGTACAGCTCCCTACTCTCTGACTTTTCAAATGCACCAGAGAGACTGAACAAGAAAAAAAGATTAGATACTTCAATCATGACAACTGTACTTCAGGATTCCTGATTTTTTTTTTTCAAGTATGCATCCTGAATGCACATGTCTCTCTACTGTGGAGAGTGTTCACACAGTTCTTTACTAATGAAACTGCAAAACTTGAAAACTGTTAAAATAAATATTCCATAGAAAGGTGAATTGTTTGCATCTTGGGCAAAATGAACTGAGCATCTTCATAGCTTCCAACACACAACTACCACCAATATCAACAAACACATTTTACTACTCGTACACACAAATCCAGTGGTTACACTAATTCACATTGTTCCATATCTAATCAAACTTGTGCGTTTCTAAGTCACCTTCCTTTAGCTTTATAAAGCTGACTGAATCTTTAATGTAGTGCTTTCAGGTTCTACAGGACTCTCAACTGGTACCTGAAGAGGGAGACAAAAAAATAAAAACACAACAGGAATTAAGCTGTTATTCAACAGAACTATTCTCAAACTCAGTATTCTTGGGTAATTATTAGATCAGACTCCAACAGTATATGTAGTTAATCATCCAAATTAGGCAATCATAGAAAGCCCTGTTTTCCCTTCTTTTTGTAATAAAAAAGAGAGATCAAACATAGAATTTAGTTTCTTAGTATAACTCTGAAGTATATATTTACTGCACATAAATATTTGTCACATGAAGATTAACTTCCCATTTTTTTTCTCTGTTACCTTTAACCACAGTAGAATCTTGATCACGGTTCAGTATTGAAATGATATTGAACATTATTTAACACAGACAGGTCTCAATCATGTATGGCAGCAGCAGGGCAAGGACTGCAGCTTTTCTTACACCCTGGCTTATATGAATGAAGCTGTGTGTCGATCTCGGCTAATTAACGAGGTGAGAATGGAAAGCAGATGAGTCATGTACATCCCCGAGAGAGCCCCAGGCCCGGCTGGGAAACCCGCAGGATGCCACACGCAGCACACAGCTGCACAGGTTTCAGGTTCAAGTTAGCTCAGACAGCACCAGCTCGGAAGTTCCTGAACCTCATACAGACACTAACAGCGTGCAGTCGGTCACTGATGAAAAAGCTGCTGGACATGCAAGATACCTACACAAAAAGAAGCATGGCAGATGATCTTGCAATGTCTGACTCCAAAAGGCTGTCTCATATCTTGATCCAAATGATCAAAAACCCCATAGCACTGAAAAAATTTTCCACTGAGAGCTTTATTTCTCCTAGTAACTGTAGTAGTTTGGAAAAGCTGCTGAAATGTGGAACCTTATGATCATCAGAAAGTGCTATGCTCACTCTTCATTCAAACTGAGAGGGTGCTCAGCAGGAGAACAAACCCAGCTCTTTATGCAGCACTGTATAGAAACTCCAGCATGGCTTCTGTTTATCAGACACTGACTTCATCTGAAGGGACTGAAGGTATTTCAAATAAAATACCTAGCCTATAGGATGGCCTCATAACCCAATAAACAAAAAGACTTCACAATTTTCAATGCTACCTGCTAATATGAAAAAGCAAGATTCAAGCAATAAAATCATATTATTAGCCACTTAAAATTCAAATATTCAAAAAGTTCAAAAATTTTTTAAAAAATCAAGTGAGAGCAGAAGTTTTTTTCGTTTTTTTCATGGGAGATAAGGAGAAAAACAGGTATCTGAGGGCAGCATCCCATGTGGCTCTGTTCTTCAAAAACAGCATGGAAACAGTCATAAGATTTTGTAAATCACTCTTTTGCAGTTAATATTGTTATGCCAGTAGAAGTCAAGCATTCAAGTAGGAAATACAATCATGGTAAAAGAGTCACCACTTACAGCTTTAAGGTCCAAGTTCATAATCCCTGAATTCACATTGTGTCTTCGCAAATCTGATTTTATTAAGGCTGAAAATACAAGGAAAAAGGAAAGCTGGTTCACACCTTTGCAGTGACATACACTTCAAGGGAAATGTTTGCACGGTGCAAGCACACAGAAGCTGATTTCAGCATATTTTCAAAATACCCATATTCGCTCTTTGCAATTTGAACTCACTGACAATTTGAGCTTGCTCCTCACAAAGCACACGAAGCAGGAAATGACAATAAAATCTTAAACTACAAGAACTTAAAGCAAAGCTTGATTGTTTCAGCACTTTCAGCACATTTGTAAGTCAACATGTGTAAATCACTGGCACAGTTCCAGAGTGCATCAGCAGTTTCTTGCATTTGGAAAGCTGCAAACTTCCTCCATTTATGCATTTGTTTCCATTTCTCACCCCACTTTGGAGATGGACATCTGTCTCAAATTCAAGACATATCTCAAGAAATGGGGTCAGATGGCTGTCCATATATTAGCAACATCATCCTAAAAGCATCTACATTTTTACATTAAAGAGAAAACATTACTTGCAGTCGTAATTACCTGTTAAAATAATGCCCACAAAAATCCAAGCACAAAGAAAGATGTTTCCTGCACGAGGACTGTAGTCTGTTGTGAGCTTTCCTTGAACAAGTGTAAATACAATTCCAAATATCTATAAACAAACAAGTAACTTCATCAGGATCACACAGAAAAGAGTCATCATTTTACCTTTAAAAGTTCCCAGTCATATCTTACAGAAATCAAATTTTAAAAAACTCAGGACTAAAGCAACACAACAGAGACTTAGCTAAGTCTAAGAAAGCCTTCCTAGAATCGAGCATAGTGGCTTTCCCGAACATTACTTCACTTGAAGAAATAAAATGATGTAACCTGTGCTGATGCATTAAGGAGACCTGAGGAAGTGCCTTCAGACTCTGGATATGTAATTTCCACAGCAAATTCAAACCCAAGTGGAAGATAGCCAGTCATGAAGAACCTGTTGAAGAAGAGAGTAAGAGGGGCCTGAGTAAGGCCTAAGTATGACAGGCCTTTATCTATTATTACAGCTAAGAAAACCTAACATACACACGTGGTATTACGAACTAGCTGGTATTCTGAACTGTCATGTGTTATGACTTAACATAATTCAGTAATTCCAAATAATAGTGACTGCTTCATTCCCTCGAAATCATCCAAGAATTTTAGCCACACATCTTTCTCTTTAGGACAAAGCTGTTAAAACATGTTTGTCCCATTTCCCATAACCACCATACCTATGAAACAACCTTTTCTAACGAGCCCACAAGCTACTCCATACTTGAAGCCAATTACTTTCAAATGAAAGACATACACAAACATCATCATTTGATCAGCCCAAATATCCATGCTGGAGGACAAAAAGAGACCATGACTAGGGAGTGAGGCTGTACACTGGAACACCTGCTGGAAGCTGCTATGGAAGAAGCTGAGGGAACAAATGAATGATGGAAAAGAAGGGGCTTAATGCAGCTGAGGTTGGTTGATTGGTTTTTAAACTGAAACTCACAAGATATTTTTGGTTGTATCTTGACTTCTGTGTCTGAATACAGCCCCATTTCCTCAGCACCTCTTGAGGCTTTTAGATGAGGTATCTATGAGCAGAGTGAACAAAGCAACCAGCATGTTGCTTGAGCTATCAAAGTATAGATTAATCAAAATGCAGAGAAGCCAGTCTTCCTAGATCTGCTCAGGTAAACGCTAATCACCTGCACACTGGTCAAGAGAAATCTTCAGCTTCACTGTAGACAGCTTTTTGAACTGGAACCGAATGACTTGACCACATAGAGACCTCTCTTAGATCCGTAACAATGTTAAATTAAATTTACTGAAAAGTGAGTTACTTTAGATTTATTCTGATGTAACCGAAGGTGAAACCCTAGTAAACCCCACCTGTGTTGTGAGCTAAAGGCATAGGCTGAGATCATGGTGACAGAATACACAGTAGAATTATCTAGGTAAAACATTTAAATTTGTTTCAGAACAGAACTGCAGTAAGTCTTGTAGAGCTCTTTAATTGCTCACCCAAGCACTCCTCCAGTCACGAACACTACTATAAGGTATCCGAGGTCCAGGGTGAAGGTAAATACCAGCAACCCAATGAAAGAGAGAATGTAAACAATCAAAGTAGTTTGCCTGCAACCCAACAACAACAACAAAAAATTAACCTTGTTAACAGAAGGCCATAGCACATTGCTGAAGCATGGAAGAATAACATGAACATTACATACTCCTAATGACTGGCACTCTAAAGCTGTAAAATTTGCTTCATGTAATTCTGCCTCAAACTTAGCATGCAGTGAGAACATATCCTTTCCTGAACTCTTAATTGTCTTGGTTATCTGGCTGCTTCACTCAAGGCTAAGGACACTTACTCAGACTCTCAAAGAATGGACAATCACAGCACATACTACTACCTTAGGACTATTTTAGTTCTCTGCTATATTGTACCTCTTGGCCATACTGCAGTGCTGCCCATTGCACAATATGTCAACACAGGAGCAGCTGAGTCCAACACTATTAGCAATAAAAGTCAGCCTACCAAGAGGCAAGTCAAACAATTCTCATTACAGTGCTTTATTTATTTTGAATCTGGAATAAGGGATGTCTTCCAAATTCTTAAAGCACATATTTATAAGCCAAAACACATGCAGAAACAAAGCCAGCCTACAGCATTAACATCCATTAGGCTTGCAGAGGCACATAATGTTCTAAGAGTCACAGGAGTGAACTACTCCATCACAAACAGTGCTTCAGGGCAGTGCTTGCTCCTGGGAGCACCACACCATGGATGATGGACCCAGGAGCTCCTACCCCAGAGCTCTGCTCCATGGTCATCCCCTGAATTAAATCAGATGTTACACTTACTAATAGGATCAGGAGTAGCATAAAAAAAATGAGAATCCATCAACTGGCCATTTTACAAAACAACACAGGGCAGGCTTTGAGACTTTATACTTTCCTAGGAGAAGAAGTCCACTGGGCCACCTGGCCACTGTATGTAGGACCTACAGTGCTTTCCTTACACTCCTGAAGAGACAGAAGTAAAGGACAAATCCCTTTGCATCTTTGCATTCTGCTCCCTCATTTCTTTTGGCCAATAACCAGTAAGAGTCTCAAGCTTTCGCTGTAGCCTCAGAAACTTGTCTCCATGGAGGCCACTATAAGGTCAGGGATGAACTGCATTTCATCAGCAGTTCATTTCAGCCCTTAAGTTGGAGTATTTTCCAAATGCAATTGCACCGCTCTCCTACCCCTAACCCCACACATGCCTACCCACACTTACTTGTATGTTTTAGTGTAATCCAGCCACAAACCACAAATAATCGAACCCACCATTCCTGCCACCACCAGTGTCAAGCCAATTCTCCCAGCGTTCACTTCTTCTCCCTTTCAACAAATATTTATATGGTGCTCATTAATAACTTGCTTCCACTCAGAGTCAAGTTCAGACCTCTTGGCAGTCATAAGTGCAAACAAACATTCATTCCTATGACTGCCACAGCTGCATGCTACAAGAAACTGTACAGAGGTATAAAAGAAACCAAATGTCTGAGCACACATAGCACCTACAAAATAAACATCACCTCTGCAAATGTACAGTGGAAAAAATAAAGATAAGATCCAAGATACTTACCTCATAATGAGTTACTATCATCTGGTTTAATAATGTGGAGACAGAATAAAATGCCCCAGTCATAATACCTGCAGTACCAAGAAAAAAGCTTCAGTCATTCCAGGGGCAGCCATGCAGATCTGCTACCCTAAAGAATTCAGCTTCTGATGTTTAAGACTCACAACACAAAACCTTTTATGTGCCAGGTAAAATCTCTTTACTACACCTATAAGTGGTATTTTGCATCCTTACAGATTTGCCAGCACTGGCACCTGAGTAAATAAAAGTTTGACACTCCCTCCCCCATAAAAAAACCGCCCACAATTAAAATTCTATGTGCTTTTGGTCCACATTTGAGCCTTTCTGCCAGACTACAGGCAGATAGCACCACTTACCATAACTTATCAGCAAAAGTATAAACGGAATATTTTTGAACAAATTAATAATGGACTGCTTGTAGGAGTAATCCTCAGGAGGTTTAGTTTGCAGCACTGCTTGAGAGTGACTAGGAGGGTATTTGGGCTTTTCTTCAAACACTGAGGGGAAAAAGAAGGAACAATTTTTGATTCACCTCTACCAAATTAAGAAGCTTTTTTTGTTGTTGTTGTTTGTTTTTCGGAAGTGTTTCAGCTCAATGAGTTTCAGAAGAATGACTTGTAGTTTTAAGACTTCCATTAAAAAATATTCTAGATTTTCTCATGGAAGAATTAAGTCACATCCACAAAGGACGTCTTATTTGGTCACATCTGATTGCTACCAAAATATGGTTAAAGACAGACTTCATCTGCAATGTGTCGAGACTTTTGTATCTGAATTGTAAGATTAACAGAGTGAATTCACATTATATCATAAGTCCTTGTAGCAAAGTAACTAAGAGAACTAAATATTCTGAAAGAGATCACCCCATGTGAAGCACGAGATAGAGAGAAATTGTTGTTTCTAAACTCTGGCACAACAGACTAGTGAACACAAACTGGAAAAATTGTAACTTCAACTACTTTGAGCAGTCAGCTGCTTTAAGTGAGATGTTGTAAGCCCTCCCTACAGTCAGCATGTAAATTCCAGTAATTTAAACACTTACCAACTCCTGTCAAGAAGAACAAAAGTGTGGAAACTATGGCTGTTCCATAGAACATGATGCCGATGTTATGTGCCATGAGATCAATATCATTCGGTGTATTTGGAACCAAAACAGGTGGCAACAAAAAGCCAATTGCAGTACCAAGCTGTAAAGCAAGAAAAGAAAACCAAAAAATCATTTCTCTATGAACACACAAATTAACAGAAGTGAAAAGTTTGACCAGGTAGAATTCAGAACTGTTATCATAATAAGCATTAGTAAAACTTCAGTATCGTACTTCTGAGCCGCTTGCTCTCGATGTTGCTCTACAATCAGATCTTCCATAACTCAGGTTTTAATCTTTAAATTTCTCAGTTAAACTACAATACTACACTTAGTGTATATATTTACACTACACCTAGTATTTATACAAGAATCCTTCACAGGAAAGGGAAAGTACCACGCATGAACATAAATTTGTATCAGTCATCCTGCAACTGAAGGGCTAGAGATGACACAAGACTCCAGCTACTCTTGTAGAAATGTTCTCCATTTGATGTCACACTCCTGCCACTACAGTAACAAAGGCTGACTGCAAGGTTTACTGCAGAACAGATAGAGCAGAGAAAAGCAAGAGAAAAAGAATATCCTTATTAAGAAACACAAAACCAAACCAAACAATTATTGCTAAGGAAATAAATATAAATCACAGAATGAAGTAGTAGTGGGTTTGTATGTGGAGTAAATTCCAACATAATAACTGGTTTTGTGTTAAAGAGACAAAACACAGGGACTGAAATTTTGGAGATATATATATATAAAGCATTTTAAAGCATGAGGGAACAAATCCTGGACTACTCTCCAATTTCTCTCTTCTGCTCCTCCAAAACTAAATGGCATTTTAAAGTGTTGGGACATTTATTTTAGGTAAAATTAAATAAAAATAGAGCACCAAAAACTGTGAAACTAGCAAGTCCAACAATCAGAAAGTATGCACATTAGAGGTGTGCCACTGTGCTTACGAAGCATCCTTTGTGCATACCCTGATGGTTTTGCTACCTTTTTCCCCCCAGGTCATGAGATTTACACAGTATCCAGTGGTCAAATGAAGAATTTGTCTCCTTTTGTGCTCACCCTTCAGTTTATGAACCCTACAAACATGAACTGAGTACACAGTTACTTTTTTCTTAAGGTTTTTTTTTCCTCCCCCAATAGGTGCCATACAGTACCCACACTATTCCAACAAAGTCGAGTGATACCATTTTCCATCATTTACATCTAGAGAGGTTAAGGCCAGAAGGAAGTGTTCCAATGAGTTTGGGCTGCCTCATTAAAGATTTTAAATACTTGTGGACATCTGGCACTCCTAACAACCCCTGACAGGTACATTGCTGCATTCCCAGTGATTAGTGTTCCAATTGCAAATGATCAGCATCTCAAGAAGTGAGATCTAATTTTTGGTAACTGCTCTGTTCCTCCCCTGCCTGCGGTCCTGGCTGTGTTTGCTGTAGCTCTGAAGTTATACACAGTATCTGATAAGCAATCGGATGACCAACAGCTCAGCGGGTTAGAGCAACCTGTTCTGTTACATAGTTCACCTTGTGCAATTATCCAGTACAGTGAGACCCAATGGGAATGCGGATACATAAGGGAACTGCAGTGGGATACACAGACAACGTTACTTGTAACTTCCAAGTCCCTAACTTGTCATCTCACTGCTCTTTCAATCTAGGTTTTGAGACTTTTGGGGTTTTTTTAAGGACGCAAAACCTAAGAATAGAGAAATTCTGTTGTTCTATTGGCAGAGGACCAGCAAGCACTTCGGCAGGCACACTGAGATCAGTCCTAGCTTCTGGAGGAGAATACACTCCAGAAATAACTATGGCTTATTTTGTTCACATTCTGATCCTGTTTCCCTTGTCCATCTTTCTCGGGGTTCCTATCCACACAATCTCTGCTCTCTTGCTCCTGTCCTGCACCACTTCAACCCCACATCTCAGCATCCAAGCAAAGCATGAGTTTCAGACTCCAAGCTGGATACTTGACACTCAAATGCAGAACTGAAGCCCCAGTAACCCCTTGCTACTGCGAGGACTGGTGCATATCAGGAAAAGCGGAAATTTAGCTGTCAAAGAAACCTTTAACCTGATACTAGGATGCAGATACAAAAATTTTGCCTCATTGCTGAAACCAACAATTTCTGAAATCGTCAGTCCAAAAGTGACAGTTGACTTGTCCACTGGAAAACTTCGATGCAAAAAAACTTGTTTTGGAAAAACTGTGAACATACAGCTATCAGCTAATGAGGAATCAGTTACGTTACCACCCTAACTATAAATATGTAACATTAATGTCACCGCTGTCATAATTCAAAGTGCACAAACATAAAATCATTACACTCACATGAGAAAAAAAATTCCCATTACCTTAACCAAACTCTGCTGATGACCTCAGCCTGCACCAGTGATGCTGATTTGAATCTTAGCAATTTTTTGCCACAGGAGGAAAAAAAAAACAAAAACGCTGGGACAGTGGCAGGAGGTTGGAACAAGGCTATAGGAGGAAAAAGTATCATACCTGCACCTGTGCTTTCAGATGCACCTGTTCCAGCTCTCTGAAACTGGCCAGGACCAGGGAGCTTGAAGGAATCCGTGACTCAGTTATCAGCTCCCCACAGTGATGTGAACTATCACAGCGTTACACAAAACTTCACGAATCACCAGAGTATTGACTACTGGCACCTGGCAATTAGAGGCCATATTTTAAAAAGAAGAAACCAATATATGTTGGCACTGGGGCTCTTCATCAAAGTTCACGTAGTTCACACGCCTCCAACCGGGGGTGGATTCAGTCAAATGAATCCAAATGCCAAAATGCAAGAGGAAGAGGAAGTGGAGCAGGACCACTTCTGAAGAGGGTCTCGACTGATGTACTGCCGGCAGCTGATGGAAGCGTGTGAGCTGCCACAGCTGCCACATGGCCAGGCTCCCGCACAGCCAGGCTGGCCGGGCAGCGCGGGACGCAGCATCATCACCCTGCGCTTGGTGCCGCTTCCTCACCTGTCCACTCTCCCAAAACCATATCCTGGAGAAAGCCTTTTCCCACCTAAGCACCTTATTTTTAACTCAATGCCGAACTCCAAAGAAGCCCATTTCTCCAAAGCCCCCCTCGCTCCCCTCCGGCCCTACCTGGTTGCCCAGCACAGCCACGGCGCAGGCGGTGGAGACCTCGGTGGGGCCGAACCAGACGGAGGCGATGCGGGAGGGCAGCCCCAGGATGAAGACCTGGGCGACGGCGCAGACGGCCTGCGCGGCCAGCGTGAGCGGGTAGCGCTGCGGGGCCAGGCTGCCGCACTTGAGCCAGGCGCCCAGCGCGTTGAGCCCCGCGCCCAGCAGCGCCGTGAGGCGCAGCCCGCGGGCGTCCAGCAGCCAGGTGGCCGGCAGGATCAGCGGCACGTAGGCCACCATGTACACCATGGACAGCCAGTCGATCTGCGTGAAGGAGACGCCGTAGAAGCCGGCGAAGACGTTGCTGAGGATGCTGTACTGGATCCACTGGAAGGCGTTCACCAGCGAGTAGCAGCTGAAGACGGCCAGCACCGCCAGCCGCCGCCGCGACAGCCGCGTCTCC
>VZRO01003478.1:2225187-2245976 GCA_013397915.1 Daphoenositta chrysoptera
GTGCATACACAGACACACGCTTCTTTCAGTCTTTTAAACGGAACCTATGACATCCACATTCCTTTAAGTCTTTTAAACTGAAATTACACAGGCTGCGTGACTTCGGCTGGGTGCATGAGAACCACATGGAGATAGTAGTGATGTAAATACTCCCCACGACATCTCCAAGGAAGGAGCAACATCACCTCCCTCCTGTCACCATTTTGGTGGCTGGTGTGTCCGGCCCAGGCAAGGCTGGGCGGGCACAGACTGGTGTTTTGTGGCCTGTCCCTCACCCTTCTTCCTGGGCACGGGGCAGGGTACCTTGGCTGCTGCACCATCTGTGCCAGGGACACATAGGCCACACCACCTCCAGCACATTCTGGGAAATTCCCAGGCCTTCCCCTGCCATAATAAGATTTGTCTCTTCGTGGTGGTGATGCAGAGAAATGTACTGAAGTGATAAGAGACGGATGGGCAGAGACAGAGGCCCAAATTGCAGCCGAGGGTGACCACTATGGTGCATTATCAGGGTGTGTGCATCCACCCCAGTCCTTCATTGCCTCCAGAGCCGCAGGCAAAACATTCCTTGTTTCCACTCAACCTCTGAAACTTGATTTGACACATACCCCAGAAAACTGGCCGTCTGGCTCATGTGCAGAGGCGGGTAGATATCACTTCAGTAAGCAATCTTCCCCAAAACCTGCTGGGTTCGTGTCTGCACAGGAGCAGTGTCTGGCAACCCCTGTCACAGTTTGTAATTCTGCTGCTGCAGGCAGCATCCCCTAATAAAGAGAGAGATTGTCCTCCAAATCATAATAGAAAAGTACAGAAATATTTAAGTTTGTTAACAATGTTAATAGTATTTTACTGGTTTCTGTGGGAAATGGTTTGGAAAGTGTTCGGCAAATAACACACTGCACATTATTCATGGGTATGTCAGAGCCTAATCAGATCTGTCTGGGCTGTGGATACGCTTAGCCACCAATCTTAAGTACCCTCACTAATTAGGAGTTGGTATTTTACTCAAGACCAGTTGACCTATGTAAGCCACAGTTCCTGATCTTATTTACAGTATGGATAATAATATGGACACGTGCTTCAAGCTATTAATTTGGCTATGTTTGCTTTCCCTGAGCACTTAGCTGAGCAATGGTAGTGATGATTGCAGGCACCAAGGAATTTGAGAGACTACTGGAAGTACTCATGACTTTGCAGATAAGAGGTCTGTGCAAGGAATCTGCTCTTTAAAAATAAAGTTACCTATGTCAGATTCAGGCCCTTCTTGCCTCTCTCATTCACGCCAAAAAAAGAGAGCCTGATTTATTTTTACTTTTCTTCTGTAAGATCAGATGCTTGTTAAATTTCTCCCAGTTCCTCTGCCTGACTTATTCTAAGTATTGTAGCAATAGAGGTTTTTTTTGTTTTTTTTTTTTTTAATATCCCAGCAAGAGGAAGAAGTGGAGTGGGAACTGAAACAAACATTATCATAGCAGCAGAATAGCCGACTTTCACTTTAGGAATGCATGTCCATATTACACATTGTATGCTGAAAACACACCTGAGACTGTGTCTGTGCCAGTACTTGCAGCAGTGGCCCTTCAAGGTCTCTGGCACAGGCTGTGGGTTGGCCTTGGGGTCAGGGAAAGGGCTGTGACACTTTGGCTGGGTGGGAGAGATGTAGCATTAGCATCCTTAATGACTCCTGTTCTTTTGGAATAAGGTACAAACATTGATCAACACCTGATTTAACATTTTTTCCCCTCGAATTTTGGAAGATCTCAAAGTCCATCCAAAGAGAACATTCTCAAAACCAGAAGAAAGCAGGCTTTGTTCTCCCATTCTTCCTTTCCCTACTGTCACACCCGTGGCTGCATACCGCAGGCAGAGCTGCTGCCAGCTAATACCGTCACGGAAAGGTTCGAGTTCCTCCTGTGCTGAGAATGGCTGGCACATCTCGGGTTTCGCTGCTGCCGTGCCCACAGAGCATCATCTCCCTCCCTCTGCACCCAATGGCGCCGCACACGCAGGGACATGTGCTTCCTGCACGGAAGCGGTAACGAGACACCAGGGAGCTGCAGGGGAGAGGAGGCAGAGGGAAGGGGACTCGGATGCAAGCTAACTCCCAGAAGGAGACTTTTCCCAGAAAGAAGCAAGTTTATTTACAGCAGATCAACACAGAGGCAAATCCATCTTTGCTACACTGAACTGGTCTCAGTTAAATTAAACCAGTTTGATTTTGATGAGGTACAACCAATGCATTTGCATCCTGGGGACATTAATCTCCAGAAGTACCTTCCTAAAAACGAAATGAAAAGGCAAGCCAGATGGACAGCATCAAGGCAAAGCTTTGATATTTATCTCCTATGTTTTTACACTGCTGAATTTCATAGGTTTCACGGTCACTGCTTCTGATTTATAGCCATTTGTACAAAAAGCAGGGCCAAGGACAAAGTTGCCCAGCAAGAGAAAGTTACCCCAGGAGAAATATCCGTTGCAGGAGTTCAGTTAAAATGTGAGTCCCTGGATTTCTACATTTTATGGACAATTATAAAGCTAAGAGCAGAACACCGATATCAAAGTTTGCAGTGCAGTTTACCTTAAAACTGTTGCTATCTGTTTTAGATTTACCCTCTAACTGAAAATTTAGGCTCTCCTGAATACTCCTATTAGTGATAGAGCCAGAAATTTTTCATGTATACCCAAGCATTAACAAAGTTATTTTCCTGAATGCTGTGAAAAGGCCAAAATACCTCTTTCTATCAGGCAGTCACTGGGAAGTAAGTGATACTCATTTACTCCACAAAAATTATTTTCTTGTATACAAATTCCAGAAGTCAGGCAGGGACTTAACACCTAAATTTTCAGGCTGGAGAAGGTTAAAAAGCAATTAGAAATGCATAAGTCTTGCTTGCCGTGGTGGTGTTGTTCCTTCTGTAGCATATATTCCATTAAAAGAACTGTACTTTTGCAACAATCTTGAAACTAAAAATTAATTTTGTAGGTACTGTATCTTTGTACAAAAAAATGTCTCAGAAGCAGCCTTTTTGTTTCAATCCAGGGCATTTCACAAAATACAGGGAAGTCAGCTGTAGTGTTGCTTTCAGGGTGTTGTTAGCTTTTGGACACCCCTAGCTGGATTATCTCAGTGATACCAATTCCTAGTTATGTCCTTCTTCCAAACCTCAATATGGTATCTAAGGCCCCCATAAAAACCCCACAGGTTAAGCCATCTTTGTAAAACTTGAGGCCAAGTTTAGGAGTCTGAAATGGAGATTGTAGTAATGCATTTCCCTGGTCTTAAAATTAAGAGCCAAACACAGTTAGAAGAGAAAAAGGGGTTTTTCTCTGGGTATTTATTTAAGGATCCTTAGGCGCAGCCCATCCAGGTGAATGCCTGCAGAGCACACGGAATGCACACCCACGGGCACTCGGGGATCACATTCTGGGCCTCGCAAATGAGCACATCCAGCAAAGATTCCCCAGGGAGCGGCTCCAGTGAACCCCCGCCCCAGGAACCTTCCCCTGGCTGGGCCTGTCTCAGGTTACAGGATGTGTTCTGGAGAGGCCCTTGGTGTCTGGGGCTTTCTGACCCCTCACTACGAGGCTGCCAAGATGTTTGGTCTCTTGGCTTAACAAAACATTAAGTCTAAGAATGTGGGCTAGAAGCACTAAGAATATAGAAAAAGGATATAAAAGGGCTATAAAAGAAAAAGCAAAAAATCATTATGGCATCAGGAGAATCTTGCCAAAATTCCAGCAATTCTAAAACAACCGTAGAAATTTTATGTACATCAGATACATTGTTAAGACTTCCAGATCTTCTGGTTTTGATGTTTCAAACCATATATGTCAGTCTGTAAGAAACAAAAAAATAAACCACTTTATTTTATAATGCACATATCTCTTGGTTATGATTTTCAATGCAAAAGTTGACCTCTCCATGCAGAGAAAACCTACATGACAGGAGTACACCAGGACTGTCTCCCGGACGAGTTGTTTAAAAAAGAAAACCACAGCAGCTCAAGAAAGGGATTTCAGAACAAAAGATCTGAAGTTCCAACTGAGCTAGAAATGAACTATTTTAGCTGGATGTTAAACAAACCTCAATAAGCTGGACTTGAAAGAAAGTAGTTGGAGAGTCACATTCATAAATATCTTGATGGAAAGCTCTGAGAGAATACAGAGGAAAACGTAAACATCCTCTTCCTCCTATGCAATCCTTATTCCAGCTATATTTGCCCAGTCTCCCCACGAGGTAAAGCCAGAACCCCCAACTGAAGAAAAAGCATTTGCAGCTCAAGGCACTTGCCTGAAATTTGTTTGTATCTCCAGAAGTTTGCCTGGCCACCCCACTTTGGGAATATGACTGCCCACAGTAGGCATGTTTGCCAATGACCTGGGTTCAACTTTTTGATGTACTGACAGGAATATATAAGTGCACTCTTAAGTATCAGAGAAAAGTTCTGAATTTTAAAATACAGGTAATGAACTTCTCTACTGTAAACAATAGAGATTTTGTTCCTGGGTGTCTCAATCCATACAAAAGATGCAGAAATGTACATCTGGTACTTCTGCTTGGATGCCATCTGCTTTTCTTTTTGCAGCTAGCTATCAACTTCATATATGTAATGGAATTTTACCCCTGAGTTTCCTACCAAAGCAAGCAGGGGAAAAATTACGGACACAAAATAAGTTTTGAATACAAAAAAAAATAATGTCAACAAATATAGTAGGCAAAATTTAATGGGTTCTTGTTCTCCAAGATTAACAGGCTCTTCATATATTACAAAAAATATAACTTCCATCTGAATCCTTTATATCCAGTAAGAAAAGTGTATATGCCCACAAAAAAAAAAAAAAAAGCATGATCTGTAGAAGGGTTGTCTTAGATGAACATTCTCATTTTTGATCAGCACTTATTCACTGGAAGGTTATTAAATTTGGGGAAAGGCTTGGAGGCATTCTCAGTGTTACATCACAGATTCCCTCCACTGATACACCAATGTGCTGTCAGGCAGTCCTGATATCTTGGTTCATTTCTTTACTAAAAGACAACCAAGAAGCTCTTCTGTGACTATGAGAAGGCTGTGGAACAGGAGGGGTTGGAGAAGCTGTGCAGATGCAGCCAGATGCATCTGTGTGTGTTCCCCCACAGCCTGAGGAACTGCTGGGCTGCAGTTCATCCCATCCCAAACAGCACACCTGGCAGATATTGCAGGATTCCACTAACACACTCCACCTAGCAACTCAGCTTATAAGAGTTCAGTAATGTGAGAGTTTTCTCTGCTGGCTGTAGCACAACAAGTGACTCAGTCAGAGGCAGCCTTCTGTGGATGCAGAACGTCCACTGAGAGCTCCTGCTCCCTGCCCATCTACACAGGAATGGTGAAGCAATCAGCTGGTCAAAGCACCTTTCAGAGCAACAACAATAAAATCTTCTCTTCTAGGACGTCTCAGAGTTACAACAAAGAGCACTATGCTCTTGAAAAACACCGCAGTGTAACTCTCTTTCACTGCCTAATTCATTACACCTTACCTGCCTGGTCCGTGCACACGGTTCCTTTGAAAATTAAATGGATGGGATATGTGATTTTGGAGCCACTAAGAGCCTGGTATGGAAATGTGTTTTAGAGACAGATTGCTCACCCAAGCTTGAGAAACGTTGCTACTTTTACTGTTGAGGAAAAGCAAATATTTAGTAACAGCTTGAAGTTCCCAGTTTCTCTCTGAAGAGGTTATCAGCAGGAAGAGAGCCTTTAAAGGTCTACATGCATTCGACAGGGAGATGCTGGCTGACCTCAGCTTAACTAAAAATCAGCAGGAATTTTTTTGTTTAGACTGAATAACAATAGAAGATGCCTGCCCAAGACCCTGGCTGTGAGAGTACATTATGGAAAACGCATTGATATTCCAGTAATGTTAATCATCTTAACAGGAAGTCAGACAGACACCAGAGACTCTCCTTGTTGGAGCTCCTGTGTTGGGAAAGCACTCCAAGTGTTCTCCAAAGACCCTTTTGAACAGTATTCTTTTACATCACAGCTACAAGACATAAACTATTTCAGATTAGCTGCAAAGCCAGAATCTCCCACAGAAAATTCCCTCCCTTTTATTGTCAGGGGAGACAAACTTAGTGCCCCTATCAACCACCGGACAGTGGGCAGCTCCCCTGCCAGGACACCCCCAGAGCATGTAGAGCTCTTTGCATGTGACTGACATCTACTTCATCCAGATGTTTAGAGAGCAGGGGAGAGCCTGGCCTTCTGCTCCCCCCTCCAGCCTGCACACAGACCAGCTCAGCACCACGCCCAGCTCCTGATGGCACCACAGGGAATGGGGGGCACTCGGCACCTCCAGCACTCACCCAGCGCCTGACACCCCTGAGGTGTCCACAAACACATCCATCAGTGTGTTTCACTGGAGCAGCAGTCATATGATATCAGCCCAACAGCTGAAGTGTCAACCTAAAAATCGTTTCTCTGTCTTGTGAGTACCCTGTGGCTTTTAAATATAGGATGACAGAATTTATTTTGGAAATTTTGAAAACCTTTAAGATCATCAAGTCCAACTGTTAACCCAGCATTGCCAAGTCCACTACTAATCCATGTCCCTTAGTGCCACATCTACATGTCTTTTAAATACCTCCAGCGAGGGTGACTCCACCACTTCTCTGAGTTGCCTGTTCCAACACTCAAAAACCCTTTCAGTGAAGAAGCTTTTCCTAATATCCAATCTAAACCTCCCCAGCTGCAACTTGAGGCCATTTATTCTTATGTGCACCAGTGCAGCCAGGAAAATAAACATGAGAGACTGTCCCATGAGAAGCAGTCTCAGTACAGCAATCCATACAGCAACACGCAAAATACGTCCCAGCTCTGCCAGAATGGCATTCAGACTGTTTAAGCCTTTGGAGATAATCCTATATTTCCAGTGAACTGCAAACACAGAGTGAACAGAGTATTTGTATCCCTTAAGACCTCAGACAGTACCAACAGTTCATAGCTTTTAGAAACCTTAGGAGGGGAATGAGGTGGAAATAACTTGGGTCCTGGGAATAACTCTGCTTTGAGTGCTCTCTCCTCTCTGCTGGCTGTACAGCCTCGGGGCTATGCACAGGACAAAGGTGATGTTGGATGCCAGAAGGCAGACTCACAAAGCTGCTGAAAGACATAGGGCAGTTTCACACGCTGGGGAAAGAGCATCACAGCCATGAGCTGGCCGGCAGCTTCAGAGTACCGTGCTCAGACACATCCCTGCATCCCTCCTCCCAGCCCAAGTGAAGCGATGGGGAGAGCTCAGTTTTGCCTCCTTTTACCTAGGCAGATTTGGCAGTCTTGGTGACTCTCATCTCAGCTACTGCCAGGATAAATGTCAGTGCTGGAAGCAAAAGGCCTTGTTCCCCTTCCTCAGATCAGAGGGAGGTGATGGCAGCCAGAGCCTGGGGCAGGAACAGAGCTGGGTGATGTTGTGATGGATGGTGGTGAAGGTGGAGCTCACACTGCTCCCTGACAAGTGGTTGGCTTGGGAGAAGTTGCATTTTTTGAGGAACTGAAGATACTTACATGTTTGGGAAATTTTCTTTTATTTACAAACACCAAACCATTCACTGAGATTGTCATACTGAGCTTTCCCTTAAGAAGTGTGGAAACGTTCGTTTTTATCTGGGAAATACTGAAAAATAAATGTGCCTCTAGTTTCAAAATGGGCAGTTTAGTTTCAAAACAACAGCCTATAGGAGGCTTAGCTTCAAACTGCTATGTGACTTCTCTTTCTCATGTATTTTTTACAAAATCAAAAAAAATCTCAGTGTCTCATTATCACTCCAAAAGAAAACACAGGCATTGATATGTTTCGTGGCAGCTACAGCCAATTCCTCATCCCTGCTAGTATCACTTTTCCTTCTACATTGATTCAGATACTGGAAAGTGATACTTGGAAGAGATGGCAAAAGGCCAAGGCTCATGCAATCCAATTATAACCCTGCTAAAATGACTTCCAGGAACTCTGCAAGGACTAACCTGATCCAGCCTGGTAGTAGCAAAATAACCTCCAGAGGGGAAAAAAAAAAAATAACCAGCTTTTACCTTTTCCAGGACGACAGACTGTCTCCCAGCAAAGTTATGGAGCAGTGTGTCCTGAACATCTGCAATGTACACACGAAAGCCGGCAAGCTGGGATCAGGCTGCAGAATTGAGCAACCCAAACCCTGTGTATCAAATTTTCTTATGGGAGAATGAGGACGCTTCAAGATTTTCAGCAATACTAAAGCCACTGAAAATTGCAGAGCCTGGATTTGTTAACCTTGCCCTCTATAGGGTGAAATGGCTGCTGAGACTCCCTCAGCCCACTGGTAGGTAGGCAAGGACCACCAAATTATCTTACCAGTCACCAAAGGACTGGTAACGGGCACATTTTTCAGTTAGCACCTTCCTGGTCCACAGCAGGACTTGCAAAGGAAAAGTCTTTGCTGCAATTGCTCAGCTGCCTCTCTTCCAGGTCCATGGCATTTTTTTCTGTCCTATTGAATTCTGTCATGTTTTATTTTAAAGTATTGTTTTTTAATGAGTGGAAGGGATATATTTTTCCCCATTAGATGAGTAAAATTTGGAATATACTTATCTGCTTAAAGTAGTCCACAGGGAGAAAAAATACCTCCTGAAATCATGCTTTCTTACCCTAATTTAAAAAAATCCCACTGTACTGAGTAGTGCTGTGACAGTGGCTGTTTTTGCTCCACTACCTTTACCATTCCTCCCCCAAAGTTACAGTGCTTTCCTTGGTGTCTGTTTCACTAATTTTCCGTCTGTCACACTTGTTCAGGTGTACTTTGGGATTCCTCATGTTACTAGGTCTGTACTAACTAGCAGCCCTGAACCTCTGAGGGAAGAACCATAAAAAGAAGTCTCCTTTGGGAGAATCTTGAGGAAAAGGCTAGGAAGTCTCCTACATCCTCATCAGAGGCACAGCTGGAAAGGAACAGTTTTCTAGTTCACTTTTGCCAAAGATACCGTGCTCCTGGATGTAAGTGCTCACAAGTATTGTTATGTTTTCATCTTAAACCATTGAACACTTAGATAAACTTCAAAACAATCACTAGTGTTCTTTAGGGGATGCCTGTGGAGCTATGATGCAGGAAACAGGTGTTGAGGCTAGTTAAAATCCCATGTATGAAGGAGACACTCTGTGAAAGTTTCTGGCTCATACAGACAAGCCCAGTTGTTTTGCTGTGCCAGCTGCTGCACGAGGGCTCTCTGCTGCGCCTCACATTGCTGAGGCATGGACACAATCCATGGAGTGAGGTCCAGCCCAATCCACACAAAAAGTCATCTAAGACTTCATGAAATGTGATGAACTTCAAACTGTGGGGATTTAATGCCTTTGCTAGCTTAATTTTATCAGGAGAGTGGCAGAAACTCTTATCAATGAAGAAACAGAGCAGAAGACAGCACCCTTCAAAAGAAAACAAACCTCAAAATATAGTAACATATGAATAATAAAAATCAAGAAAATGTGATAACAGCTGCAAAACCACTCCTGGCAAAGATTAAAGCAGCTTCAATAGCTTCCCTACAATATCTTCATTGTAGGAAACCAGCATTTCAGACATCTATCAATATGCTCCCCTCGTGGGATTTTGCATTCCTCATTTTATTCCTGCATGGATGTTTAGCCAGAAAAATGAAGTTTCAGGGTTTAATCTCAACTCATTTCATATCTATCCATGCAGAGGAATGTAAGCAATTGGAGGTTACAGTGAGTTAGCTTCAGACAGTTTCCACATAGCTGTATCAAGCACACTCTGGTGGTGCAGAAATCAGAGCAGATTACCTCACCAATGGCCACCAGCTTATCTTTGTGTTTCTTGAAGAGCAGGACAGATTCCATGGCCTGTAATAAACCAGCTGAGCCATGGCAAACAAAGCCACAATACAAAACTGTATCATTGTACAACTTGAAAAGCAGACCATGAAAACAACCGTCCAGGACAGGCTACCAGTCTCCTGTGTTTCTGACAGCTTCTAAAAAACAGAATTACTCAGCCCTTTGAGAACAAAATTAAAAGAAAGATTCAAAGGAGGTTGGAGGGATGTTAGTCCAGGTAACTGCTAGTGAGCAGAGGAAGAAAGGCCCCATTCTTCATAATTTGGCTGAACTGAGCCTCATCTTGTAAGTGCTGGGAAACCTCTGAGAAACCTTTCAATAGGTCTCTGGCCGCCTGGTCCTGAGGGGTGTCCTTCCCAGAGGACAGGCAGTTGTCAGTGCCAGGGAACAGGTCTTGTTGAACTAACCTTCCAGACCAGTCCCACAAATCACTGCCTTTTCAGCCAAGCCCTTCATCACTCTGGGCTATTGTGCTGGTTTGGGCTGGGGTAGAGTTAACTTTCCTCACAGTGGCTGGTACGGGGCCGTGTTTGGGATTTGCTTTCTGTGCAGAACTGTAAATAAATCAAATACCACAACTCTGTATGTGGATTGGCCTCTTGCACACCAGGTGAAAGAAAGTGAAAGAACTTCTTTTGGGACAACAACAGCAGCCTCCATGTGCTGGTCAAGAAACACCATCTGTGGATAAATGTCACACACGTGGATTGTCAGTGGATGTGCTGCACTCACCAGGAGCATAGGAGGGATTATTTTGGACAGTGCTGACATCTGCTTGTGCACATCATACACCACATTAGCCCACTGCACCTGCACTCACTGTTGCTTCAACTCAGCACAGAGGTCCTGTGTAGTACGGTGCTGAGTTTCCACCCTGACTTTTCCAGGCAGGAATAAGGACCCCTAGAGAAACGGGAAGTTATCTGGTGATGTTGTGATTGGAACTCCCCACATGGTGCTCCATTTAACTTGTTCCCACAGCACTCCATTTGTTTGCTTCCTCACCCTTTGTTGTGTGTCCAGAAATGATCTGAGCACAAAAATGCTCTCCCTATATGTTTATAACAACAAAGCCAGTGCCAATCAGCACTTCAAAGCTGCCCTCTCCAGGCAGTGCACTTCACAAAGACAGACCTTCCTGCTAGATAACCCCAGGTCCATTTCACAGGTTCACCAGTGGTCATAGGCTGAGCAGACCTGGGAGGCTCCAAGCAATAGGTCCAATTCCACCCAGGAGTTGCAACATCCAACATACACACATTTCCATGGAATTCACTTAGCAAGGTAATCCTGACCCTTAGTCCCCATCCACAACTCAGAGGTTTTGACAATGGCCGACAAAATTTGGCTAAGGGACAGACCTCCTGGAGAAGCAAAGTTCCCTAGAAGGTTTGTGGGAGTTTGTGGACATGTAGATGGCACTGACTGTCTCCATTCCCTCTCAAGACCACCAAGAGGAGTCACACACCCAGCTACTGGGTCTGATGCCAGCAGCTATCCAGACATGACCTACCCAGACTAATCTTGCCTAAATGACGATCCATCAGGCTCGGGGAGGCACCATGGAAGAGCGATGAGGAATTACAGGGAGGGAAACAGAAGAAAGCCAAGGTATTGTGATGGGCAGAGCCCAGAAGGTACATGGAGGGGCTGGAAGCACCATGAGAGAGATCAGGGAGACACACAGGGAGCTGGAAATGCAGCATTGGGAGTGCTGGGCTGTAATGGGAGCTTCACAGGACACGGGTAGGAGATTGGGATTGCTGTGGTGAGATCTTAAATCCTTGGGGCAAAAAAGCATTATTGGTTGTGCTGTTTGTGGAACAACTTTTATTAATGTGAGATCATGTACTTTTAAGTGTGATTGGGCACCAACAAGGAACCCAGCATCCGTTTGCACTTTTTGGTGACAAAGCACACAGCCCTGGCACAGCCAAGAGAATGGATGCAAAGTCCATGTGGGAACACTAAACAAGTTAAACCCAGCATCCACACTCTGTCACAGAAATACAAAATACATGTGGGCACCTCACGTGGACTGTGGTGCTGCACTGCCCATCTGCTCTGCTCCGAATGGGATGAACCCCAGCACACACAGGGATGGAGTCGGGATACCTTTGGGGGGCTGAGGAGGCAGGGACGCGTCAGCTGCTATTCCCTGGCACCCAGGGTGGCCCAGGTGCAGGAAGCGCAGGCAGCCACGGGGACCTCGCAGCAGATGGAGAGGACAGCGGCCACGGGGAGGGCTCTGCTGCTCCTCAGCACGACGGGACGGGCTCGGTCGAGAGGGATTGAGCAGGGTGGGGAGCACAAACAGCTCTCCCTGCACTGCAGTCAGGCTTTAACAGCCAGCCCAGGCACAGCCTGTGTGCTCGCCCAGCGCGCCTGCCAGGTGATATCGGGGGCATCAGGGGCTCAGTCACACTGCCGATACTGTCACTTTTCCGTGTCTCACCCCCGGCACTTCCAAAACAGGGGGATGTGGTCCTGCTTCCCCACATGTCGGTGCCGCTTCATGGTCATTCAGGCAGCTGTACTCGCCCTTGTACCGGGCAGCTGAAGGTTTGCTCAGCCACAACACAGCCGGTGCTCTGCCGTGGCAGGCTGGGCTCATCTGAATGCATCACAGCCGCCTCACCTGCCCTTGGAGGCAGGGTACAGGCGTATTATCTCACCCAGACACTGCAGACAAAATCTGTATATTTTGGTTCTGCCACTTTGGTAGGACATCAGATCTGCTCCGCCAGCCTCTTTGTCCTCAGTGCCATGCCTCGGAGGCACTCCAGTGCCTCATCGTTTCTGCTTCCTCAGGGCAACCATACCCCTGTTCTCATCAGCAGACCTGAGCAGGGTAGTGGCACTGATCTCCTGTGCTTGCACCAAGCTGCATCTCTCCGAGCACAGCACGAAGCATCTGGGGACATGGGTATCAGCTCCTGCCCCAGGGTTCATCAGGACCTTGATCCTCACTATTTCTCATTGTTTTGTCATTCACAGTAGCTCAAAGGGCCATAAAAATCCAGCAGCTCCTGGAGGAGGCACTTGGCACTCACTGCATGGTAGGGCCACCACGCAGTGCACTGAGGGGCATGTCCATGCCCCAAGAGATTCACACTGATAGAAAAGCCAGCCCCAGCAGGGAAAATGAACAGATGGATAACCACCTGCTGAAGAGGAAAATGTCGAGACAACTGGGTGCTATGGCAATTCATATCCTTTCTTTGATCTCAGTGGTGTCTTTGTACTGCATATAGAAAGCAAAGAGGAGAACAATAAAGCCTTATGCTAGGCCAGTGACTTTCTCAAATTCACTTTCCTGCTCCATAATGGGAATAGAGGATCGAACCCCAGCCTGCATTAATGAAAAAACAAACAAAAGCAGAACTTCATAAGTGATGAAAGTTGCATTTCCAGGCAATTATTTATTTGCTTTTGCCTCTAAAGAGCCTATCTATGCATTGCATAGGAGTCTGTTGGAAGCACCTCCAGTAAAAGTCTTTAGTTAATTTGTCTAAACTCTTATCATGATAAATGGCAGGAAAAAACAGCATTTCATCCACTTGGCCTCCTCACCATCTCCTTGCTTGTTCCCATGTCAGGGTCTGGATAAACTCAGAGCACTTTGTCCCAGAGTTCAGGAGATTCTGTTAATCTGTGGTGAAAAACTAATTTCAGAAGAAAGGCCCTGCTTGCTGCCCCCCAAAGACTATTTAGTGAGCACAGATTGAGCCCTTGTTTTTTTTGTCACTCCATGTACATCCTGCAGGGTAAAGCGACATGGGGAGTCCTGACAAGTGCAACCAGATCTGCTGTTTGTAGCATCCCAAGGAAAGCTGATGGCTGAAAGTATCAGATGGAGCTTGGGACCTACCTCTTTCCACACTGCTGCAGACAATCTGTGCCATTCCCGTCTCTGAGACAGAGGTCACCTGGGCTGTGTGTGATCCCCAAAATTGATGGCATGGCTGAAAAGAAAACTTGGGTTGCCACTAACTTTCCCAAAAGCTATATTTGCACTGTGTCCTTCCTCCAGTACATCCTTGGCCACTTCAGTGTCCTGTGTTACCTAGAAGGCATTTATCCAGACACCTGAGAGGCTGCAACAGGGTTCAGCACACACACTGATGTTGCTAAGGCCAACCTTTGTGGGGATGGAGGGCTTTACAGTGTGCAGCCCTACAGCTCTCCCAAAGCCATCCTGCCTTTCCCAGCCCCTCCAGGCCAGGTGTTAGCCTGGGAATGCAGGCAGAAACCCAAGCTCTCTGTTAAATTCCCCTTCTGAGGTAAAGTTACAGAATGACTGCTGAGAATCAGTGTTTTCCAGCTCAGAAGCCACTCTTCCTCCTCACTGCACAACACTACCACCAATCCTGAGTGAGCACCTCAAAAAGCTGGGTTTCCTGTGAAAAGCAACTTTGTTTCCAGTGCCTGCTGCGCACCCCCAGCACTGACTGCAGGGACTGGGGCAAAGCTCGCACAGACAAAGCAGCAGCACTGGGAAAAGGGTGCTGCTTCTGACCCTTGTAATGTGTCAGGGAAGCCAAGGGAGGGTGGGAATGACACTGCGCTTTCCTTTTCTGGAACTCCAGGTCACCTGCTCCATGACTTAGCTCCGGCGCCGCAGGTCTAAGGAGCGGACAAAGCCGGTTTGTTTTGCCATGGGCCCCGGCCAGGCTCGCCCTGCCCACGGCTGCTGCAGTGCCAGCTCTCCCGGGCCCAGGAAGCAGCTCTGCGCCTCCTCCGGCAGCCTCAACCGCGCTCCTGCACCACCACGGCAGCTCCAGGCCGGCTGCTGCAGGGAGCAGGGACACGGGCTGTCCCAGAGCCCCCACGGCCCACGGGGCTGGCCACCCTCGGCAGTGCCCTGCCCACGCGGGAGCTGCAGATGTGAGCGTGGCTCGGGTTTCTGCAGCAGCAAAAGGGACTTAAATGCTCAGGAATCATCCTACTGCGAGGCTAAGGCTGAACCAGAGCAATGCCACCCCCCTGCACAGACAGGGATTTTGAGACTACTTAATATTCCCCCTTTTTGCAAAACCAGTGTTTTCATCCAATGTTAAGAATTCCACAGAGAAAAATAATTAGGTCAAAACTTTGCAAACATTTGGATGCTGCCTGACTTGTTACCCGGAGCGTATCCGGACATAACCGCATTCCCGAGCAATACTGGGAGCCTTCCCAACACGCAGGCAGCAGGAAGCACACGTAAGGCTGCCTGGTATCACATGTTTAGCATCTCCAATGACATGATTATTAATCATTAAGTGAATCACACCAATAGTCTGACGACTACTGCACACCTGTTCCCTAGCACCATCTGGAGGCAAACTCTGTCCTTCACCCAATTTAGTGGAAATGGTGCCTGTAGATCCAGGATAAGGAATGGCTCTAACTCCTCTGGATCAACCACTCAGCAAAGATCCAGGTGTTTGCTGCTCTAAATACACGTTGTAATAGAGACAAATTATGCAAGTTTGGTTGTTTTCTGCAGGCTGAAAACTGTTTAAGAACATTTATTTAAACTGAATAAGCTACCTCTAGGAAAAAGGCAGAACAGAGCTATTCTGTTAAAGACAGCAAAAAAACCTCCTGACAATGTGGTTTTAAGAAACTGAGGAAGGCAATGTAGAGGAAGTTGGGCATCACTTACATTGCAAGCTTTGGCCCCTTCCTCCTCCCTGAGGTGGTCATGAAATAAGTTAACACTTGTGTATTTTCTTCATTGACCTGGGCTAAAACTCCCCACGGAGAGAGAAAACCTCCACTTCTTTAGTGGCCCTCAGAATAGTTGGGTGTCTTGTAAAACCCTCCTCATTCAACTGCTGGTTTATAATGAACAGTTTTGATCAGCACTTCACAGGCCCACATCCACACAGGTGCTGTGAGGGAGCACCAGATCCAGTTTTCAGGACAGTGACTAACATAGCAGAATCCAGAGACCACCTCCAAGGTATCACAAAATTGAGCTTGTCTCTCTTTCACATCCTCTTATCTCCTGATACTGAGCAGTCAGGAGAGTGAGTCCTTGAACTAAGACCAAACCCAGGCTTTTTTCTTTGACTGAACACAATTCAAAAAATAAAGTATTTTAAAAATCCAAGAAAATCCTTCTCAAAGGAGAAGCAACTGCTACTTTATACATGGGAAAAGGAGAGGAGTAGGGCTATAATTCTTTTCCTTCCAACTGTATTTTGAAAAGATGTTGCTTCTGCACCACTCAGAGTCCAGTCAGCACAACATACAGAGAGAATGTCCATCCAGCTGGGTTCTTTCAGTGGCTCAGAAAGGGATGTATAGCCTGCAAGCTGTAACAGGAGCTTTCTTATCGTGACTGGGTCCACAACTTGTGACTTTCAGTCAGCAGAAATAAGGAATGAAGGGGACATCAAGCACTGCACAGTAGCCATCTCCCAGACTAAGAGCAGCTCGCAAGCAGTCTGATAAACTAAACTAAAAATTTTATGGTGCTCTTCTTTACAAAGTATTTGTTCAGAGACATGATGCAAATGAACAATGTGTCTTTATCACATCCAAGAATGGTACACACCAAAGTCCTTTGAGAAATTACTTATTTTCATCCTATCCAGCTACGTAACACTGCTTGCTTCCAAAAGCAAAACTCCATTTTAACACAAGATGCACGTTGGTTTTAATAATTACACCACAAGTAATACTTTCTGCAACATCATGTATTTCAGTTTCTGAATCTATATGTGAAGGAAGTTCTGAAGTTTCGGGAATACTTTTAGTGCATTCTGTGTAGTCACTTCTATAACTTCTGCAACTGGAATTCCTTTAATTTTAGCAATGTATTCAGCAGCAATGTAAATATTTTTGGGTTCATTTCTCACCTGAAAAACAAACAAATCAACCAAGTTACAGATCCCTAGAGATCACAGGTGTTTCAGAGTCAGTACATCCTGACACAACTTCAGTCACACTGTGGCATGTGTGGCAGAAAAATGACATGTATCCATTCGTCTTGGATTATGTTCCCTTTGTAGCCTCTTTCCTCTCTTGTATGCATGTTTAAACTATTTCACTCTCCTGTGCCAGCAGCTGACCTCCACAAGGTGTGGGTTTGGGTATAAATACACAGAAGTCCCTCCCTCCCATCATTTACCTGTTTTTCAGGCCCCAGAGCAGGAGAGTCAGTTTCCAAGCACATATTTTCCAGAGGCAGATGTTTCACGAGCTTCTGCTTCTTGAAGAAAATAAGACAGCCATTAAATGCTTTATGCACTTAAACCCGTGGGAAAAAAACATGAAGGGAGGATATCTCCTATGTTTAAAGGCAGCAACAAAAGACTTTGGTGCCACTGTCTACATTTTATCAACAATTTCTGAATGGAAGCAAGAACACCAGCAGCTGCTCAAGATGTCCCTCCAAATTAGGGTTCTCCTGTTTTCTAAATATCCAAAGTACTATTATCTCAACACTGAATTCATTGTTGTTTATTAAATCATGCAGTTATGTTGCACAAAACACCCAATGTTTAATTGCCAATGCAATTCTATTTGCTGGGGTCTGTGCATATAATATTTGTGTATCTTTTCCTCATCTCTGCTTTTACCTCTCTACCGCAGTGTCCTTTCCTAAATTCCTAATCTCATCCCCATTTATATCCATCCCTCATACATCATCCACTTGAATCAAGCCTTTTCCTCTCTTACATTTCCTGAGCTTATCACAGAAACCAGTCCTATCACAGAAACTACTCCTTCTCTACATGTCATGTCCCTCCTCTAAAACAATACAGTGACAGAAGCTTCTGAAGAAGAGTTCACCAGAAACCACAATAAAATGAGAAAACCCCCTCCTTGTTTCTCAGGAATAGCTGAGCTGTTATAGCCAGAATTCCCCCTCCAAAGCCCAGCTGAGGCAAAAGCCCCAGACAGAAATTCAGCCGAAGTAAAAATGTGCAATGCACAGAGAAGGAGCAGACCCCAGCCTGAACCAGGACAAAACATTACCTGTTCACTCCTTATAATGGAAGGAGGAATGGAGAAGTAGTACCCAGCTTTCACCCCTTCCATGGCTACAGACGGCTTCCCATCAAAGGCATGGAGCAACACCTTGGTAGCACCTTGGAGAAACAAAGCAAACCAAATCCTTAGCAAGGAACAGGAGGGCTGTGTCAGCTTCCAAGGGGACCTTGGTCCCATACAGAATGAGCACAGAATCTCTGCTCTACTGCTCCTGAGTTAAACACACACAAACTGACGAGAGGACATGGCACAACTGGAGAAATCCTGTTGGCAAAAGCCATGGCAGAGGAAATGCATTGAAAGCATACCTTGTTCCTTCAAGAGGTTAATGGTTGGTCTTCCAGCTGAGCGGGAATGAACATTTCTGCACAGCAAGGAGAGGCCCAGCTTTAGGAACTTTAGCCAAATACTTTTTTTTTGCAAACACAAACAGACAGTATCTTGGGATGAAAATAATTAATCTGTATTACACCTTTTGTCAAGAAAAAAACCCAGAGACATATATATGAATAATTTCAGCTACAGTGAAGATGCAGGAACAACATAGCAAGAACAGGGCACATACAAGGACTGTACAGAAGTGCAAACATAAGGAAAATTCTGTAATTAAATCTCAAACTGGAGACTGACAGGACACTAATGCCAATTTAATCCACCTAAGAAAAGTTCTGTGGGCACTTAGTAACCATAAATCCTGGGAAGTATTTCCACATGTTACTGAAATCTGGCAAATTCTCCTTCTACTATAAACAAAACCTACAAAGGCAAATCCAGTCTTCTTGCCAGCTCAATCTGCTTGATCAAAACCTGTCTTTGTCCTTCCTTTTGTTCATCGGTGCTGGCAAATCTGGGAGTGAAATCTAGTCCAACCTACAGTGCAAGAAGGGAAGGGAAAAAGTTTTACAGACCTAACAATTAACAAAACCATAATTAGACATATAAAGGCATAAGTTCATTCAAAACTGCAAAACATTTAAAAATCTATGTACTAGAGACTGCAATTAAAATGAGCCCAGCTGTAGCTTAACTCAAAAAAAAGAATCCATTGTCAACCACAAGCTTTTCAACTATGAATGCATTTGTGGGCAGACAGCTACTAACAAGGGTATTTAACATTTTAGTCTGCTATTGGTTTTCTGGGGATTTATAGTCTATTATATCAGATTAACTCTCAAATATAGATGTCCAGTATAAGGAAAATTTCTGACCTGAACCCATAGCTTTGGTCCAATCTCTAGCAAAAATCACCCATTAATTCTATACTTTTTTGATCTAAACATGGTCAGGCAAAATTAAAAGTTTGCCAAAGCAGTCCCATTCACAGTTACATGAACAGAAGTCCTTCATATGCAGTACAACATGGCAAATTTAGCTACAAAGCTCTGCCAAAACCTGCTTTATCTGCAGCCAGTGGAAAACCAGATATACTCTGGTACCAACACGCAAATAGAGACAGACTCCATCTTAAAGCCTCAATTCATTTATAAACAGATGTAGGACAGGAGACAACAGATGGATACAGACAGATGAAGGATTAAAAAAAAGAACTGTACAAGTCAATGTGGTGTACTGAAATCACAGCTTAGCCTAACTTTGTCAGAGAAGAAGGCAGGAAGGATCTGCTTTTGGGTATAACACGAAACAGATTAAGTATGTAATCTTCCTACGACTCCACCTGCATAAATTCCATCTATTTTCTAATAACGATAACAAAGGAAAAGAGGGAATCAAGCAAATCTATAAGGGAAAGCCCATTAAAAGAACTACCAATCAGACTTAGTGCTTGTTCAGGCTGATAGCAATTCTTATCACATACAGAAAAACAAGCATTGACTCAGTTTTTGTAATTCCAGTGACAGCTGCTGCTGGAGAGACTTAAATAAGTTACGGAGTTCTACTCACTTCTCCTATCCCCACCAATTTGTCTTTGTAAAGTTCTATAAGAGGCAGCGCAGCATCCAGATCCTGCAAGAATAAACAATGCAACTCTTACTGCCCTTACAAGAGAAAAGGGTTATGAACAGTTATTATGATTAAACTGGAGTTTCCTTCACTGTTCTGAAATCCTGTGCTTTAGAACTTGCCATTACTGTGAGCTGTGCAGTCAGATTCTAGAAGCCTGAAGGATACACCTTCTTTACTTAATAACCCTTTCATTACCTAGATATCATTACATATATATATGTGTATATATATATATAACCTTATTCTAAATAGTCCTACTTCTAAGCTAACTTTTCACAGTAGCAGCAGAGGTAATTAAAGCAAGGCCCATAAATAGCTTGGTAACATTAAATGGCTGCAGACAGCTCCCTGAGGTTTTCAGGATAAGGCCACAAACAGTTGCCTTCCAGTTCCCATGTGAACACAGGGACATCTGCACATGCTGTTTGCAGTAAGCAAAGCACGCTTGGGATTTTTAAAACCATTTCACTGCAGTAATGCAGCCAGATGACTCCACTGAACAATTCTGCTTTAAGGACTAACACGGACAAATGGATGTGCTGAGAGAGCCTGGGATTTGGTCTGCTGGGTCTCCTGCATTACAGAGCACAGAAAAGCCACTGGGCAGACCTGACGGTAAATCAGGCAGACCGGAGCATCCTGTCGACTGTCCTAAAAAGCCCCAGCAGTATTTTAGAGGCCGTGCTTTACCTTCAAAGTAACACTGCGCTGCTCCTCGGGAGAAACCTCTTGAACGGGGTGAACTCCCAGGCATGGCAAGACAAACCCTGGAAACCTAGGCACAGATATAGTGAGAGTGTGAAAGACTTCAGAGAACCCAAGTTTAACACCAAGAGCCCACAGAGAGCCCAGGTTTAAAGACAAGAAGGGCTGGCCAGACTGAGGAGGGCAGCGCATCCCCCGTCAATCCCCAAGGCGCGGACCCCGCGCCCGGGACGCGGGTGGGCGCCGGGATCCCCGCCGGCCTCGCA